>REGM01000137.1:805330-839606 GCA_004194415.1 Aurelia aurita | reverse complement strand
AAAAAGTCCCTGCACTTGGCCTATTACTGGTAACATAGCTATTATCAGAATGCAAAAGCAAAACAATGATAAAACCAAAGCTGTCTGAAGTTCTGGCTAGAGTTTATATGTGAAACAAACAGATTATGAGTGTATTTGTTTATTGCTCTCCCTTTATGTATGTAATAGTATTCGGACCACGTTATTAAAGGGAATCTAAGCATATATAGGCTTTTGATAAAAATAGCCGTGCAAAGACAATAGGTCGTGACGCGTGCCGAACCATATTTGGGTAGCTGATTTACGTCAGCAAGAAATACTGATATCTGATAGGCTAGAATTTGACCGCAAGTGGCTTGAGCCACTTTTATATGCTTAGATTCCCTTTAATCACCAGTCTGAGTGTGACCCCAACAGAAGCACAAATTTATGAAAAATCGCCAAAATGTTAGCCTGCGCACATAATTTAGCTGCTACGAAGGAAAAAGTGCATTTGGCAACTGGCAACAGCTAAAACTCTGTGCACAGGCAACAAAATAAAGTATGCTACTGATCTTAAATTTTTTCAGTTGAGGTGATAGCTATTTCATTCCAAGGCGAAAGAGATGATGTTACCATAGCTTGAAAACCTATATCTTGATCGCTAGTATTTCACAAAACATCGTAGTTCCAGCAAAAACCCGTATTGTGTTTATCCTGCAAGGTAAAGAGTTATCAAGCGCAGCCTTTTATGTTATTTTTATATTAAGTTATTTTTTGTATTTGATAATCATCTCTTCGAATCTAAGAGCATGCATCAAAACCAGGTAGCTCGAAAGAAACAAATATCCACACACAAAAGCCATTGCTAAACATCGGAATATCTCTGAGGTTAATTTGGGCCTTGGCACAAATGCACAAAATGCTTGTTCCAGGATCGGTAATATCTTCAAATTTTGGTGATTTTGAAGAAGTTGCAATTTTTCGTCACCCAGTAGAGTGACATATTTATCCATTAAAAATTGAGACATTGAGATATTCAGTTATAAGAGAATGATAACGTCAGACAGCTCCCACTTCGAATCACTTCAACAGCTTCTTTTCAGACTCAAGACAACCAATGTCTACCACAATCAAAAACATCATTATTGGTTTGCCTCTAAAACTATCTAGCATATGAAATTGATAAGATTAAGACTATGTTATTAATCATACGTCTAACCTAGCAGAGATATCTCTATTCCACTAATTTGTGAGACGAAATGTTATGAACAAATTGAAAGACATAGCTTGAACAGTAACCTCTAAAAGGCAATGATGTATGAGCTGACAAATTTGACCCAAGGTTAAAACTATCGACATCCAAGGTGGCCTATGCAAAATTCAATCCATGAAAAAAGCACAAAAAATCATATTTGCTGTCGATCCTGAAGTTCTCTTGAAACACAAATAACCAAATCAGTTCTGGGTATCATAATTAAAGGGGATCGATGAAACTTAGAAGCGTTAAAAGTGGCTAAAGAGAAATCTACTTTTAGAGTTGTTGTCGAGGATGATTTCCTTCGTTCAAACAAAATTACAGTAGGCACGCGTGTGTCTTTCTTGAGTCTATTCAAAGCCTGCTCCACTTATCTCTGTCGATTGCCATTAAGACCCATTGCGAAATATGATCCTTTGCGCACCGAATGACTAGACTCAATACATGTCGTAGTTTCGCTCTTTGACTGAACTGATAACGCTACAACTACTCACTGCAGCGACAACAACAACAGCAATTCAATGATATGAGCGTAAGTTGAGGGCCTTATGCAGTGAGACTACCGAATGACAAGCAAAACAAAGAGAACCTAGGCCAGAAACGACTTTCATCATGGGGTGGTTAGACACTGCATGTGTGCTTTTATGGAGGAGCGCCGCAACTAATATGCTTCTACGGAGGAAAAAATTTCTAACCTTAACAACAGAACTTTCAAAATGGCGGCTGGCGCAAGGATAAGAAACAGAATCACTCTTATCATGAAGGCAATGTAAGTACAACTGCGGTGTCTAACTACCCATGCTTTCATATAGTACAAAAGTCGATTTTTGGGCCGCAAATGATCACGGTTAGCTATATGGGTCTTTGAAGGAGGACCGATGTGTACTATGGTGGTGAAAGCCGAAATTAGGACCAACTGCTCAAAGACCCATTGCTAACCATGATCCTTCCTGGCGCCAAAGCCGACTTTCGTATTATCTGAAAGTCGTTTTTGGCCTAGATTCTTTTTGTCTTACTTTTCATTCGGCGCACAAAGGATCATGGTTAGCAGTGGGTCTTTAAGTCGAAACCAACGTAACCAGAAAATTGTCAATTTTTCCAGGCCTACTTGCCAAATAGCTAAACGGTCTATTAACTGAGCTTTTTTAACATGCTTTTAAACATCGAAATCCTATTTTACTGTATTCAGATGATAAACGAAGCCGTATATTTAAAAAACACGTTAGCCAGGTCACATGAAATATTAAGTGTGTTTATATGCATAATGTATGTGTGTACCACGGTGACAAACCATAGACAAACCAACAGACATGCGACAATGAATAGACACTGCATGCATATGATACATAAACACTAACAGTGGCCGAGCTGTCAAACACCTTCATTTGAATTGAAAATCAATATTAATTCTTTGCGGCTAGGTTCCAATTAAAGATAAGTTGAAACTCTTACAAATGGTCGAATAAATCTACTTTACATTTCGAACAACTTATTATCGGAAAACTTTACAAAGGTAACCACTAATAAGATGTAGATTTATTGTTCTTTGCAACTCATGCCCGCTTCTGTACAGGATCGACCTGATGTGGCTCATACGTAAGCGAGTACTAGACTTACGACGTGATTCCTTGCATTCGTTCAATATCTTTAATCTGATTTTTTTATTAACCATCCAATTCAATGAGCGATACTGAGACTTGTGTAATGAGTATAAGCGAGTACTGTGGTCAAAATATGTTTCCTACTTTGTCTTTCAGAACGTAAGACTTTCTTTGTGCACAAAAACACCAAAAGGTCTAAAAGTACTCAAAATCAGAAGCTTCTTTGGGCCAATGGAAAAGGCCAAAAAGTGTTATTTACAAATATCATCTCTTTAAAAAATGATGGATATAAATTAAACGAAAGACTTGGTTTCGATACGGAAGATATGTAATGTCGTAAAAGCGAAAATCCACAGCTCCTCGACCTGTAGGGTGAGCTATCAATAACAGCAAGTATATGCTAGCAGGGGGCTTTCCTCTCCTTTTCCCTCCTCCACACTGTAGAGACTGCACGCAGGCTAGTACATGCCTAAACACTAAGAAAAATCATGAATCCACGACAAAATTCCATGGGATATGGATAACAAAGAAAGGAAAACAGCCGGGAAGAAAGTGACTGCTAGGAAATAAGAAATGACTGGAAAAAAGGAACGCCATGATAGGAGCCAAATGAGAAAAAGAAGAAAAGAAGGTATAGAAAGAGTATGGATCAATAGCAGAGAAGAAGGGAAGGTGGAAGAGAATATAAGAAGAAAGGCTGATATCAAATTAGGCCAGAAGGGACAAAATATTTTGAAATAAGAAAGCTCTGAAAAGAGCGAGAAAAAAAGCCTGAAAAAAGAACAAACAAAAGAGCCTCAAAAGTGACACGACGCGAACCAGAAAGGATATAAGACTAAGAGTAAACGCCACAAAGATTTGCGTGAATTTCTGACAGTGAAACGAAACAGCAAGAATGTTCGAGAAAAACTGCACCGTGTAACGAAAGCATTTGCTAAATATTTTTGTTTGCAATGGTCACAGCAAATTATCACATAAGATCTAGACTTGCTCTAAGTCCATTTCTTTTCTAAGTCTATTTCTTTTCTTTGCATTTATGGGGAAATGTGAAAAATTTGTAGGGAAATGCGAAGGAGAAAAACTCGGAAACGAGGCGGGACGGGGGCAAGGGAAGGAAAGGAAAGAAGGGGTTTCTTCCCTTACCCCCGTCCCGCCTCGTTTCTGAGTTTTTCTCCTTCACATTTCCCTACAAATTTTTCGCATTTCCCTATAAATTCGAAGAAAAGCAATAGACTTGAAGCAAGTCTACATAAGATCAGAAAGAGAAAAACGAACGTTGACAGTGCACTAAATGAAACTGGCGAATTAAAGAGTCCACTGAAGTTTTCGCAGCTTGTTTGTACGTTCTAAGAAAACAATCTAGAGGAGGCTCGCCCTAATTCGACCAATTTTCATTAAACGAAGATTTGCCGCTAACTAAAAAAAATTTTGGAGAGAAATTTACCTTGAACAGGCTCCTTAACTCATGCTACAAACCTCACAGTGAGATCTGCATCATCCGTTTGCTTGTTGTCATGCTGGAACCCCACGAATATGGAGAGGACTGGAACGCCTAACTTAGGCCCTATCGCCCGGTTTTGACCGCTGCAGAAATAATACTTTTCATACATTAAAAACTTTTCAAACCCTTTGTTAATTCACCAAAATATTTGTTCTTTCCCCAGAAGTAACATAACAAATTCTAATTTCATCGAAAATGATTTCTAAATAATGCTAATTTCACTCCCGCTTTTAACCGTCTCATCCTTGACCTCNACCAAAGCAGTAGCTAAACGGTCTATTAACTGAGCCTTTTTAACATGCTTTTAAACATCGAAATCCTATTTTACTGTATTCAGATGATAAACGAAGCCGTCTATTTAAAAAACACGTTAGCCAGGTCACATGAAATATTAAGTGTGTTTATATGCATAATGTATGTGTGTACCACGGTGACAAAGCATGGACAAACCAATAGACATGCGACAATGAATAGACACTGCATGCATATGATACATAAACACTAACAGTGGCCGAGCTGTCAAACACCTTCATTTGAATTGAAAATCAATATTAATTCTTTGCGGCTAGGTTCCAATTAAAGATAAGTTGAAACTCTTACAAATGGTCGAATTAATCTACTTTACATTTCGAACAACTTATTATCGGAAAACTTTACAAAGGTAACCACTAATAAGATGTAGATTTATCGTTCTTTGCAACTCATGCCCGCTTCTGTACAGGATCGACCTGATGTGACTCATATGTAAGCGAGTACTAGACTTACGACGTGATTCCTTGCATTCGTTCAATATCTTTAATCTGATTTTTTTATTAACCATCCAATTCAATGAGCGATACTGAGACTTGTGTAATGAGTATAAGCGAGTACTGTGGTCAAAATATGTTTCCTACTTTTTCTTTCAGAACGTAAGACTTTCTTTGTGCACAAAAAACACCAAAAGGTCTAAAAGTACTCAAAATCAGAAGCTTCTTTGGGCCAATGGAAAAGGCCAAAAAGTGTTATTTACAAATATCATCTCTTTAAAAAATGATGGATATAAATTAAACGAAAGACTTGGTTTCGATACGGAAGATATGTAATGTCGTAAAAGCGAAAATCCACAGCTCCTCGACCTGTAGGGTGAGCTATCAATAACAGCAAGTATATGCTAGCAGGGGGCTTTCCTCTCCTTTTCCCTCCTCCACACTGTAGAGACTGCACGCAGGCTAGTACATGCCTAAACACTAAGAAAAATCATGAATCCACGACAAAATTCCATGGGATATGGATAACAAAGAAAGGAAAACAGCCGGGAAGAAAGTGACTGCTAGGAAATAAGAAATGACTGGAAAAAAGGAACGCCATGATAGGAGCCAAATGAGAAAAAGAAGAAAAGAAGGTATAGAAAGAGTATGGATCAATAGCAGAGAAGAAGGGAAGGTGGAAGAGAATACGAGAAGAAAGGCTGATATCAAATTAGGCCAGAAGGGACAAAATACTTTGAAATAAGAAAGCTCTGAAAAGAGCGAGAAAAAAGCCTGAAAAAAGAACAAACAAAAGAGCCTCAAAAAAGACACGACGCGAACCAGAAAGGATATAAGAGTAAACGCCACAAAGATTTGCGTGAATTTCTGACAGTGAAACGAAACAGCAAGAATGTTCGAGAAAAACTGCACCGTGTAACGAAAGCATTTGCTAAATATTTTCGTTTGCAATGGTCACAGCAAATTATCACATAAGATCTAGACTTGCTCTAAGTCCATTTCTTTTCTAAGTCTATTTCTTTTCTTTGCATTTATGGGGAAATGTGAAAAATTTGTAGGGAAATGCGAAGGAGAAAAACTCGGAAACGAGGCGGGACGGGGGCAAGGGAAGGAAAGGAAAGAAAAGAAGGGGTTTCTTCCCTTACCCCCGTCCCGCCTCGTTTCTGAGTTTCTGAGTTTCTGAGTTTTTCCCTACATATTTTTCGCATTTCCCTATAAATTCGAAGAAAATAAATAGACTTGAAGCAAGTCTACATAAGATCAGAAAGAGAAAAACGAACGTTGACAGTGCACTAAATGAAACTGGCGAATTAAAGAGTCCAGTGAAGTTTTCGCAGCTTGTTTGTACGTTCTAAGAAAACAATCCAAGTCAAGCGACGAAAATGAATGCAACTAACCTAATCATCAGATTTCTTTCCCCCGTTACTTAAAAACGCATGACATTGCATGAGCTCAAACTCATTGATATTATAACATAAAAACTCACTGCACGGAACTNAAATTCGAAGAAAATAAATAGACTTGAAGCAAGTCTACATAAGATCAGAAAGAGAAAAACGAACGTTGACAGTGCACTAAATGAAACTGGCGAATTAAAGAGTCCAGTGAAGTTTTCGCAGCTTGTTTGTACGTTCTAAGAAAACAATCCAAGTCAAGCGACGAAAATGAATGCAACTAACCTAATCATCAGATTTCTTTCCCCCGTTACTTAAAAACGCATGACATTGCATGAGCTCAAACTCATTGATATTATAACATAAAAACTCACTGCACGGAACTTCAATCCACCATATGAATAACATAAAATTTGAAAATAATGAACTCGGCTAGCCAATAAATAATTCAAAACGCACAACAAGAAGTCTTGTCAAGTTCGATTCAACTTACGCTATAAGTCTGCCTGGGTAATTTTGTAAACATTGGATCCGTTTGAAAATAAACAGTTGGCGGTCGAATAGGCCAATCCCTAAGGTGGTCTTTTTTATCCTGACTCAGCAGGCTGTATTCAGAAATTTTTGCGAGTGAAATGTAAGTTGCCAGGGCAACAATAACATTCGAAAGATGACGTCAGCTAACTTGGAAATATGTAAACACGTTTATTTTCGAGTTTCGAATATATGCAAACGATAATGAAAAACATGTGCAGCGTCAAACACGCGATATTTTGAAAATCAGATTGTAAAAAAACTGCTAAACTGCGCTGCGACCTTACAAAACAAACTGTGGGAGGTGTCTTAGGTTTTTGAAAATCACAAAATTCTTTTTGATTTCATAGCTTGCTGGATTTTTACCAGCATATGCCTCGAATCTTTAAAAATGATTGTATTGATAGCTATTAAAAGTTCTTTAAGCTTAATGGCTTGAAAGGAAGTTTAGGTACTTTATTGTAATTCACCATGAGAAATTTTGATATCTCGATTATTTTCAACATTACAGCGAAAATAATCCAGATATCGAAAAAGTCCACGGTAGAATTATAGCAAAGCATCTGAAGTTCCTTTCAATTATTATTGTTGAATTGTACTTTGCTGTATTGTTATTGTCTTGTGTTGTACTGTTCATTGATATCATTGTTGAATTGTAAATACCATACGCAATGGGAGCAAGATGGCCCTGAGTCCTTTCCCGTTGCGGATGGCACATAATAATGCAGATATGTTTTGTTTAAATGTTTTTTTATGGAGAAGAATAAAAAAAATAAATAAAAAATTCAATCCAAAGAAAGATGTAACACTCATAACAGCCATTTACACCACCAGTTTTAAAGATAGGACAGATTTGGAGCCATATGCTCGCGATTTCAAGCACTGTACTAGACGAGAACTTTTGAAGTTAGAATTGTTCATATTGGGGAACGAAATAGCAGTTCTCACACTACAATTTTCTTCAACTGCATATCTGCACTGAAATATTCTCAGTAAAGTAAAGGGCAATATGAAATGTATACGGCTGGCAAGATAGAGATGTGGGAGAAAGTTTGCAGAGGCTAAACAATAAGTCGGAAAATAGGACAACTGTTGATATCAATGAATAGAACAATTATGCCCCATAAATGTATTTTAACACAAAGGCGTAGGTGAATTTACTTAATCCCTCTGCGTAGGCCGCCTTCCCACCATGCTTCTTGCTTCCCAGCATGCATCCTGTTGGACAGCACACCTGATATTACCTCTTGCTGCGGGCAGAGGAGATTACATCCAACTATTGACATTACTGCGTTGTAGATTAAAGTATGGTTAGGTAACACTAAATGGTATTACTTTCAGATACGACCCCTGGACCGCCACTGCATTGTTTCTGAACATTTATTTACACTAGCCGTGAAGATTAAAATGTCAGGGAAGCTGAAGAGTAGGCCAATAAGGTATGACTGATTTCTCTGAACGAACAACCACGCGTCCAACTTGGGCCCAATCTACATATTTCATACAGTCCTTGGTTAGGCCTGCCGTTTGATCAAAAACAGTGGCGGCAAGATATTCAGCACATCGCCGGAATAAGAAGTTGCAGTTTGCTCAAATACCAGATATTTCTACCAAACAAATTAGGAGCCTAATGGAAGATACGCACACAAATTAATACCTAGTCAAGGCAATGACGCACAAGCGCCGCAAAAATTTATCTTTGACTGATAAACTCCTTAGAGTAAGATAGAGTTCGCAAAGTCTTTCGCAATTTCTTTAACTGATAGGCGAGCCAAGATAAACTGATAAAAAAGCTAGCGCTAAAAAACTTGCTGCAAGCCCACACAATTTGAGTTTCTTCTAGAAAGTTTTGAAGTGCTTGCGGAGATAACCTTATTGAATTTATGAGTTCTAAAAGCGGGGTCATTGGAGATAAACTTTCAGGAGCCATGGTATCAACAAGGGTGTCAGGACACCCATGCTTTGATTAAATATATAAACTCCAGAGCGGTATAACCGATCTCAATGCAATGATTTTCCTCAAATAAGTTGTCCTTTCCAATACAAGCATTCTGTAATTCAATAAAATAGGTGCATGAAATCGTGATCTACTGACTCACTTGGTAAATATATGGTACTTCAACTGCAAGGGTTTTGAAATCAATCGTTGACCTTGCAAAATTATTTACGATATCTTCATAAAGCTTTTTAAAATATTTTGATCGCATTATTTTGCAAAGAGATACATTATTTATTAAAATGAACTGTATTTGCTTTTAAAGAGGTCAAAGACTATCCACTTTGCAATTTTTCGAAAGAAGGTTAAGAATTACGGTAGGTATGTGATGTTGGTGTTGTGTTTTAGTCATTAAAAATGTGGCAAAATAATTCAAATTATTCAAGTGGTAGGTCAATCTCTTGATCTTATTATCATTAAATGTTCGACTATTTGAAGCATTTTTAAGAAGCAATCATGCAACTTTCTTCTTAGTGGTTATTATTGGAAACAATGAAAACTTGACACAAAATAACTGAAAATCTGCGGAGAAAAATAGTCCATAAAGCAATGTAGTATTAGGCTTTCTAATACAATACACAACTTCGACGAACGGCCACCATTATGGAAATTTTTCCAAATTTCATGATACAAAATTTTCGACTCCAGATTCAGATTCCGCACTCAAAATTTAGTCTATTGCTACGTCTCATCTTCTTAGTCCTTGCTATATTGATTTTATGGTGCTATAATTTTTGTAATTTTATAAAGGATTTGATCGCAAAAATCGTTCAAGCGTACCATACTTATTTTGTAAGAACTACATATGAAAGTTCCTCTGAAGAAGCTGCCATTTCCATGTAACAATTAACAATATGAACATGAACATATTACTGGCCTAGACAAGCTATTGAAGCAATTGAAAACATTTAGCTTTTTTATTTATCAACCATAAACTTACAAACCACATGACTAATTACCTCCCCTGCAAGTACCTTCTAATAATGAGGTTCTATGCATGCAAGCACTCAAGCTTTATGGGCTTGTGGATCGCAATTTATTTGCATTCGTATTTTCATGGTCAACAGTACATAACAAGGGGCAAATCACTTCTCAAAATAGTGTACGTGATTTTTGTGATCTTAAAATCACAAGAGATATTTTTCTGTGATTTTGTGTGTGATTTTTTGGTAATTCTTGTGATTTTTGTGTGATTTTTGTATGATTTTTCTGGTTTTTTGTGCGATTTTTGTGTGATTTTCATGATTTTGGTGTGTGATTTTTTGTGATTTCAAGGAACGCGTACGAAAAAAAATCAGTGATTTCCCCATCGGTACATAGAATCTTGCTGAAGACAATAACAAAAGACTTACATTTCCAGCGGTCTTATTCTTCTTGTCATTTTGTAACTATATGAGGAATAACATCTTTCTCCATAATATGCATGTGATGTGTTGCACTTCTGACCTGTATAGAAAAACAAGCATTTAAAGAAAAACAAGGCATTTAACAAGCTTAGAGAAAGTGTTGTAAAATGGTGACCTTATATTTTATCATGTCTTATGCCTGTTTTCCACTAGGCGAACTTATTCGCGCGAAGCGAATTTTTTCGAGCATACCCATGCGCCCTTCGCGTATGAGCTCATTCGCGGTGGCTGTTCGCAGCAGCTAAAAAGTGAGTTCGAATAGATTCAACTTTTTCGCCGCGGAAAAAAATTGCTTCGCGCGAATAAATTTGCCTAGTGGAAAACGGGCTTTACAGTGTGAAAAAATATCACAACTTCTCTCATCTTCTGTCTACAAATGGCTCAAGAATATCTCTTGTGGCTTTGAAATATCAAACGCTGGTATCAAGAGTATAATACAGGGATTCCTTCAAGTTAATGGAGTTCGTTTAATTATCAGCTCCTGTTGAGAATGTTTTGAACGACAGTAATCTTGAAGATTGCTTCACTTACAAATACAAATTATTTTCATCTTACACAGATCACAGAAATATTGTCAGATCAGATCCTAACAAGTGAAATTTTTTCATAAGAATTCCAGCCTAATGCAGGGAATCTTATTCAACCCTGGAGAAGGAAATGCTTAGGGCTGCTTAAGAACTAGACAAAGTACTGCATAGTATACAAGGGAATATTTAGAGAATATCATACTGCTAAACTCTCTGTATCCTGTCTTTCCTTGGCAAAAACTTACATATCCTTAAAGAAGGTAGGATAAAGTGGGTTAGTCTGCTTGCCTCTGCAGTAATGAGCTACCGAACAGTTCTATATGACTGTCTCTTCCCTGTTGGTCCTATTTGGGACAATTTGCTACCAGTGTTAGACAAGTAGCTACCAGAAAAGCAGAGAAACCTTTTATCCAAACTTCTGATAACCGATTCAGGGTGTTGAGACATGCCCAAGTCAAATTTCACCTGGGGCATGTCTAAATTTTAACCGGAAGTTGTGTTTTTGATGTCACAAACATCAGGTTTTTGTTGGTTTTTTTACCCTATTTATCTATCGGACTAAGTCCAATAGTATATATACATTTTTGGATAGAAACACAAAAAGACCTTTCAACTGATATCTAATTTTTTGGATTTTGATTAAACTAGCAAAAATTCGTATGACATCATTGATTCTATGACATTATAATTGAGCTTTTTTTGAATAGTTTCAGCTGGAATTGTTTCGTTATTTTAGCTCAATCTACCATGTTGATTCCAAACCTGATGTTGTTCAACAGTTATTTTGTGAAAAAATATCGTTTTAGACTGTGCCATTTTTCCATTGTATTGCTCATTCTCAAAACAATGGGAGAATCACATTGTCTAAAACATTATTTCTGGGCGAAACAACTGTTCACCGACACCAGATCTGGAATCTACTTCTCTACACGCTCCACAAACTTTCCAGTCTGGGGTCCAGTCTCACAGGTAGTGGTGGTGATGATTTTAGGTTTTTTGGGTCCTAAGCACTTGCAATCAAAGAAGTAGCTGAATAGCTACTCAAATCTTTAACCCCTTGTCAGGAAGCTGATCTGGTGTGGGCTCAAATTGTCATTCTGTAAATTATTCTGGCTGCAAAATCAAAGAATTATACCATCACACAACAACACATTCTCCCAGTTGCAGAAATCCCCCTTGCTATAATGCAAGTGCAAGTTAAAATCAGTCATATGTGCAAATTTCACCTATTAATACCAAATCATTTGCATCCAAACTGCTAGGAACACTGCACTTCCTTGCCACTTTTTCTGTAACTTTGAGGGTATAGTTCTGTAGCATTTTACGTCTTTGTTCCCATAAACTTGCAGTTACAACCATCTTCTCAAACAGGAGAATAACAAAGCACTGACACCATCAACAAATTCCACAGTTTCAAGGATCAGTCAGGTGTTAACTTGACCTATTTTTTGCAAACTTGCAGAATTACATTTGCCCTGCTCAGTATCCAAATAGATTCCACAGTTTCAAGGATCAGTCAGTTATTAACTTGACCTATTTGTTGTAAACTTGCAGCATTAAATTTGTCCTGCTCAGTATCCACATAGATGTAGATTTCTAATGCATGCATGCATAGCTAGCCTAACCTGCCATCTTGTTGATGTTTTGATCTGCCTATTTTTTCACTTTCTACTTCACATGCCCACAGCTATTAATTGGAATCCATCCACTGGCCAAACAACAACATTTTCATTGATCATATTTCATTATGTGGCCATTTATGTCACAACACAGTGGGTAATTAGCTGTTGCTCTGCCAACAGGAAGGAGCTTGTCATTACCCTCCCAGATCAAACATTTTTTATGATCTCAAAAACAATGGCTGGGCAAAACGATAAT
The DNA here is from genome assembly GCA_004194415.1 of Aurelia aurita. Lineage (NCBI taxonomy): Eukaryota > Metazoa > Cnidaria > Scyphozoa > Semaeostomeae > Ulmaridae > Aurelia > Aurelia aurita. The sequence continues at coordinate 826,810 of REGM01000137.1, read as the reverse complement.
TACAAGCCATCGACACAATTGTAGTCTAAACATTCCTTCGGCACGCAATAATTTGATGCAGCTCTGCAAACAAATGAAAACGATTCCACATATCAAATTTGAGTGGGAGGGCAGGACAGGAGGCTTCAAAGGGGAGCTTAGAGACCTGTCTTTCTGGTTCAAAACTTCCAATTCATTTGTCGTGATTGCAGGCAGTCATGCTGTTTTGGAGCGCGATGGGAGCAGAGAAGAGCAGAGTAGGCCTTTTGCTCACACTCGATGAAATTGACTCCAGACCTGGAAGTATTTCGGCTTGTAGTTGCACATAAATAGACATTGTTTTCATTGATAATTTGTGCCAAATTAATTTTGGCAGACAGAAGCAAATATCTATGTGCAAAGACAAACCATTGCGCCATCCTGGACGCAAATATGCTTGCTATAATCACAGCGTAGTGATCATTTTAGCTAAGTTGGCCTAAGCGATACACAACCGAAGTCGTCCGTTATGTTGACCTCAACTACTCACCCTCCCAGAGTCTTCATAGCAATCCTCCACTTCAAATTGAGCACGACTAGTTGCTAACTTCTTTAAATACCCTCAAGCGTTGTTAAACTTGTAATAAATGACTTTTCAGCCATGCTTTCTGCCTCAAAAAGTCCACTGTTCCAACGAAGGTTTTATCAACAAAGCTCTTCACCATGCAAACATCGCACAGATTTTCCTTGGAGATCAGGGGACTGGCACTAGTTATTGAATTGAATTGCTAACATTGGCGGCAAAATTAAAAAAGAGAAGCACAGAAGTTCCTTATGAAAACTATTTTAATTCCTATCCAGTACATCTAAAGTTAGTTCTTTTGGTGAAATGTCACTCGCGCTTTCTCTAATACTTCCTCCTTCTTCTGCAATTGAAATTGGCCTAATCCGTCCCACTAATTATGTTGATATAGTAATATAGATTTTTACTAATAAATTCATTCGGTCGTTTACCTTGATTTCTGACTTGCGGTTCTGAACATAGATTTCATATCCTCAGCACAGCCAAAAACTAGGCTTAGTTCTATCTGTTTATTTTGATATAAATTGACTAAGGTAAACTGTGTCATATTGGAGATCTGAATTATTTGTTTTGCAAAATTCATCCTTGCTATATGTTTTGGTTTTACAATGGATTGCATTTCACCACTACAAGTTTTTTTATAAGAAACTGGTTTATAAGAAACTAGTACCAAGATGGTAAAATTTTGAGAAAATTTAGTACTGTGTCTGAGGAGAAGTAAGAAACTTTAAAAAGGTGAATTCAAGGATATTATGGCAAATATATCGTTGAACTCTTATTCTTGAGTAATATCATGGTAATATTAACTAAAAATATTACGCTGTGAACGTAATAGAACACTTTTTCTTCCCATCTGATGTTTTATATGTCTATGTAAAGAATCATATCTGTAGCAGTGTTAGAGACTACATGATAATTCGCGCATTAAAAAGATAAGAAACAAATTTAGAAACTTTTAGTACTAAAATTTTCATGTTGAATTAAGAAACTTTTAGTACTATGGCTTGATCCAAGTTTCTGATAAAAAAAACCGTGTAGTAGTTATCTATTTGCAAAGAATGTTTTTTACAAATATACGCTCACGATGAAATAAAGTTTGAAATAAAAAATTATTTACCTTTACGGGGAGGTGCACTCAATGAAGGTTGCCTTCTCACTGAATTGACTGACATGATAGGAACCTCATTGTTGCTGTTGTTGTTATTTACGTCAATCTTCTGTCTAGGAGCAAAACTCGGAAAGAAACTATTACTGCTAGTCTTTCTGGCAACTTTGCCTAAATATCGAACACCAGCTTTTCTTGTTATTTGTGCTCTCTTAATTTTCTCGAAAACCGATTTCTTGAACACGAATCTTCTGATTACCATTGGGGTAACAGCAAGATTTCCCTTGGGAACACTACAGATGGTTGGTCGAAGAATTTGCCTTGAACCAGCAGCCATGTTGCTTCCTGAAGCTCGATGCACGGATGGGATGGTTTCATTTACCATAATGCTTTAGGAGCATCTTGTTAGTGCGTTTTTTGGATAAATGTTTTCGTCAGATGGATATGTCTTGTTATGTTTCCATCCCTGGTCCCATCAAATCTATTTTGTCTTAACTGTTTTCGTAATAAGCTAAGTGAATAGTTTAATCTTTCTGCTAGCAGGCAGCACGTCAAAAGAGCTTTATTCGATGCCTTTTGAAAAAATCTTTCGTCAGATGGATATGTCTTGTTATGTTTCCATCTCTGGTCCAATCAAATCAATTTTGTCTTGACTGTTTTCGTAATAAGCTAAGTGAACAGTTTAATCTTTCTGCTAGCAGGCAGCACGTCAAAAGAGCTTTATTCGATGCCTTTTGAAATAAATCTTTCGTCAGATGGTATGTCTTGTTATATTTCCATCTCTCGTCCAAATACTCGGGCAATCAAATCAAGTTTGTCTTGACTGTTTTGGTAACAAGCTAACGTGAATACCTTAATTTTTTCTGCAAACAGGCAGCTCATCAGATGAGCTGTACTTGATGTCTTTAGATAAGGTCCCTTTAGATTGATATGTGTTCTTGTGTCTCTATCTCTCATCCAAGTACTCTGGGGCAATTAAATCAATTTTGTTTGCTTGCTTTGCCAATAACTTTATGAGCTAACGTGAATAGTTTAATCTTTTCTGCAAAAAGCTCATCAGAGGAGTTGTACTTGATGTCCTTATATAAAGGTCTCTTCAGAGTGATATGCGTTCTTGTGTCTCCATCTCCCATCCAAGTACTCTGGGGCAATTAAATCAATTTTGTTTTGCTTGCTTTGCCAATAACTTTATGAGCTAACGTGAATAGTTTAATCTTTTCTGCAAAAAGCTCATCAGAGGAGTTGTACTTGATGTCCTTATATAAAGGTCTCTTCAGAGTGATATGCGTTCTTGTGTCTCCATCTCCCATCCAAGTACTCTGGGGCAATTAAATCAATTTTGTTTTGCTTGCTTTGCCAATAACTTTATGAGCTAACGTGAATAGTTTAATCGTTTCTGCAAACAGGCAGCTCATAAGAGGAGCTTTGCGTACTCAAACCACCTGCGAGAAAAGATAGTAATCAGAGATAATACGAAGAAACATGTGGTACCTATCAATGAGAAAGAGATTTATTGAATAGATAACATCATCTATTACTCTAGTAGGAATTATTTAGACTCTAGAGTTCTTAAGCTTGTAAGCAAAGTATTATTGTCAAGCAGTTGCTAGCTAGACAGGCAGAAGATCGACAATACATTAATTGAGACTAACTGAATTATGAAATGAGAAGAGACATTGTTTCAAATTTTGGCAGAACGGTCGTAACTTGAAAAGCCTTTTACCAGGGCTGCTCCACTCCAAATAAAGTGATCATACTTTATGCAGGGGCGTCGCCAGCCCTAGAAAAGTAGGGTGACTAAGTATGAAACTAAGTTCTGAAAGGTATACCCAGCCTTTCTTGCACCGTTTTTGCATATGAATAAATACCACCTTAAACTGGGGTGGGCATGTCCACCCCAGTCCACCCCCTTGATTTCATGTTTACTCTTTTAAACAATTATTGCATTTTCAAAAAACATTTTGCATTCCACTTCACCTATATATAAAAAAAGTCTTCAATGGTAACTGACTTTTCCGAAGATTTAGTCATAAATTAAGGAAGGAAAGTCAACTTAATTAAATCAAGGAAGAACTCAATTTGTGTCATAAAGTACTATTGCCAAAAATACGCCCAATCAAAAAATAACAAATTCTTTTTATCAAATTGGGTGAACAGCTAATGCAACAACTCTAAAATTCACTTTTACCACCGGCTGATCCAGAAAACCATATTGCCCCTATAAAAATCAATAAAAATTCACGAAAATTCTCAATGATCAACTGTGTTTTCAAATTGTAACGGCTTGGTATCAACGCAGCCTGCTTACAAAGTTGAAGACACACACAAACATGTATTTATGTTAAGATTCACAAGAAAGAAACATACAATTATCAACAGCGTTTTTCATATCAATCGCCTAGTAATACCTGTTTAAAATCACTTTAATATTTTTTAATACAGATTTCCGCAGGATTTAGAAATCGCAAGAATTTCACGTCCAGAATTTCAAAAATCAACAAAAATTGATTATGTTACGATCATTAACATTTCTTTTTGAGATGTCGTATGAAAGATAAAATTAGTTTCTGGGTTGATCTTTATTTCATTCCTAAGGGAAACAGACAATAAAATCGTAGCTTGAAAAGCCATTTTTTGAGCATTAGCTTTGTACAAAATCTTGAATATTTTACGAAAAAGCCATTTTGCAATTTCTTAGGAAAGTTTGATCCAACGTTATAAAAATAATAATATAAGTAGTTAAGGGAGTGGAAGGTCGTGAGACCTATAAAGCCCTGTTATGTTCTATCACGTGACTGCATCTAAGTGTAAACGAATCTGTCTACGTGTTTAAGTCGATCATATGCTCGTTCAAATTGATGCACTATCGAACAGTTGATGATTTCACTCGATAAATTTTTCCAGTCATTAAAGACAAATGACCGATATATAGCGCCCAGTTTAAAAATAGGACAGAAGATGTCTGAGTGGCTTCATTGTCCAGNCTATCTCTCATCCAAGTACTCTGGGGCAATTAAATCAATTTTGTTTGCTTGCTTTGCCAATAACTTTATGAGCTAACGTGAATAGTTTAATCTTTTCTGCAAAAAGCTCATCAGAGGAGTTGTACTTGATGTCCTTATATAAAGGTCTCTTCAGAGTGATATGCGTTCTTGTGTCTCCATCTCCCATCCAAGTACTCTGGGGCAATTAAATCAATTTTGTTTTGCTTGCTTTGCCAATAACTTTATGAGCTAACGTGAATAGTTTAATCGTTTCTGCAAACAGGCAGCTCATAAGAGGAGCTTTACGTACTCAAACCACCTGCGTGAAAAGATAGTAATCAGAGATAATACGAAGAAACATGTGGTACCTATCAATGAGAAAGAGATCTATTGAATAGATAACATCATCTATTACTCTAGTAGGAATTATTTAGACTCTAGAGTTCTTACGCTTGTAAGCAAAGTATTCTTGTCAAGCAGTTGCAGAAGATAGACAATACATTAATTGAGACTAACTGAATTATAAAATGAGAAGAGACATTGTTTCAAATTTTGGCAGAACGGTCGTAAGTTGAAAAGCCTTTTGCCAGGGCTGCTCCACTCCAAATAAAGTGATCATACTTTATACAGGGGCGTCGCCAGCCCTAGAAAAGTGGGATGGACTAAGTATGAAACTAAGTTCTGAAAGGTATACCCAGCCTTTTTTGCACCGTTTTTGCTTATGAATAAATACCACCTTAAAGAAAACTGGGGTGGGCATGTCCACCCCAGTCCACCCCCTGGCGACGCCCTTCATTTCATGTTTACTCTTTTAAACAATTATTACACTTTCAAACAACATTTTGCATTCCACTTCACCTATATATAAAAAAAGTCTTCAATGCTAACTGCCTTTTTTGAAGATTTAGTCATAAATTAAGGAAGGAAAGTCAATTTAAATAAATCAAGGAAGAACTCAATTTGTGTCATAAAGTACTATTGCCAAAAATACGCCCAATCAAAAAATAACAAATTCTTTTTATCAAATTGGATAAACAGCTAATGCAAAAACTCTAAAATTCACTTTTACTACAGGCTGATCCACTAACGGGCTGATTATCTGAGAGTTTTCAGCCCGTTTGTAACTTTAGCCGGGCTGAAAAGTTATAAACGGGCTGAAAACTCTCATATAATCGGCCCCTAAGAATTTCAAAAATCAACAAAAATTGATTATGTTACCGATCATTCACATTTCTTTTTGAGAAGTAGTTTAAAAGATAAAATTTGTTGCTGGGTTGATCTTTATTTCATTTTTAAAACAAACAGAAAGTAAAATCGATGTTTGAAAAATCAGATTTTAAGCTACAGTTTTACACAAAATATTGCATAGTCTGCGAAAAAGCCATTTTGCATTTTCTTAGTAAAGTTTGATCCAAGGTTATAAAAATTATAATATATGTAGTTAAGGGAGTGGAAGGTCGTGCGACCTATAAAGCCCTGTTATGTTCTATCACGTGACTGCATCTAAGTGTAAATGAATCTGTCTACTTGTTTAAGTCGATCATATGCTCGTTCAAATTTATGCACTGTCGAACAGTTGATGATTTCACTCGATAAATTGTTCCAGTCATTAATGACTCGTTGCGTGAAAAATTTGTTGCGAACGTTTAGGTTGCACCGTTTCTTGAAGAGCTTTAGGCTGTGTCCTCTTGTCAAACACTTTTGTCAATGGTTATAAAAGAGTGTCATTAAAGACATGAGCAAACAAAAGGAGTGGTTCGACATGTTGAAAATCGTATTTTATGATCAATTTCTACAGTTTCAGTGTATGAATAAAAACCTGGTTACTCTCAAAAGAAGAAATTCCCACAAACGCAAAAAGCTACATATAGAAATTGCAATATCTCTTTAATATACAGGGTGTCCCAAAAAATGTACTCCTGTTTAAAAAATCATTAAAACTTGACTATCATACCTATGATAAAATTTCCTTTTTGATCTCTTTTGTCAATGGTCCAAATATATCTAAAGATGATCAATTGTTTGTTTTCATTACTTAAGGGATATAAAGGACAGGTTAAAAACCTTATTCTGAACAATACTCTTTAAGCAACATCGTAAATCTTGCCTCAGAGCCATTATTTTGAGATTGTTCAGTATTCTTTAAGTCTACAATTATAGTTTGCGTTTCCTTCTGACATTTACGACCAAACTACAAGCTTAATATACAAACAGAAATTAATCTGGTAATCATCAGTCCTCTTTGCAGTATGCTTCAAAACCAGGCAGCCCTAGAAAGAGCTACATTTGCTAATTCTAGAACCAATCACAAGATCAGCTATACATAGGAAAATAATTTGGTCTTTTATCTACTTGTTGAAAGAAGAAATTTAAAGATCGGCCATGTAATCAAATTTTGGTGATTTTTCAAACAGGAGTACTTTTTGGGTCACCCTGTACAGTAAGATTTCGTAAGAAATAACATCTTCTGCAAAAGACCTACCTTTTCATGTAGCGAACGCCATCTCGATGCAAAATTCTACCTGAAAGAAAATTGAGAAATCAATTTCCAGTAGAATTGAAGAATCTTGGTGTAAGAATCCTCAAAATAAATGCAGTTTTGTTACACACATCAATCAAGGTTCCAAAATGTCCTTCTACCGACAGACACAAAATAAAGAATCTGAAACAAAGACTTGCGCATAAAGTTATGTCACAGCAACTGCAAAACGTCATCCTTCTGTCGAACCACAAAATAAACACTTACGAATGTAGTTTGGCTTCAGTAATCAGCTTTAAAAATGTTATCCTTTTAACAGATTATTTTTAAATGAAGACTTTCAAATGGTCAACTATCGTTTACTTGTTTTCAAGGTACAATCACAAGTTTAAAACACAAGACAACACCTGCACAATAATGACAATTCTCTTTCAAACTGTGTCAGAACAGCCTTGCTCATTTGGAATTCTTGTTGTTTTTGCTTTGATTAAAAACGTTACAGCCATTTCATTTGGATAAGCCAAGCTTTAAAAGGGACTTAGGCCATCTTCTCTTATTAAGCATGCAAATATTGTAATATGGAATACAAAGATAATACATCACGCATCTGAGAAGGATAAAACAGCACTAAAAGATTAATACTTTTGACCTGGCTTAGAGTACCGTTCTTGATTCAAAATTCATTCATTCAATGTTTAAAGTTCGTGAGAAAAGTTGGAGAAACGTTCGGATGTATGTGAGCCTGATAACTTTGCTGTATACTGGTATTTAATACGTTTGACCTGGTTTACTGTAATCGTTGTTGATTTAGAATAGACCTTATAGCTATTCTAAAAAAGAGTCTGGATCGAGCGATATTTTTATACATTTTTATACAGAAGGTTCGATTGAGTGGCGTTAGGGCTTCAATTGCTTGTGTGCACATTTGAAAATTCTTCAAAATATATAAAAAATATCGTTCGACTCGGACTCTTTTTTTAGAAGCTACAAGGTCTATTAGCAGAACTGTAATTAATTAATTTATTTAATGACCAAACTGACCAAAATCGCACACATTCATTTCTTCAAAAGAAACTTGGCTCTGGGCCTTGTAGTAGGGTTTCTTAATTCTGGGTGCAATTTTTAAAGTAAAAGTTTCTTGCAGAGTTTATTAATTTTTATAAAATGTAATCTCACAATTTTTCATAATTAATCGAGAACAGGTAACATCCTAATACAGCTTTTGAGGCCATAGAATTACAAGAAAGAACCAAATCATAAACAAAAATTACACTTTTTAGCATAATTTGAATGGGTAGAGCATTTTTGTTGAAAACACTTTCCAACTCATAACCAAAGACTGAAGAAGTATTTTCTAGAAGAGATTCTTAATGTTTTGGAAGAAGTTACTACAGTTTCTTATTAGCATTTTCTTGTAAAACATGAGTGCAAACGAATTATCAACTCCTTTCAAAACTTGGATGATATACATATATACATACATAAGTGGTTTTTACGAGCATATCCACAACAAATATGTGACTCTTCAACTCTAGCTATAAAATTTTGTTCCTTATGTTTATAGTTATATTAAAGGGAATAGACATAGCTATATTGAGTGGTCGCTATAAATAGGGTACGAAAACGCCCACGCACCCATTGTTTCTTCAGCTACACAATGAGACGGCACGTGCCAACAGTATCAAATACAATAGACTATATATTTCTAACTTGGCNTAAATTAATTAAAAATAACAAAGTAATTAAAAGGTGAGTAATGAGTGAGCAACGCAACTTTAGTCAATGCGAAGAAGGTAATTACAAAGAAATCAAAACATTAAGCTATATGCACTTTCTGCTGCAAAATAGGTCTGCTTTCAACTTACCTAGCTTGGTTTTATACTTGATAATGTGAGTAAATTAATTAAAAATAATAAAGTAATTAAAAGGTGAGTAATGAGTGAGCAACGCAACTTTAGTCAATGCGAAGAAGGTAATTACAAAGAAATCAAAACATTAAGCTACATGCACCTTCTGCTGCAAAATAGGTCTGCTTTCAGCTTACCTTGCAATGCGACGTGTTCATTGTGGGCCTAACCATCAGAGGGTCGTGGAGAAAGTGGAAATTAGAGGGAGTCAAAAGCAAGCTATCACGTGAAGAGCAGAAAATGCAGAGCTTAGTGCAAGCAACAAGTTGTGTAAAATTTATCGCTCTTTTATCCTTGATAAAAGGAGGATAGTATTACAGAAGAATAGGATTACAGAAATAACTGAGCAAATTTTGCTCAAAGATGGATTTTAAACTAATACATAATCGATTAAATTCAATGAATTTCTGCCTCCGAACAATTACTAGAACACGGATAATTTCTAGAGATGAAACAGAAATACCTCGCCTGAAAAAGAGGCATGCATATATTGTCAGTTCCTCAGATGAGAAACAATGCGTTTGACGTTGAAATGTGCAAAGGAAATGGCTGTAATTTTAAACTCGCTTTCGTGAATCTTGAAAAATATCGTCAATCAAAATCGCTTGCAAGTATAGAATGGTATGATCGATTCCAACCAAATAAATTTTCATACCTAAGTTAGGCTTTCTGCAATACGGAAATTTTTACAGAAAATACATCACCAGTTCTCTTGCAGAGATCTAACTTGCGATCTTGACTCACTCGGTACAAATTACTACCAAACTTCAAAAATACACAAATAGACTTACCCACCTTGCAAACTGCCGTTGCCAACAGAACAGTGCGACCGATTTCAACCAAATAAACTTTAATATCTAAGTTAGTTTTTATCTATGCAGGATAGTTATAGGCAAGAATATAGCTAGATTTTTTGCAGAGATATTAGCTTCTGAACGTCCTTCACTCTTGACCTACTCGGTAAAAATTATTACTAAAGGTCACAGATACATTACTACTAAAGGTCACAGATACTTACTTACCTTGCAAATTGCCGCTACTGATGTCTTTCTATTAAAAACATTTGCTGTTCATTGCGATTAGTTATCAATGACCAGCCGTTCAACCAAATGTAAATAGGCAGATAGTCCTCATTATTTCTAACTAATATATTATGCAAAACTTTACGCTGCGGCTATCACCCCTTTGTGCAGCCTCTTCGTTAAGATAATAACTGGTGACCATTTTGATTCATGAAGACAAATAATATGATTAAGAGGAAGACTTCCAAAAATATATCTTGGTTTTGTAAATATTGATCTTCTTGCTTCGGCATAAATTTAATGTACTGGATGCATCAGAAATGAATTTTCCAAAACATTTTGGTTTTGAGTGAGCATATCTCAGCAAATATTGTGCCAATTTTCTTCATAGACACATCAAAGTCTAACTTGAAATCTCTTCTTCATCATCAAAGAAATTTGAAACTTTTGAAATTGATTCTTCTCCACAGTTTCGTTAAAACTTTCGGTCATTTTTATGGCACCAGGTGGAATTGAAATTCAATGATTCATAGGTAATTTTAAAGTTGAAAGTCTAACTTAGATGAACAATTCATTTGACAAATGGGTTATTGCGTGCAACAGTAACGCAAGATGGCTGCAATAGCCTTGCAATTTCCCTCAAAATTGCGGCAGCAAAACCGCTGTGGCTTACGGGAAATCAACACGGAACTCAATATCAAATGTTGACAAAGAACTGAATCAAAAGTCAGCTTTGTGTAGCTCACGTCATGGCTTGCTTGTACTCACTAAAGTATAGCACGATGGCATAGACTATGGCTTAGCTGCAATAGCCTTGCAATTTCTCTTGAAATGGCGGCAGCAAAGCCGCAGTGGCTAAGGGCCTATCAACACGGAACTCAATATCACATGTTGACAAAGAACTGAATCAAAAGTCAGCTTTGTGTAGCTCACTTTGAAATCTGATTACAGGTGTGCTATCTAATACAACTTGATTGGGTATGAATTCGAACACCAGGCATCACCAAAGGTGAATTTTCAAAACAGTTTCTTAAGAAATAGTATAATACTGATTGAAGATGCAAACTAAATCGCCTATATTGTGATAGTCCACGCAAACGTCATCATAGCGTCTCAGCTATTCAGAAGGTTGTTATCTTTTCAATGTAAAATATCTCATGATAAATTTATGATGTTGATGAAACGAAACTTGCATTAGTAATGAAGCGAGATTTCAAGCAATAAGACTGATTTTGTTTCCAAAGCTTTCCCTTTTAAAGCATAGGCTCCACAATTCTTTAAAAAAAGTATTGCATCTTCCTTTTGATTTAATGGTTTAAAGAACGCCAATCAACCAGCATCCTTTGCGCGCTTCGCTTGTTGCCTTTCGACTGCGGCGGCCATTTTAATATGACAACATTCTCTGCAAAGCGTGACCGCAAAGGATGCTGGTTGACCGGCGTTCTTTAAAAGGAACTTCAGGTACTTTGCTATTATTGTCTTTGATATCTTGATTATTTTCGGAATTATAGCGTTTTAATATTTCAACCATTTGATGTTGTGAAGTCATCAAATTGCTAGACTTGCTCCAAGTCTATTCTGTGGTCTATCAGCGCTCAATAAAACATTATAACTTCTGCGGGGGCGTAAATCGTGACGAGGACGCTGCGAAGGAGAAGCGAGAAACGCCTCCTTCGCAGCGTCCTCGTCACGATTTACGCCCCCGCAGAAGTTATTATGTTTTATTGATCGCTGATAGACCACGGTATAGACTTGGAGCAAGTCTATCAAATTGCTAAATTGTGAACTATGAAAGCGACAGACTTCTGCTACTGTCACATCATAGACCTTCGTAAACTGTGGTTTTCTTGAAGTTTGTGCCACTCTTCCTTTATTAATTTATGATTTACGATGATTTTAATTTTGTTAAAATCTTGTCATGATTTTTTCTATGAAAAGAAAGACCATGTTTTTCTGCAAATAATCAAGATTTCAAAAATCTCCAATGATCAATAATAGCAAAGTACCTGAAGTTCCTTTCAAGCCAAGCCATCAAATCAAAAGGAAGATGCAATAACCATTCGTGCAATCCTTTTGCAAAATACCACGCCTATAAATGGATATCACCACTTTCGTTGCAATGAATGGCTTGGAAGAAATTTTAAATAACTCACTATAATCCTGCCGTCCACTTTTTTGATATCTTGATTATTTTCAGACATCAGAATTACAGTGTGTTTAATATTTCAACGAGTTTTGAGGCTGTGACGTCATCAAATAGCCCTATCATGAACGATGAAAGTCAAAGATTTCTCCTTACCATTATACTGTAGACCTTCCCAAACTATGGTTTTCACGAAATTCCACCATTTTTCTTCTATCAGTTTAGAAATGTCTGGAGAGATTTGCGCAAAACTCATTAATTAAAATTTTAGGTATGCTTCAAAAGAGTCTGGATCGAGCAATATTTTTTAACATTTTCTTTCGAAAAGATTGAGTGATCGGCTGGAGAGCTTCCAACCATCCCTATGGTGTCTATGGTGTACATTCGAAAATTCGACGAATTTCTCCAATGTAGGAAATGTTGCTCGATGTTATTCGCAAAAGTTTTAGTCTAACATCTTTATAAACCAAGTCGAAGTTTAAGAAAGATCGATGGGTTGTAGTGCAGTCTTTTTAGCAAGATACCCGAGTCGATTGAATATCAGCGCAGAATTTTGTTGTTGATAAAGATGATTCTAAATTTTACTTCTCGCATACGAAATTATCGAGCTATCTTCACTCTTAGAGCCACATCGAGAGCGCCCAAATCTTGAAGATAGTTTGCTGTTTTACTTTGCGAAAGGTTATGAATTCTGTTTTCTAGATTTCATCCAACACTAGGTTCTAAAGAATTCTTTTTCGAATACAGAAGCATTTGGACAAGAATTCTGTATCGAAAACTATTCTGAAGACTTTGTATCGAAAACTATGGCTAAAAACGAGCATTAGATTGAATTGAATCTAACTGAATTTAACTTGAAAAAATGTATCAAAAACTTGCATTTAGATTCTAAAGTAAAGGTTCCAAAATAAAACTTTAAATATACCTTTGAAAGATTTGGACAATCGATAATTTTCTATCAAAACTATGGCCCAAAATGAGCATTGAATCGAGCTGTATCTATTGAAAGTTAAAACAGCACAACTTTGTGAGAAACGAAAACGGTTTCCACAAATAATCTACAGGAAGGCATTTTACATGGGAAGAGACCTTTTAGCTATTCTACAAAATCTGGATCGAGCGATATCTTACAATTCTATTCGAAAGGTGAGATTGAACGGCGTTAGAGCTCTTATCGCTGTTGTGCACATCCAAAAATTCGCAAGATTTCTGTAAAATGTATGAAAATATCGCTCGATCCAGACTCTTTTGCAGAATAGCTAAAAGGTCTGTTACGATTTTGCATGAAAATCTATCACTGAAAATTAATATTAAAGACCAAAGCTACAAGTAGCTTCTATGCTTTTAAGAAAGCTGTTACGTGATCCACGATTATATTTTGACTTTACGTTTGTTTACTTTATGTATGAGACATTGTAACTAGTTAATGTAGGTTTTCTTCGTGTTTAGTTAACAGGGCAAGCTGTAAAGCAGTATTTATATATATTGATGTTTTTACCCTGTATAAAGAATTAAAAACGAAATGAAAAATGAAATGAAAGACGAATGGGTTTAAAATGGTACTCACATATATAGAAAGTCACCTGCTTAAACTTGACTCTTCGCATGAACTTCTGTGAATCATCTAAAACATCAATGGAGTCGAAGCGATATAAACAATCACCAAACCCAAGGTTACTACAAACAATCTCTAAAGCAGACAAGCTTAATGTTTTGTTCTATATGTTTTATTATTGATAACACGTTCAGTGTGTTCAGACATTTTTCAGCCATTTTCCCATACAGCGCAGCCTAGCTCAACAGAGCCTTGCAAAAGCGCACAGCGTAAAGTACGATAGCTAACTTGCCGAGAACTGCGCCCGTATTATGAGAGAGACCAAAAGGGCTGATCTACAACGGAGACTGTGTCTTTGTTGGAATTAAGCAGATGCTAAGCAAAGGAGAACACAAAGTAACAAACATGAAGCCTATTTTCATGATTCGATAAATTATTTTGTGTTTTTCTTAGGCCAAGAAAAGGTACCTAATCCAAATAAATAAAATCTAAAAAATGCAAATTTATGAAAGATTATAGCATTGTTAGAATTAAGAAGATGCTAAGGAAATCAGAAAACAAAGTAAAAAATATTAAACCAATTTTGATGACGCGATAAATTCTTTTGTAATTTTTCTTAGGCCAAGAAAAGGTATCATATCTGGAGGTTCGTAAATGCAAATCCTAGAAATGCAAATTTATGAAAGATTGTAGCATTCTTAGAATTAAGAAGATTTTAAGCAAATCAGAAAACAAAGTAACAAATATTAAGCCAATTTTGATGACGCGATAAATTCTTTTGTGTTTTTCTTAGGGCAAGAAAATGTATGTAATCCAGATTCCACCTTATTCAATCAATAAAAACTATAGCTACGACATTGTTGATTTGTAGCAAAATCCTGTGGCATTATAGATATTGAGGATTTACAGAAATTTACGATTCTGAATTTTGTGGAAATGGTCATAAAATCTTGATTATCTGGTCATAAACATGTATATTTGCACCTGCTTTCACATGAGTTCAGTTCAGTTCAGTTCAGTTCAGTTCAGTTCAGTTCAGTTCAGTTCAGTTCAGTTCAGTTCAGTTCAGTTCAGTTCAGTTCATATTTTAAATTCACTACATGCAATTTATCATTAATAAACCAATACAAACAATTAACTAAACTGCACCTCAACAACAATATTACAGAAAAATCAATAGAAAATTGTATGGAAGGAATTACTTAAAGGAGGAGTTCTCTCGGGAGAAAACACCTCCAGTTGTACTTTACTACTTTATTACTACTAAGTACTTTTTAATTTAATCGATTCTTTCACAAATATTGAGATCAAGAATTTTAAACTGTATTCTGATCATATTCAATTGCATCCATTGGGATAGATAAAAACAAATAAATATCAGACACAATAATATTCAATATCAAGTATAACTAATATTAACCAATGTATCAGGTACAGATGTTTAATATCCATTTGAATTTTTAAAAAGTTCTTGAGATTTCAATTACACGAAAATATCAATGCTGTCTCGAGCTTTCTTACTTGGTGGGCTTTGTGCACTGATCAGATCAGTGGCTAGTGGCTTTGTGCAACTTAAATGCAAGAGAGGCTTAAAATCTCAGAACGAGGCCTGCCTATATATGATTTGCAAGAAGATTTCAAATCAAAGTTTAGTGAAAACTATTTCTCATTTCTTAGGGGCCTTCGACTTTCGATTTCCGTATTTTTTAACGGCATTGGGCCGTTAAGATCAATACCCCCCACCCCCCTCCCTCCTTAACCGCCTTCCACCAAAATCGTGATCAAAACAGGTTTCCGTAAATGGCCTACTTGATCGCAATCAAAATTTCTTAGGGCGCTACTCCTAGGCAGCCTAACCCTAACCCTAGGCCCAGCAACGTAATTGAAGACTCTAAATGCAAAAAGGATGTAAATACTGCCGTTTTTCTCTGCATGTTTTAGGTTTTGTAGGTCATGAGTTTCTAAAAAATCGCTAAGAGATTTTCGTACGATTTTTTATTTTCTTAACGGCCTAAGGTAAAACCCCCTCCCCCCTTAACGGCCCAATGCCGTTAAAAAATATGAAAATCGAAAGTCGAAGGCCCCTTATTTCACAGCAAATAACGTTAGCCAATCCGAAGATGGACGAACATCTCGATGCAATCCCCGCATCGTCCCCATCTTTATCATTTAGTGGACTTTATTTAGACTTATTACATCGTGGTAGTTTCGCTTCTCGTCTGAACAGATATGTATACCGCTGCAACTAGACTTTGTTCCTATTTATTGATACAGAACTCAAACTTCTCATGGCTTCATTCTANTATCAGACACAATAATATTCAATATCAAGTATAACTAATATTAACCAATGTATCAGGTACAGATGTTTAATATCCATTTGAATTTTTAAAAAGTTCTTGAGATTTCAATTACACGAAAATATCAATGCTGTCTCGAGCTTTCTTATTTGGTGGGCTTTGTGCACTGATCAGATCAGTGGCTAGTGGCTTTGTGCAACTTAAATGCAAGAGAGGCTTAAAATCTCAGAACGAGGCCTGCCTATATATGATTTGCAAGAAGATTTCAAATCAAAGTTTAGTGAAAACTATTTCTCATTTCTTATTTCACAGCAAATAACGTTAGCCAATCCGAAGATGGACGAACATCTCGATGCAATCCCCGCATCGTCCCCATCTTTATCATTTAGTGGACTTTATTTAGACTTATTACATCGTGGTAGTTTCGCTTCTCGTCTGAACAGATATGTATACCGCTGCAACTAGACTTTGTTCCTATTTATTGATACAGAGCTCAAACTTCTCATGGCTTCATTCTATCGTTGTACAACTTAAATGAAACAGAGGCTTGAATCCTCAGAACGAGGCCTCTCAAAAATATGATTTGGAAGAACCATTTCTCGTTTCTTATTTCACAGCCAATAACGTTAGCCAATCCCAAGATAGACGAAAATCTCAATGCTGTCTCGAGCTTCCTTATTTGTTGGATATCTGTTCTCAGTCGTACTTTATGTCAAAGTTAAGCAGCTTAAAGTTTGAATTTGATTGCGAATTTGAGAAGAATCTGATAGACAGCTACTAAGAACATTAGCATTAGGGATTTAGAAAGAACAATATGTTTTATTTCGAAAAGGTCTCACGTCGATACTTGATTATTTCAATATAATATTCCCGGATGAAATCGAAAACACCATTATTGTAAGCAAGCACGCAACATGGAGATTGTGAAATAAGGGGGATTTAGAGTTTTTGTTTTAATTCAGTGTTAGATAAGAAAAGAGTGTTACTTGCAAACTTGCAAAGGACTGTTACTTGAGTTGAAGAAGTGAAGTTTGCTCGAAATTCTCGAAATTGATAAGACATCTTTAAACTGATAAAAGTATCTGGATAAAAGAAGGCGAATACACTAATTGGGAGAGGAGCGACAAAGAGCCACATTGCAGCAAGGTATAGTAGGAAATTCAAGGGTGGGCATGTTGCAGTGAGGACAGTGGTCCCATGTATGTCCACATAGCCGGTTTATTTCTCCCATATTATGTTAACCTCTGCACCTAAAATCAGGTTTAATTTTAACTCTTTTCAGCAATATCATTTTGCAACTAACTTGGACTGTTCATGTTCTTGGATGTTGGTCAATATTTGTCCTCAAGATTGGGTTTTATCGGAGTGTTATAAAAATGTATGTCCCCAAAACCAGTCTATTTAAGAGCACAATTTGTACTGGTACGCTGAAAAAATGGGTTGGTGAAATCGTTTTCCAAGACATACATAGGACCACCAAAAACACAGCACATGCCCACCCTTGGAAATTGGTCACAAGGAACTGTTCCTTTTCTTACTTGTGTTACAGGTTGGTAAATGAAATACGAAAAGAGAAATTGGCTAGGATAGTCCCTTGTTTTCTTGTCTAGGCTAGATCGCTTAGAGAAGAACTTCAATAAGTCCTCATTATCTAGTTAAGTTGTAACAGTCTAGATTACTCTTCTAGAAACGCCAAATCGGTTTCCTCATATCATATACAACACCTTGAGCCTATATTCAAATTCTAGGACACTGCAAATGATTTGACAAATAAGTAGCCATGCTAGAAATTTCTGAAATTTCTATCATCATATTTGATTTTGGCATTGATAATCAATAGAATATATGGGACCCTCTGGTTTTGAGTTGAAGCCACCTCTGATCTTGAATTTCTTGTACAATAACGCTGTTATTACTTGTCCGATTTACTGACTTTACTCACATAAGGTCTCAAACATCAAGTTGAAGCCTTTTCTATACAATAGATTTCTACGTGAGTCGATTAAAGTCACAACTTCTCCGCAGCACCCATTCAAACGTGACACAAATTTTCTGGGACACCCCGAAGATGGTGTGTACATAATGTCTGGACATTTGCTGTGATAAACGATTTGTGAATATCTGAGCAATTTCCATAAATTATACAATAAATAATGGTCAGAAGGAGGCCTATGTAAGTACATCGTGAGAAATTATTTTGTTGAAATCGGACACCATTTTGAGGTGTTTTTTGTTAAAACTGTTTCTTAAAATGCTTGGAAAAGGACCAGAAATTTCGACTAAGTTTTCGTCGAATTTTCAGCTTAAAAAGTAACCCAAAAGCTCAAAAGATAAAGGAAATGATTTCCCCCAATTTTCCATGAAAAATCATGTCAAGTCAACTGCCAAGATGCCTAGATATTTCTTTGTTGTTTTGGCATTTCTAGACATTTCAGAATTCGAGTGATTTGAATTTCTTTACTGTCTTATCTGCGAAATTGCACTGTTCAGTCGAAAATTGCTTCTTTTGTCTTCAATTGCTTGCAAATTCTTCTCAAACACCGGCTTATTCTTTAGGATATTCGATCTTTGACGAAAATGAAAGACGTCATTTACAGTGTTTACGCAATCCGTGAAAAACAACACCCAAACTGAAAACTCTCTCCATTTATGGTCCATGCAGCGACACCTAATTTACAGTGGTTTGAGAAGCAATGGTCTAGGGTTCGAAAAAGACGAGATTTTTGGAGAAACTCTAATTTACAGTGGTTTGAGAAGCAATGGTCTAGGGTTCGAAAAAGACGAGATTTTTGGAGAAAAAAAATTGTTTTTAAGAGAATTCATCAAAGGAGTTTTTGCCAAATGTGTCGGAGATTTGCATGGAGTACGAGTGCGAGTACTGTAACTGCAAATGCGATGACTTCGAATCTGCCCATCTAATTTATAATGCTGTCTGCCCCTCTCCGGGGGGAGGGGGTGTTCCTACATTGAAAATTTTCAGGAAATTTTGGCTGTGTTTGGCGAGTGGTGTTTCAGTCTTTCAAAAACGCGTACGAGATTTTTGAAAACAATAGGACTTTTAGGGATTTTTTGAGGACTTTCCTTGGGAACAAAAGGAATTTTTGCCAAAGGTGTACAAGATTTTTAGGAGTAATATACCCCTCGCTATTTGGTTCAATGTTGTGCACTATTGTTGTTTTTTTTTACGTCTTGAAAGGAAACCGACAGAACCCACTTGCACTTGGCAAATCCCGACCTGACATGACCTGACACCTTTTGGCCTTTGATACGACACCTGTGTTCCAAAGGGAGAATATCATCTGAAAGGTCAACACCCTTGAGTCTTGAAACAAACACTTCATGGACAAAGGGCCAAAATTTGAGTTGTATTTGTCCAATGACGTATTCGGCACAGTTCACAAGAGGTGGGACAGTGTAGAAGATTAGCCATTAGACGCTGTTACACAATACTATCAGGAAACAAAGCGTACGGTGTATGAAATGTAACTGGAGATATTGAGAAGGAAGTGGCTCTTCAAATGAACTGCAAGTAATTAATTTACCAATCAGAAGTAAGTAATTGATCTCTTTTGTTGACAATACTTTAAACATGACTGGAAAGCTAATATTTTTATGCATCAAGTCAAAACATGAGCATATAACGGCACAAAAATTCGAGGATCTTCGGGGATCTTCTTCTGATGTTTGCTCATAATATTACAGAGATTTGTAAGTTGTTTAATCACGAATGATTCCAGTTTTTACTCAGCTGAATGAAAGCTAAGCTTAGTCCGTTTTAAGATGTAAACACAGGCAAGAAAAGTACGCATTTCTGAGCCAGACACCGCCATTTGAGGGCGCAGAAGTTAGTTACATTATATTATTGGCCTAAAGTTGACTCTTCAGATCAAAGAAGTGGCGCGTGAAGATTTGTGTCGCAGTTTGAGAGACCTGTCACCAACGTCTGATGAGGAAGTTTGATCTTGTCAACCAAGAAGTTAAGAAGGAAGGTATTGAGCAATGATGTTTCATTTGTTTGTTCATGGCTAGTTTTTCTTGGGAGGAAAGGCCTGAATTGTAAGGATTTGTTGGGCTGTTTTAGCGGGAGAACTACAGTACATAGACAAAGAGGGATTTTTAAGAGGTTCCTTCTAGACTTGAATGAAACTGTGCTGTGCTGTCTCTGTCCTCAAGTCTCTACTTACTACAAATAAAGTCCAGCTTCCCTACTGAGGGGCAAATCAATCTCTACGAATCTCGTACAAAACCTATTCGTTTTTTCGAGAAATCCCCGTCATTATCTCTAGAAAAGGAAATCTCGTACGCTTTTGGAGGGCGTGATACACCTCTCGTTTATCTAATTTTGTTGTAGACACTAGGAATGACTTGTGTAATGTTTCGTGTCTCATCTGTCTCATTCTTTGTCGTGATGAAATTTACCCGTTTTTTGTCAGAAAATTTTTAAATTAGACCCAGTGAAGAAAACCGAAAAACTTTGTCGAAATCGATACTCGTTGATGATTGATCACATCCTTCAATTTTCACCATGGTTGTGAGCCCGCCCTTCGTTGACAGAAAGAGATAGGAAATTCACTCAAGCAAAAGGTAGAAGAGAAATAGAAACTTTCCTAAAGCTAAGAAAAAAGAAAAGCATTTTGAACGGTTCCTTGTCCGATGTGAATTAAACAAATTCTCTAATAGATGTTTTTCTGTGTTGCAAATTACATGATCCTCCTTTAGTCCTTTTGGCCCCTCCCCGACGATCATTATTCGTGAGTTTCCTTTCCCTGTCTGCCCCCCATGCTGCGTAAACTTGATTGAGATATTTCATAAACAGAAGCCATCGTAGAAGATTTGTCGTAACTCGATCCGAAAGTTAGTAAAAAACATCCGTCCGCAATCTTGAGGTCAACAATCAGATTTTGCTGACTTGATGTAGGCATGGCAACATCTGAGTAGGATTGATCCTTAGTGACACCGCAGTCCATGTCGTTAGGGAAATGTCGCTGGCCTGTTAGCCTACGCGTAGCTGTTAGCCTACCCTACGCGTAGACCCTGGTGGTCTACGCATAGTGTAGGCTATGGCGAGGCATCTGTGGGCGTTTTTCTGCAAGCAGCATGGGCCTGACGAAACGCCAGTTGCTGTTTCCTACAATAGTTTTGTTCCTCCATGTGTCCCTGTACCCATGCGGGTTGTTGTTGCGTTAGCAGGGCACAGGGGTACAAGGGTTACCAGGCACAGTGACACAAGGAGGAAAAAACTGCTACAGAGGCAGCTTTACTTTAGTTTGAAAAATAGGAAATGTTGTGTTGCTTGTGAAATAACGTTCTAATTGCCATTTTGATTCTCCATGGTGCCTAAACTTGGATTGAAGACAGAAGGGGGCAGCAATGCCAAATTGGGGGTGCAGGGGTACTAAAATGGTCTAAATTCTTAATTTTACTATTGTTATGCCCTTCACTTT
>REGM01000137.1:754647-798389 GCA_004194415.1 Aurelia aurita | reverse complement strand
CATTTTTGCGAATTCTGGGACCAGTAGCAAAACCTATTGGTCTTTAATCAACACCGTTTTAAGCAAGGCTAAGATTCTCATAATACCACCTCTTTTAGAGAATGGGTTATTTGTTACGGATTTTATGGAAAAGGTACAGTTGTTCAATGATTATTTCATACTTCAGTTTACGACGATCGATACATTCCACAACATACTCCAGTATACCCTCTATTTGGCTAAATGACTTTGCTATCTCCGATGAAAAGATTCTGAATATTATAAGATCACTCAATCCTAATAAGGCTCATGGCTGGGATGAAATATCCGTCAGAATGATAAAGTTAAGCGATGCTGCATTAGTTACTCCTCTAAACATAATATTCACCACCTGTCTGAGGCATGGTATATTTCCCAAAATATGGAAACGAGCAAACGTAGTTCCTGTTCACAAGAAGAATGATAAAAATGTAAGGGAAACTATCGCCCAATTTCTCTTTTACCAATTTTGGAAAAATACTTGAAAAACTCATGTACGATTCCTTATACTCTCATCTTGTTTCATGTAAGCTTCTAAACCCCAATCAATCTGGTTTTCGTCCCGGTGACTCAACAGTCAACCAACTAAACTCCATAACGCATACGATTTTCGAAGCACTCGATTGCAATCCTCCTCTTAATGTTCGCTCTGTGTATCTCGACATTTCTAAAGCATTTGACAGGGTATGGCATGATGGTCTAATTTATAAGTTGAAACGATGTGGTGTCTCAGGAAAACTTCTTTCTCTCATCGAAAGTTTTTTTAAAGATCGAAAACAGGGAACTGTTCTGAATGGACAGAATTCTAGTTGGGGAGATATTTCAGCAGGAGTACCCCAGGGTTCTATTTTAGGACCCTTGTTTTTCCTTGTTTATATAAATGATATATAGTCTGCTAATGACATGTCTATAGAAGTGTCGTGGGCGGGGGGGGGGGCAGGGGGGCAATTGCCCCCTAGCGTCGGAAGTTTGGAAATTTTCCTGAAATTTCAAATCGAATTTCAAATTTCAATTTCAAATCGGCTTTTCGGCAAAAACTGGGATCTTGCATATTCCTATTTCGTACAATCGTAAAATTCATTGACTCTGAATAATACCTGGGCTGCGCTGCTCCTTGTGTCACGAAGACAATTCACATCTTGTACCATAGCAGGAAGTAGAATACTCCTGTTTCATCCACGATTATTTTTCATAACTCAACAGCGTGGGAGGTCTCAAGCTTTGTGACATCAATGTTTACGTAATGAGAGTAAGAGTTTGAATAAAACAAAGGATATCACTTATGACAAGACATATTTTAAGTGACGAAATTGATGTGATCTTTTGAACAAACTGGACTTTAGATTAAAGTTTTGCATTGGCTTTAACTAGAATTTCGAAGAACCAACTGTTTATCACTGTGAATTTTATAATGCCTCCAAAGAAACGAAGAAAACTCGAATGTCTACTTTGTCATCAAACATATGACAGCGATCATCGAATTAAACATAACACAGCAGTACATCCCTTGAGAACGAAGAATCGACAACACATACTGTTAGGAGGGGGGCTTTGGGGGGTACCAGAACCCGCAAACCCGCAACAAAATTTGCAAAATCCCGAAAATCCGGACGCAAAAACACACAAAACCCGAAGCTACACTTTTGGACAAAAAGTTCGAATTTTTGCCAGTATTTCTCGATTATTTTCAACGTTTTCGCTTTCAGTGACTCTTCCTCGTTATTTTAAGCATCAAAAAGCCAGTTTTTCGATCTCAATCAACTGCAACAGCCATATGACTTGGAAAACGCGAAAAGCTGCGGATTTTAGATAGAAAACCGGAAATGTGAGTGGAAAAATAGGCTAAACCCGCAACCCGTGAAACATCTCAAAACCCGTAAACCCGCAAGTTTAAAACATAAAACCCGAAACCCGAGGGCTAAAATTGGCCAAACCCGCAACCCGTGAAACCCCAAAGCCCCCCTCTGTTAGTTACTATATTCGATAGAAGTTTTGCTTACTGCGAAAGACTGTAACTGAATAAAGATAAATGGCCTAAACGAAATATAAATACTACAACTGAGTCACGTGACTACAGAAAGACGGGTGTACGAACGGGGCACCCTACATTTCCCCCCTCCTAAATAAACGAAGTTCTACTCTAATAAACGTTAACTAAACACGTAATGCACCCCAAGGGATGGTGCCTGGTAAGTATCGCTGTTGTCTCTGCCTTCTTGGTAGTTCTCTATTTAGGCCACCATTTTCGACTTCATCGTTTGCGCTGGAATCTGAGTCTGAATACGAATAATCACTGTCTTCTGATNTACAAAAGAATCTTTAACTGGTACCCGTAAAATGTCAAATATACAGCTAGAGCAAGCAGTGGCGGACTGGCCCACCGGCCCCCGTGGCCGGTGCCCGGTGGTCCTCCTTCAAAAACTTGCGGAAAGGGCCCCTTTTTACCAGAAAGGGCACCCTTCCTTTTCTACGAATGAGAAGCTTTTATCAAGGAAAGCATTAACGTTGAGAACGAGATTGAAGCATCGGAAATTGCTACAGAACAGTCCAAGTTTAAAAGAAAGCGTTGGGAGCTCGATGCAATGGATGCAATGACGTTTCTAACCAGGCCTAACCAGCAAAGTCAGCTTATTGTGGTGTATCGTGGAAATTACTCCAGTGGTAACGATGATGATCTATCGACATAGCTACTGACCTTCCACTAAACAGCGCTCAGGATCAAAGTTTAAAACAACTTGAATAAAACTGGATCCTTTGCGGCAGATTATTTGACACACAATTCGATTCTATAGCTAGGCCCTCGTGTCGCTTTGTTATCATCTAACCGCCCAAAGGATCAGTGTTAATCAAGAGTCTTTAATGCAACTGACCATGTTTGAACATTTCTTCAGTGCCATTAAATATTTTGAGGCGTTTTGTCGCGACTCGCTCAGTGAGATATTCAGATTTGAATTTGAGACCTTCAGAAATGCTTAGTAGATCTACTGAACTGTTCCATTATTTTGGAGTTGGCGAGCGTTATATTCGGGCAGCTTCAGCCAGCTTCAGCACCCGATCCAACAACATTCAATCAGCGCAAGCGTAGAACGGTTGTTATTCGCGTCAAATGATGATGATAGTCCATATACACAAACAATAGTAAGTCAGTTTTCTAGATCCCCAAAAAATAACAGCAATTTTCTCGAAACCACAAAACAAAAGCAACTTTATCAAAACCCCAAAAACCCAAAAATAACGCAAAATGTCAGGAACTCAAAAATAACGTAGTAACGCCAATTTCAAACCCAAATTTCATTTCATTTCAATTTTAAATATTTATACAGGTAATAAATTTCAGTGTTATAAACTGCTTTACAAATTGACCTGTTAAAAAGAAAAAAGAAAGCCTAAATTAAAGAAAATTACATTTTATATACAATACTTAGTCTTATACAATATACAAATAAATGATAATACCATCCCTTTTCACATTTTTACGCGTGCCCCTCCTGGGAATCTTCATATTTTTTCAAAGAAGTCAAGTTAGCTCAAATGAGCATCCCTGTCCAAGATTTCCCGAAGTAACCCCGTTGGGGCCCCGTTGTACCTCAGTAATGTGTGCGAGCGCACGAGCGCCGCTCGCAGGCACAAAATATCATTATGCATTAGCTGCTTGCATCTTTACTGTTTTCAGAGTGATTTGATTGCAGGCACATTTTTCCTAATCATTCGTTCGCAGGCACAGAATATTTTTAACGAGGTCTGGCCCCTGGGGGATTTTGTTCCAGTGAAAACCGGTCTCTCAGAAAATTTTCTTATATATCACTAGATGTCGCCATTTCGTATGTTCTTCACCGCCTCCCTCCCCCTTAGGTCACCTTGCCGCTGGTGTACAGTAGTGACATATCGTTTCAGCGAGGAGAGAACTATTCAAGGCCGTACACAGCATAGGGGCAACAGGGGCAGTTGCACCCCTAAAAATCCCAAGGAAACAATCAAATTTATAGACATTTTGACCTGATTTGAGGAAATATGCCCTCTTTGCCCCCCCCCCCCTAGATATTTTAAGCTGTGCTCGGCCATGGAACTATTCGACCATTGTAATCAGTCTAGAATGACCCCTTTCGCAGAAGAGTATGACACGTGAATAGAAAACAACAATGTTTACTCAATACAATGTCCTATTGTCATTGCCCATGATTTCATAGTTTTTTTTTGTTTCGTGTGAGAAAAACTTTGTTGCCAAAATAGGCAAAAGAAAATATCATAATAGAAAGCCAGGGACTTGCCCAGACGAAAGAGCAACGAAAAAGCCATTGTTATGAAAGAGGTATATGTTTATAAAGCCATCGTTATGAAACTGTTCTTTCCCATGATAGTAACATTCCATACAAGTTTAACTTTAATTGTTACCTTTGTTCCTTTCAAATGAGAAGAATATGTGTTTGTTCAGAATGACTGAGCTATGACATGTCCTTGAGTTCCTTTGGCGATCAAAACAATCATGATTGTATTATTTAATATTTTAACATAGTTTCAAGACAAAGCATTTAGATCCGGCGCTGGTTGAATTTGAATAAAATCTGGATTGTTTAGAATGCTAAAGACCAACAGCATAAAATTCTTGATAGGATAAAACCAAGCAACCAAAAGTGAAACAAGATTTCTGGCATCATCCATGCTTCCTTCAGCAACTCAGAATTAAATTTCCCACAAGCTTTGATGGCGAAAGAGCGAGAGAAGTCTGCGTCAATGGCATGGGTAACTTTTTATTCAAATTATATGTCCATTTTGTTCCTTATTCTTTCGCACTTAATAACCCCAACCTATGACCACAATATTTTTCAAGAAGCAATCCACGCGTCTCCTACCGCCCATGATTTCAGTTGATGGTTTTGATCAGAACTTAATTATGGTTTAAAAAGACTCACACTAGCATTATCACGTTAATAAATAAAATAAAAAGTTGCGAAGAAACTGTCTAGGAACAATCCAGGAACTCGAGTTCAAAAGCCATAACAGTAACTTCCGTATTATTAGAAAACAAGTACGAATTTCAAAGAAAGAGATTATTCAAAATCTCTCGAGATTTGTTTTGAATTATGAGATAATAGATTGAACTTCTACCAAATCAATTGAGGAAAATCGCCCAAAAAACCTTTTTCGAGGAAGATACGCGCATTTTATATAAGAAACTGATTAAAAACTGTGGAAACCTGTAACTTTGAAAAATTAAAAAGCTCTGAAATCTAGGTCAAACAAGTTATCTATAGTTATAGTTACTGGCACGACTGGGATTCTTTGATGCTCTCAATCATTCACACATCTTTCCTTTTCCTTCTTGATCATTTCTCTCTGTTTTATGGCATTCTCTAACTATAGTCACACCCTAACTTTCTGACAACAGACTGTTGAGGCCCTTCCAGGGGGGGAGGAGCCAAATGTCCCTTGTTCCCCAGTTATTTTTCCGTGTGTTCCCTTGTTCCCTATAAGATGAATCAGAAAATTTATCAATTTGTTCCCTAAAGATATGAGTTTTTGCAATTTTGTTCCCTTGTTCCCTGATTATTGTCACTAATGTTCCCTTGTTCACAGCTTCAAAATTTCGAGTATCCCCTGTTCCCTAAACCCATGGGAGGGCCTCACTGTTACACAGTGCGTTTCCGGCGATGTAAAGGGCGTGGCCCCCGTATAGCTCGCTCTTCGCGCCCCAAGCCATGGTCAAATTTTAGGCTAGGTGGCATTTTTCTTTGCTTTGCTTTATCAGTTGGGAATTTTATATCCAACTCTGAAAGCTGAATCTTGAGCTATCCATGGCTTTATTTCATTGGACTTTAGAAAGCGGACACGGACCTGAAAGCACTGTCTCAAGGAAGCAAATAAACACCTACCCTGGGACCAGTGGTGCCCAAGCGTGGGAGGTAATTAGCAAAAGCTATTATTTATCGAAGAAAGACTCCAGGGAGTAATTATATTTTTAGCGAGCCGTGGTCAACACAGAACTCTCGAACCGGAGAGCTCTCAGAGCAGTAGTCATGCGCGATAGATGAAATTTAAATCATGTTGACTAATGTTGACTATAGTTTAGAAAACGCTTTTAGCAAAACGAGATGTCGAGCACATGTTGCTGCTTTATTATCAAGAAAACGGATAAACATTTCTATTTAAAGAGCGCGACAAGTTCCAGTTTTGCCCAGTTGCTGCATGGATGGAAGGTAAAGTGAAATTGCATGATTTTACTTCTCTATTGTTGTTCTTCTTGAGTCAGGCTGCACGCAGTAGGCTAGAGTCTTCAGAGCACTATTTTTGTTTTGAGTAAAGCCACAGGGAAACCAGATTTACTGTTGATTTTTGCAATTTTTAGTTTTTGGTAATTTATTCTATTTTTTTACTAAACTAAATCATTAATCCTCCTTTTATTTTCCGTGATTTCTATTGTGGAAGTTCGCTGCCCAGCACAATGGAAATCACGGAAAATAACAGGAGGTTAATGATTTAGTAGAAAAATAGAATATATTCAGAAGCGTCGTGGGTGGGGGGGGCAGGGGGGGCACGTGCCCCCCCTAGCGTCNCGCATATAAACATCGAAGGCACGACCCTCAAGCTTGCTTGCCAGATTTTGGGCAGCTTTCTCACCATCGTATCCCTTCAATGACGAATGAAGTGAAACTTTCTCAACAAATACATTCACGTCACCAGTGCCATCAAAACACTTTACTTTCGCATCCATATTTGAACGATTCAGTTACAGTAATGTTAGTTACTATATTCGATAGAAGTTTAGCTTACTGCGAAAGACTGTAACTGAATAAAGATAAATGGCCTAAACGAAATATAAATACTACAACTGAGTCACGTGACTACAGAAAGACGGGTGTACGAACGGGGCACCCTACAATACCTTTCAAAGATGCCGGTACTACTCTTGCAAATCCATTTCAGGTAAGAAAATTTAATTGCTGGTTTTGAATTATTTGTTTCACTATTGTGACTAAATCTGTACAGTTGACAAATCATTACAGACAGCATTTTTATAAGAAACGTAGCTAAGAAACTTTGAACCCAGTTTCTTAATTTCGTGGTTAATTTTCCTCCTTTTCTTGAAAGTTTCTTATATTCTTTCTATTGAATTGATAAATCTAATCATCTAACAAGTTGGCAAATCTTTGTTTTGTAATTTTCAGAAATTAACAAGCAGGGTGGTTGTTAAGTTAGGAGGCCCATGAGTGGTGAATCTCGAAGAGTAAGTTATGTTATCACCTTTAAATCAACTGATATACATGTTTGCAAAGCGAAGGTTCTCTCCTCTTTATATTAATATGTGAATATGATATCTTTTTCAGGTTCGTTCGCGCTCCTCAGGTCTGCTCACTCAAGTAGCAACAAGTGCAGTGTCTTCTCAAGAATCGTCACGTGCAAGGATAACAGATGAAGGAGCAGCGACTGATGTACCAAGTACGAGCTCTCAATCCCAGTTCTTGTCTGGAGCTGGAGCAGAGAATCATCCATCATCTGAAGATGGAAATAAGCAAGAATCACTCCAAGTTGATTATGGAGAACAAAGCCAATAATCAATGTTAGAGGGGCAAGCTTCATCCATGGAGGATAAATCAGTGAATGATGAAAGTAGAGATTCAGAAGGCAACTCTATAAGTGAATCTCTTGATGCTGGAGAAGTCCAAAGACGCGATGAAATCGATAACATTGCGGAAATGTCCGACCCTGCCTCATTTATCAAGAAAAGAGTGGATCCAGTTCTGCGACATAATTTGATTATGAAAGGTGCAAATCAGCCGAAAGAAAAAGAAGTCACCAATGGAAAGTTTCCAAGGTCCAAGTTTGGGATCAGCTATAGATCATTCAGTGATAACTGGTATTTTGTAGAAGTTGGCAAGGAAAAGATTCACCGAAATTGGCTATCATATTCACCCAAACAAGATGCTGCTTTTTAACACACCTGTATATTTTTTGGAGGCAAAAACAAAGAAGTTGCATTTACCCAAGCTGGTTGCCGCAATTGGAAGGATGCTCATGAAAGGTTTTCCTAGCATGAACGATCCCAGGCTCACATTAACGCAACTCTAGATTTCGTTAGTTACTGCACACGCACATCCATTGATCAACAACTATCTGAAGTGGCAGCAAGATTGGAAAGTGAGCGGCACAAGCAAGTTGAGCAGAACAGAAACACGATGAAAAGACTTACGGATATCACCCTTTTCCTTACAAAACAGGGTCTGGCATTCAGGGGACATCGTGAGGATATGTTCGTGGAATCATCAAACAAGGGGAATTTCATTGCGACTGCAGAGTTCCTTTCAAAATACGATGAAACAATGGCAAGTCATCTGTCGAATGTCGAACAGAAATGGCTGAAAAGAAAAGAGGATGGAAAGTCAAAAGGAAAGAAGAAGACTAAGAGAGGAAGGGGAAACATTGTTACCTTTATGAGTGCAGAGTCCCAAAACAAGATAATAGATATAGTTGGAAATGACGTCATGGAAATGGTTTTGAAGGAGATCAAAGCTGCTGGGTACTACAGTATTGCAATGGACTGCACCACTGATGTCTCCCATAAAGACCAGCTTTCTATTATCATTCGTTATTTAGATGGGAATCTGGACATAACGGAGCGTTTGCTATGTGTTGAAAGGGTGAAAGTTTCATCGGCTGAAGGTTTTTCAACAAACTGAAAGATTGTTTTGAAAAGAAAGACATACAGTTTGATCATGCGGTCGGCCAATCCTACGATGGAGCATCTGTGATGAAGGGGAAGTACAATGAAGTGAAAACCCGAGTTCAGCGAGTTGCCCCTCAGTGCTTGTTCATATGGACCTTCGACCATGTCCTGAACCTAGTGATGATGGGAGCCTGTTGCTCATCTTTGGCAGCAAAATCAATCTTTGGAGTGCTGGAAAGTTATGCCTTTTTCTCGGCTTCACACAAGAGAAGTGACATCCTTGAGGAAAAGCAAAAGAAATCAAGCATAAGCCCAATTCATCGACCTCAAAGAGTCTCCACGACCAGATGGTGGTCTCACCAAAAGGCACTAAATAATGTGTTTTTTGCCTGTTTTGAAGCCCTCTACGATTGCTTTATCGACGCCCTTCAAGAATGTCAATCGTCCGACCAGAGTGTCGAAACAGTAACGGATGGAGAAGCTCTGGAGCACAAACTGACTTCCTTTGAGTTGGTTCTAACTGCACACATTTTCCGCCATATCTTTGCCATCACTGATCCCGCATCGCTGTACTTGCAATCAGAAAAGATAGACCTCCTCACTGCTATACGTTTGGTCGAAACTACGCAGACACAACTGCAGCAACTTCGAAGCAAATTCGAGGAAATTCATGCCGAAGCAAAATCTTATTGCACGCACCATCGTTTGCAAGAGCAAGATTTTGTCGCCAAAAGAACCAGGAGAAGAAAGAGACAAGCTGATGAAATGTGTCAAGATGAAGTGGAAGAAAACATTGCAAGCAGATACAGGCGAGAAACATTCATTTTTGCCATTGATACCGCCGTAAGCTCGATGCGTAGAAGATTCACGTCACACAAAGCTATCCTGCAAGAATTTGCCCTTCTAGATCCAGAAAGATTTCACGAAGTGTTGGAAACTCGGGGGGGGGTAACTAAGCCTAGTTTTTGACGGGGACGTGCCATTTTGCTTCAAAAATTGGACCCATAATTCCGCAAATGTCTGAAAAAATGTGACCCATAATTCCGCAAACCTGATGGAAATGTGACCCATAATTCCGCATGCCTCTCTTGCTCAAAACACTATATTATACACTTTAAATAAAGCTTGACATTTACTTTGTTAGTCTTTTTCAAAATTATTAATACCAAGAGCATAAAGGNGAATGAATTTTGTCCTCTTACTTTTTGTTTGACAAAATATTCTGCTGGAATATCTGCTGTACTGTACACAGTATGACGCAAGGGATAAGATCATTTTATTAAAGAACATATTTAATGTTATGATGAAAAGACTGCTAGAGCACAGGAGATTGCTTGGTAGATGAATGTTAGAACATAGCCCCACTATTTTCATTCCCCTTAGTGGTTCATACTAATAAAGAAGCTGACCAGTAGAAAGTAACTTTTCAACTGTTTTTGAAGTCTCAGGCAAGTGCCCCTCTGGTTCCAACAGAAATCAGTGAAAGGAAAACTATACTTGAGGGTAGTTAAGATGATCATGGGGGTTAGTCAAAAGAGACTTCAGTTCTGAATGAGCAATCAGTTTGGTCAACTTTGAAATTGATGTAAAGTTATTTTGTACCTATTCAGTTTTTTTAATTCTGCAATATTTCTTCAGAACAGTACCCATAATTCCGCACATATTTCTTAAAATGATACCCATAATTCCCCAATTTTCAGAAAAAATGTACCCCTAAAGAATGGCACGTCCCCGTACCTTCAACCTATTAAGTTACCCACCCGAGGTTGGAAAGCAGATGTTTGCCACCAGAAGCTTTCCAGAACGTGGCTAAAAACTACGGCTTGGAAGCAAGAACCCTGGCTGAAGAATATTTGTCCTTCATAGATAATTATGCAAGGTTCAAGGACATAAATCAGATGTGCCAGAGTGAGAAGGAGACCAAACAAAAAGATGTAGACTGAGAGTTTCCTGACGGTAGTTAAGGTAATTACCAGATTCAATGTACAGAGTGCCTACCCGAATCTATACACATTGTACAAGATACTTGCAACGCTGCCAATTTGCTCTACGAAGTGTGAACGCACATTTTCCAAGCTGAAATACGTAAAGAACAGGCTACGATCGACAATGGGACAAGAGAGGCTAAATTCGTTAATGATGATAAACATAGAGCGTGATTTGACTGAAGCTGTTAGTTTTGATGCAGTCATCGACAAATTTGCTGCCACACCGCTGCTAAGGAAACTGCTTATGCATTGAATTTTATTCTTTATACATAGATTGACTACCTCGAAACGATTTAATTGATATTTGTTTCTGACACAGGACACTCTCGAGTTTTATACCATCAGACTGTTAGTTACTAGTATGAGTGTCATGATTAAAGCTTTTCATTCACTGACTGACTTCTGTTACAATTCCAATGTAGGCACGAGCGGATAAAACACAAAAACTTCGTTTATATAATTTGCTTAAAGTTTGAGAAAGTGGGCCTGTTTTTCAACGAAAATGATTAAAGACAGAGAAAGTGTTTTAACTCAATAAAAAAGCGATTTACTCTTCATTAAATAACAGAGTGAGCTTGATTTAGGGATAATCAACGTGTCTTGCAAGAACCTATAACCTGAAAATGAGGATATTGACGCAAATAGTGATGTGACGTCATCAAAAGGAATACATGGCCACTTTAAATCAACTGCGCATGCGCGTGATGACGTCATAGGATTTGACTGTAAACCTTCGTCAGAAAATTACTGAACTGTGCCCCCCTAAGAGTCCCTACCCACGACGCCCCTGTTTAACAGTGCAATAGCTGGTTTAGCTATGCACAGCCCTGAGAGTGGCAAAAGAAATCATGGTGTTCTAGATATATGAAGTTGCTTCAAAATCATAAAGGTGACTCATGAAGTCCTCCTATGTAAAATTCAAAGTTACGGTAAGTGAGACAGCTCCCAACTGAAGACAACCAAAGTTTCACACACAATACTTCAGCCTTTTAACTAACAAATGAAACAAATTTGATTAAAATAGAGTGAATACTTTTGCTGCAATTATGTTTCAAACAGGAGGACCTTTTATGAGTAACCCGCTGGGAAAAATTCCAAATATGTCTGCCCGTCATTTTCTTTTCAAGATTCTTCACTAAACCCATATTTTTCTCCAATCAAGTTCTCAAAAACTAAACAAACATTCTTATGGCAAATGGCAAACTTGATTGCAGACTTGACTGGATGCCAAAACTTACTCTTAAGCTAAAACTTATAGCTGTAGAACTGTTTGTTTTCAGCTAAATGTTATCTAAACAAAAACCATCCGTCACAGAATCTGGAAACAGTTTTCAAGCGACGTAGGTTTTATTTCTACTTCGAGTTCTTGAAAAAACCAATAATGCAGTGATGTGATAGGAAAGGACACCAGCGCGCGTAGGATGAATTTATGCCGAAATGTACGATGATGATGATGATGATGATGATGATGATGACGATGATGATGGTGATGATGATGATCTTTAAAACATTAAATCAAACTGTTATAAGATATGTAGTAAGGCTTTCAAGTCCCATTGATCATTCCAGCCTTCAAAGTATCTTTAAAGATTTGGTTTTGAAAAATAACAATAACTTTTTAATCAAATAACATTTCAAAAATGGATCAGTGTTGATCGACATTGTTACAAGGCAATTTTATAGGCTACTGATTAATAATGGGATTTTAAAGGGGCGGTTCTTTCTATTCTATCGCATATAATCTAAAACACAAAGTCATTTACCAGAAGATTCAGTCGGAGTTATGGTGGAGATAAATTCGTATGAAAAATTTAAGGTGGCCCTAAATGAATCATCGTTGTTTGAAAAAACCAAATTTTATTACATTATAAGCCAAAATTTCGAGGCAGTAAATTTTGGCCCAATTGACACACTGATACAATTTAGCGATCAATTGATGATCATGCAATACATTATGTATGAACACGGCATTTCATATTTTGGAGAGAATGTTGAATTATCTATTGCAAACTCTTTTGGCACCAGAAAGAAGAATCACATACTACAGCAAAAACCGCCATATCAGACCAGAACCTAACGGGTGTCCCAAAAAAAAGTATACAGATTTGGTCGACCCTAACGATGAGAATTTAGCGTGGATCAAACCGAAAACATTTTAAAAACATACCTCGATAGTCAACTTGAACACTGATACCTTGTTTGTGGGTACTGGTACTTTGAGAGTTGAAATATTAATCTTCAAAGGACAAATTTGCCTCGACCTCCAAACCAGAGCTTTGGCGTTTTGGCCTAAGCNGTGGAGATAAATTCGTATGAAAAATTTAAGGTGGCCCTAAATGAATCATCGTTGTTTGAAAAAACCAAATTTTATTACATTATAAGCCAAAATTTCGAGACAGTAAATTTTGGCACAATTGACACACTGATACAATTTAGCGATCAATTGATGATCATGCAATACATTATGTATGAACACGGCATTTCATATTTTGGAGAGAATGTTGAATTATGTATTGCAAACTCTTTTGGCACCAGAGAGAAAAATCACATACTACAGCAAAAACCGCCATATCAGACCAGAACCTAGATTTAAGAATACTCAGCCTGATGGGCTGTGTTCACGAGAGATCCATAATATAGCAAATGCTGTGAGTATCTGAAATAAAAATTGTTTGTTCACATCTTAAAAATCTGTCTGTTTTGACAATTTCATTTCTTGAGTAATCACAGCAAATGGTTTAGATTTTGGTTTGGGACACAGCTAGCCTGC
Source organism: Aurelia aurita (assembly GCA_004194415.1). Classification (NCBI taxonomy): domain Eukaryota; kingdom Metazoa; phylum Cnidaria; class Scyphozoa; order Semaeostomeae; family Ulmaridae; genus Aurelia; species Aurelia aurita. The sequence goes on along the minus strand of REGM01000137.1, from coordinate 784,954 downwards.
GTCACAGACCATAATGAGGGGTAGTTCATAACTTCCTCTGGTTATGGTCTGTGACGCAGGCTAGGACACAGCAAGGTGAGTTATTAAAGTAGACGAATATTTTAAGTGTTAAACTTATAATACAGTGTAGTTTCTAATTGATATACTTATTATTTTCATTCTCTTAGGGCTCTTATCATCAAGACGGCAAGAACACCAATCAGTTCAGATTGCAGAAATATCAGAGAGATCGCCCTATCTCACTGACAAACCAGGATTGTTTAGTTTACGAGCTTTCAAATTCAAGGGATCAGGGTAACAAACCAAATTTGCTTACCACAGATTATGGCACAGATAAGGATAATCTAATGTTTGCACAAAATGTTACTCCAGGATATATAGCCAGGGAGGCGAAGAAAGTAGGAATCTCACCACTGGCGAGAACTTCTCGTAATCCAGGATTTGATGAATCCGGAACCAGATTCAGGAGATTTCAAAGTTTATCAGAAGGAAACAGTCCAGTCTTAACGCGATCATTTAAGATGAGCACATCTGAAGATTATGATCCGAGATATAATCATTGGCAAGATACACCTTCTCAGTTAGTGCAAAAACACAGAGGCACGTCTAACGGATTACCAAATCCTGCGAAACCTAATGATACACCATCTACTATGCTGAATCAGCGTATACCTTCATCTAACAACGGATTCTTAAATCCAAGCAAACCTTATTATGAAACACCGTCCCCCATGCGGCTTCAGCCAAGAACCTCATCAAACGGATTACCTAATCCAAGTAAACCTTATCATGATACACCAGATCCAAGAAGCAGATTTAACTCAGATTATCAAATTGGTAGTAGTAACACAGTACTGCGACGCTTAGTGAAATCAAATGGGTCTGACTACGCGGAGAACGACTTTAGGGGTCATGAAAAGGCAGAAGTTTCGTCATTTGATACTAGGGGAAATACTGGCCAAAAGAGAAACAGTGGGGATGTGTTTGAAAGAATGGAGGACGGTTACAATTTCAACAGTACGCAACATCCCCAGGGAAATGGGGTAAATCGGGAAGGGAGAACCTGGATGGAAGACCGTTACCAAGGTGGTCACCGAAATAGGGAAGAAGAGAAGTTTTCCGGAAAAGTGACTTTTGCTAAGCAGCGAACAGGTCGCAATGGGCAAATGGGGGAGGGGTACGACACCCTCGAGAGGAACTCAAGACAGCAAAATGAAATGTATATGGAGAAAGCCATACGGAGAAGATTTTTTGGTGGTAATGACACGATGAAACAAGAGAGGCGTTCAGTTGAAAATTTTCCTGATAAAAGTCATACAGATGGCGACGGACGAGAAGAGAATTTGATGAGAGGTACTGAAGGAAACATAGGTGATACACGGGAAAGAGGTATTTGCAATGGTAGCCAAAACTTTAGAGAACAAAGTAGCTACATGATTAGAGAAAATGGTAGCCACATCGTTGGAGGACAGGGTAGCTACATGATTAGAGAACAAGGTAGCCGTAACTTTAGGGAACAAGGTAGCCAGAACATTAGAGAAAAGGGTAACCAAAGCATTGGAAGACAAGGTACCCATATTATTACAGAAGAAGTGGCACATTTTGTTAGAGATCAAGATAACCAAAGCATTGGAGAACAAGTGACGAATTCAGTTAGAGATATCCCAGAGAGAGGATATTTAAAGAATTCAGTTACAAATGTTCGAGGAATCCTGAAATCCCGCGAAGCAAATTCAGCCTCATTGAAGAGAATCAGCGGAGCAAACGAATGCACTGTTGATGGAAGGACTCACACGGATTGTACAGGGCCGAAGGATAAAACACTAACAGCAACTCTTAAACAATGCATTGTACGAGAGCTCAATTTGGATCAGGCGAATAAAGAGCGTACACAAAGAGGGGATAATAGTCGTATGGGTGTACAGTTTGTTCTCACCGGTACTGGGCAAAGTAAAGAGAAAGCAGTCGACAATATCATAACGTTAATTAGTGAAAGCTTTACGGATTGCGAGTTGGATAGACGAGAGAATGAACTACGCATGGAAAAAAGCCGTCGGAATGATAGGACGATTAAAAGTGTTGATGCGAATAGCCAAAGAGAGACTGGGAAAGAAGTCAGTGTTGGATTGACAGCGGGATGTGCTGAAGTTGTGGGGGTTGATAAGAACACGAACATTAGAGCACAAAGTAATGGAATACAAGATATAACAGCTTATAGTGGTTTTAATGACGTATGCTGCTCTGAAAGTGTATTAGAACGATATTCAAGTACTGATAATGACCAGAACGCGAGCAGTCAACAAACAAATATAGGTTTATGCTCCTTTGAGCAGATTAAAAGGCAATTACTTCACGAAGCTGGGCTCAAAGAAGAAAAGATTGACGTCACACGCTGTAAAACAAACCAGCCAGATCAACGGGATCAAACGCCATTCGTGAAAACAATTTACCAAAACATCGAGCAACAAGGCCTGGAATCTGACCGATTTATTGATGGGGATGTTTATGTTGTCAGTGAATCGTATGGTAAAATAGTTTATAACAACGAAAAGACCCCCGAAGATCTTATTGTTTCGAGAACACAGAAAACCCAAGCTAAACTGAATAGAAACAATAAGTCACCATTTATTCGTACAGTTTATCAAGATTGCGGGCGAGGATCTGCTAGATTGGAAGAAATCAACAGCCTTACATCTGGAAGGCCGGTTTCACCTGAAAGTGACTCGATCATTACAGCTGCTGCGAGATGTAACAAGGAAAACCAGCCGCAGAAGCAGTGTGTACGGCTTAGGAGGCGTGATAGGAAGCTCAGATATCTCTCGGAGCCTGGAAATTTCAGCAAACATGGAGTTGTTTATTCACGAAGATTTGATGTAAACAGTGACAGATCAGCTGATGATATGGAGTGCAGAAACACGCAAAAGTCGAGTGATGGTTACGATATGCGAAATTCGCGAACTGATAATCATGGGCTTACTGAGAACGCACTCAAAGCACACACGCAAGGTCTAAAGTTAGGTTCGCCTAGTGTTCGAAGGCGGCCTACGCTAAATCAGTTCTTTGGGAAGATACAAGGGCAGGCTTTGCAACAAGATAGTTCGTCAGATAACTCAGAAGTTTCGTGCTGTTCAGATTCGGTTCTCATGATCCAGAAGGCGAATAAATTCAACTTGACCCCTGTGAGTGGTTTGGTGAAAGATGGATCGTCGAATTCTGCAGCGCGTGCTAAAAGATTGAAAGCGTGGAAATCACGGCACGAAAAAGTGCCAAGAAGTGACAGACCATCAGCTGCGGAGTTATTGATGAAAGAACAATACGAAGGAGCTAGGGGTAGTGCTGATAATGGGGTGGTAGTTACAGCAAAAGTTGGGAATTCGTTTGCAGAAAATGAGAGCTGTTTAAAGTCTTCTGACAGCAAAAGCAGGCAACATGACATGCTATTACAGGCTGACAAAGTCGTAGATTCATGTGCAGAAAATGAGAGCTGTTTACAGTCTCCTGAGAGTAAAACCAGACTGCTACATTCAACGAAACCTTGCGGCCAGGCCAACGAAAACAGAATTAACTGCGTTGAAAATAACAAGGAGGATTCTGTATTTCAAGAACATGAAAATATCCAAACTAGGTCAAACAAACAAGTGATGTTTTCCGAAACAGCTAGCTTGCATGGTGCTGGCTCGCATGAAAACAAATCGACCACATTAAAAGCTAATAAGGGTAACAAAGTTATTTTAAATTACACCACTGATCACGACGTGAATTTTGATAAGGAAAACAAAGAGATATGGTCGCCTCAAATTGGCTTTGGTTCTCAAGACAGTTTTGAAGAAGTTTTTGTGGAACCAGAGCTCTTATCTTGCACACCGCAGAGAACTGAACGAGGAGCTACAAATCATGAAGATCAAAGAAGCAATTGTAATCCAGATTTTGAATCTAAATCAAGCTTGAACTGTGAACAGCAGAAGGATCCGCTGGACACGTTTGTAGGCTCTGCAAGTGCCGTTCTTGAAAGAGTAAAGCGACTGAAATTAAAGTATAACTTCAAGCCAACAGTTGAGAAACCAAAAGAATCTAGCAGCGATCTTGGTACGGATTCGACAAATCAAAGCCTGTTAAAGACATCCGACAAGCGTAATGAATCTAACAATAATCTTTCTACGGATTCAAGATACCAAACTAAGCTAGAAAACAATCACGAGAGTGATCCAAACAGTACTGTAGCAAAGGTTATCAGAGTATCGTTGGGCTCAAATACTAGCCAAACTGTAAACCTGAGATCGAACGATTCGAGGATTAAGGTGCAAGATTCACGGATTGACCATACCATTAATCGTGGATTCAGAGTTCAGATTAGCAAAAGATCAAGCTGCTCATTAGAGGAATTAAGGCCAGATATGAACTTGAACACGGTTAAAAGTCCGTGTCATAGCTCTGAAGAGGATCTGAGATTCTTCAAGAAACCTCCTAGACGCAGTGATAACAACGAGTCGTTTTCGGGCACTGTCCTCTCGACCATGACAAATAGAATAGCAGAAACAGATGAAGGAATAAAAAGTGCTTGTCATAGCTCTGAAGAAGATTTGAGATTCTATGAAAAATATTCTACTAGTGAAATGAACGACAACAAGGAAAAGAATTCAAAAATTGCCCCTCCCACTATGACAAATAAAATGAAGGAATTCGATGAAAAAGGTCTAGGAATTCGAAGCCCCAGTGAGAAATTAATCCAGGTTGGAAAATCAACAAACACTAATGGAAAATCTCATCATAAAACTTCGAGTTCAAACATTCTTAAAAGCCAAGCAAAACAAAAGGGCATAAATAGAATTACAGCAGAAAATGATCGCGTAAGGTTAGAATCAGGTTATGAAAGCTGTACAGAGAGGGAAGAAACTAAAGATTGTTCTGTCGTGGAGAACGTAACAGAGACATTAATCAGACCAGATGAGAGGAATAAGAATAAAGTCGGTTTTGCTGTGCATGGAAATCAAAATATCCAACCGGAGGCTGTNGGTCTAGGAATTCGAAGCCCCAGTGAGAAATTAATCCAGGTTGGAAAATCAACAAACACTAATGGAAAATCTCATCATAAAACTTCGAGTTCAAACATTCTTAAAAGCCAAGCAAAACAAAAGGGCATAAATAGAATTACAGCAGAAAATGATCGCGTAAGGTTAGAATCAGGTTATGAAAGCTGTACAGAGAGGGAAGAAACTAAAGATTGTTCTGTCGTGGAGAACGTAACAGAGACATTAATCAGACCAGATGAGAGGAATAAGAATAAAGTCGGTTTTGCTGTGCATGGAAATCAAAATATCCAACCGGAGGCTGTAAATGACGGAGCGGACTTGGAGTTACAGAATGATTCGTGGACTGTTGACCCAGTATTGAACTGCAAAGACCAATTATACCTGAGTGCTAGTTGTCAAAGAGTTGATAAAGATCAAAGCGATAAAATAAAGAGAAACTTTGTTGCAACTTTTAAGGAGAAAGACAGTCAGGAAATTGCGGGTTTAGAGAGTGGAGTAACTGGCGTTTTCAATGCTTTGTCGAACGATTCTGAGAGGATTTTCAAGGACAAAGATGGAGAGATAAGCCGTTTAATCGACCCAAAAGATAAGATTGAATGTAGAGACTTATCGAACAAGAGGGCTGGACTTACGTTAAAAGGTAAATGGATTGATGGACAATCAAAAGCAAACAGCAGTGAAGTGCACGAAGAACACGACAGCACGAATTTTAGTCCTGGAAAGGCACACGTTGGTGGATATGTTTTAGGGGGGCCTAAGCCTGAGCAAAGGAGAGATAATTTGGATATTGCTAGCAAAGAACCAGCAGTTATTGAATTGAAAAGTAATTTGATTGTTGAACAGTCGAACGGAAACAGTAGTGGTATAAACGAAGGGCAGGAGAGCACGAATTTTGGTGCTAAGAAGACTGGAGTTTGTGGGGATATTTCAAACGGTTCAGAGGAAAGGAAAGTTGATTTGAATATTGAACCTAAAGAAGCTGCAGATATTAGCTCGTGTTTGAATGCGAGCAGTAAAAATTCCGTGACAGAAAAAGATATTTCGTGCTTGAATTCTGACAGTAGGAATGTCGAGTCAGTAAAGGAGATTTATGGCTTATGTAACGAGAGCATAAACTCAGACATACAAGCAGAAGGTGCGAACTCTTTTGATAATGATAACAAAAGCAATTTAGAGTTAATTGCAAGATCAAGCACATTTGACACCTCTGGTATCATCGAGCAGCAATTAAATGATAATGCACGTTATAACGTTACAAATATCACACCTTTTGATGTGAAGAGATCTGATTCAGCAGACGGTGATTGTGGGCTAGGTGACAACGAAGAAGAAATGGCGTATGCTAAAGGTGTTTCTGACTTGAAGAAACATTTCGAGAAATGGCAGCCTGAACAAGAGAAGAGAGATACTAACGGAACAGCACCCAAAGAACTACAAGAGACAGATGGTTCAAGAAAGACTCCATCGAAATTACATGCCTTGAAATCGATGTTCGAGAGCCCAAGTCCAACACAGTCGAAATGGAGGACACTCTCAGGAGAGATACGAATTGAAGGAAAGGTTACGAAAATTATGACCAGCTCAAAATTGAAAAATTTAGCTGCTGTTGTTAATAAAGAGGGGAACAGAGAGGAGAGTAGCCCTACTTTAGAGAACTATGGTGAGACATTTAGGAAGGAAATCGAAGCAGGGGCTGCGCAAAATGGTACTCTGAGTACTGCCATGCAGATAAACTTCAACGAGAGTAGTTCATCAGCTGAAGGGACAGAGCGTGATTCACAAAATTTGCAGTTGGAAAAAGGCAAAGAAGAAACAATCGTGAAAACCCAGGAAACAAGGAATGATTCTTCCGGCCAAAAAGTTTTCTCCGCACAGAAAGTTAAGAAAGTTCCACCTCCTATAAAACGGAAACCGAGTTTAAAGAAGAAAGAAGCTGAGAAAGCTAAGGTTGACTTTACGAACGAAGTTTATACAAATGGAAAAGTTGACAGGGAAATTAAGGGTTGTGATCAGTCGCCCGTTGTCTCAGCAAAAGCAATTGAAGGCGCTGCGGAGCACCGAGATATCATATTGAAAAGCGCCTCTGCGGAGGAATCAATGGTTGCTAGGAAATACGAGTCTTCCCAAATGACGTCTATTATTCCTGAATTAACACCAAGGGGACATATTGATATTAGCCAAACTAAAATCGATGAAAGCGAAGGCGGAAATAAGCTGAACGAGAAAGAACATGCCGGAATGAACGATAATGGAATATCGGCAAACTCAGAAGGAAATGTGAGGGACAATTCCGAAGGTGTAGATGGGAAAATATGTGAAATAACGCAAATTCAAGTTGCAAGCGAAAGCACAGAATTTGTTGTCAGTTCAGTAGACAGTGGTTTGGAGAACGGAGACACTGTTTCAGGGGTAATGGATGTCAAGAATCGATCTATGATAGCTGAAAAGGGGGATGAGAGTGTAGCTCAACACAGCTGTACAGCAAAAACGAATACTGTGGATTATGTGACTGGGAAAGAGCGATGTATTTCAGCAGAAAGAGAGGTCGAGATTATTGCTAATAAACAGACTGTTATTGCTTCGCTTGATGTAACTGCGAAGGAGCAATACGTTTCAGTGGAAAGCGAGGCTAATATCGCAGTTACAGAGAGTAATGAACAAATAGCTAGTGCTTCACAAAATGTAACTAGGAAGGAAAAAGTTCAAATAAAGGCAGAGAAAGAAAATGCTCTTATTTTTGAGAAAAGCAAGATGATCCTTGGCTCAGAGGACACTCAGAACAATGAAGCTTCAGAGTTTGAGAAGTTGAGATCGGATGAGCGTCAACAAGGTCAATGTACGTTTGAGAAAACAATCGAAGAAACGTCGAAAGAACAATGTACAATCGATAAAACAATGCAAGAAACGTCAAAAGAACAATCAATTCTGGAAGCTAGGACAGGGATCACACTAAATCGTGTTAGTGTGTCACCCGACAAAAGTAATCCCCTTATAAAAGAAAGTCAAGATATTTCTGAGATTGAGCGTGAAGTTGGTGCACCAAAATATCAAGTTCTTGATGAAAGTTCTGGAATATGTTGCAGCAATGATGTTGATGTAACAATGGATAAAGAACAGGGATGTGTGCTGGTGAGTTCAATATTTCAGTTAATGTTTTTATTTGATAGGGCCTTGTCTTTATACTTGTTGAGATTTCGATGCCTAATTGACCTAATTTAAAGAAAGCTAAGAGTTTTTCTTCTTACAAAAACTTCCAAAATCCTAAAAAGAGTGACTTGACAATTTTTGTTGGGTTTGGTTTGGACCTGCTACAAGTCTCACTTTTTATCAAAATAAACTAAACCTCTCCGGAGAGGTTTAGTTTATTTTGATAAAAAGTGAGACTTGTAGCAAGTCCAGGTTTGGTTATGTTCAACTTAACAAAAAGGATATGTAGTTATTTTTTAGTCGTTTATTCATTTCAACGAAAAGGTGTTTCAAAACATTCAAATTTTGTTTAACGGGAAGACAATCTTTAAGAGAAAACCCTGGACGTTTTTTATTTTTCTTAAAAGATTTCAAATAACATTCAGGATGAATGCCTGCCAAGCTTTATGCATTTTATTTTTCAAATGACAAGTTGAAGATTGATAAAGGACCGTTCATTATTTACAGAGAGGTTGGTACCGAAGAGAAATGTGTTGGGTAAAAGAAATTTTCTGACATAAAAAGGTGTTGATAGATGTTTTCCCATCACCTTTTGAGTTGGGTAATAAGATTTTTTGGACCAGAAAACATTTCTCTTCGGTATCAACCCCTCCGTAAATGATGAACGGTCCCTAAGATTCCAATGAAAATGATTTTGAAACATATCCTGTTACGAGTTTCGACAGTTCGTATTTGCGCCAAAGCTGAAACCAGAGACTTCTGCATAGTTATACGTTTTAGAACTTAGTTCCGTAAATTTAGTGCCAAAATTTTAAGAAACTCTAGTACTATGTCTGAGAAGTAGTAAGCTACTTTTAAAAGATGAATTGAAGGATATTATTGCAAGTATGTCGTTGAACTCTTATTCTTGATTAATATTTCCTAACCGTTTTATGTTTTGAAGGTGATATAACACTTTTTCTTCCTATCTGATGTTTTAGATGTGAAGAAACATATCTGCAGCAGTGTTGGAAACTACATGAGAATTCATGCCTTTGAAAAATAAGAAACATATTAAGAAACTTTTAGTACTAAAATGCAGAAATTTTCATAATAATAATAGCAACCAATTCTCCATTCCGGAGCAGTTACAAGCTACAAAACGTGGGTATTGCACCAGTAACACAGGTTTTTTTTGTGGGTGTTTTTCTTTTTCCTATTTATGATAAAAACCTCTCAACCATTTTAAAAATCTTTCCGAGTTTTGTTGGGTCACTTTTCAGTAAGTCATTTGTGTTCAAAGATCTTTCTTTAAAGTTTTGGCACTGAAATAAGTGTTCAATGGTTTCTTCTTGAGCTCCACACCTTCTGCATAAGGCATTTTCATGTTTTCCCTTATAGTTAGCTTTTAAGTCAGTCATGTTTAGTTTCAAAGACAATAGGTTTGCTGCATGTTTATGATTAATGTATTCTTTTTTCCCAAAGCAATTATTTTTTAGTAATCTTAATTTTGTTTTGTTACATTCCTTCATATCTTTTTGTATTATCGAAGTTATTCTATTTACTATCATATTTTTCCATTCTTTGCTTGTCAGCTTGCCTATTTGTTCCTCTGAGATATCTATGTTTAGTTCTTTTAAGTCATTTTTTGTTTCTGAGTCCCAGCATTTATCTAGATTTAGACGTTTTTGCTCCTCATAAACCTTTTTCGTTAGTCGACTGTCTTTCATTTTTATCAACTTTCTAAGGTATACAAGTCTTTTCATTTTTATCCTGTAAGTAATTGGCATAAGACCACATTCATATGTTATACCTTCATATGGTGTTGTACTTGGAATGGAATTAGTTTTTGTTACTGCATCTTTTTGTATTTTCTCTAGTATTTTTAATTGTTGTTTTGACACATTTGTCCATGTTTCACATCCATATAGTATTTTGGGAATTAGTATAGACTCAATAAGTTTTATACTGATCTCCATTTTTTGTTTTTTGAAAGTTGGTTGATCAACCAAAAATTTTATTTCATTAATTATACCTATTGCAGCTTTCTTTTTATTTGAAATGTTATCATCTAATGTTCCTTTATTATTTTTCATGTCTCCAAGATATTTGTAGCTTTCTACCTCCTTTACTGTGCAGTTGTTTAATTTCAGTTCATTTGATTGGTTACCTCTTTTGAGCTTACTGAATTTCATTGTCAAACATTTACTTTTATCCATGTTAAAATTAAGTAAGTTTTGTTTCTGGTATATTTCAAGAATATTTAACATTTCTTGCATTTTGTTTGTTGAAATTGAAGCAAGCATGATATCATCTTGGTAAAGTAACGGGGGTATCAAGATATTTCCGTACCTTATTCCTAAATTTTGATCATATATTGGTTTTACTCCTTTATCAATGTGGTTGGCACATATGGGTGCTGCTAGAATTGTACCCTGTTTTAGGTTTTCCCCTATTCCTATATCTGTTGTTGTTCCATTTGGGGAATCAATTCTTATGGAGCTTTCTTTGTTAAGTTCATATATGCTTTTCAAACATTTTCCTTTTACTCCACTTCTGTATAGGTCTATCAGACACGATTTTAAATGTAGTTTATCAAACGCTTTTTCTAAGTCAAGAAACATGAATTTTATATTACATCTTATATATTTGTAATAATCAATGATAGCCTGGCTAACAAATAAGTGGTCAAGTGTTGATCTATCTTTCCTTCCACCAGCAGCTGCCTCAGAAAAACCTTTATCTATGTTTGTAATCTGTCTATTTAAAATCATTTTTTCATAGATTTTACTGATGCTAGATGTGAGAAATATTCCACGCCAATTTTTTAGCTCTCTTCTGTTCCCTTTCTTTTTATATAACGTTTTAACAATTATTTTCTTCCATTTTTTTGGAATTATCCCTTTCTCAAAAGAAATGTTAAAAATTTTCAGCATGAAGTCTAAAAGTTTTTGTCCTGAATTCATATATATTTCATTGGAGATGTTATCATCTCCGGGTGCTTTTTTTGTTTTCAGTTGTTGAATTGCCTCCAAAAGCTCCCATTTTTTAAATGGCCTATCAGTTGGAAACTTAATTTTTTCATGTTTTTTCATAATGCCTAAAAATAATTTGTTTTTAAATTTTATATGTCTTCTATATTGTTTTTCTGGTTCTCTGTTCGTTAGTAATTTTTTGAAGTAGTTCTCATGCTCTTTCAGAATTTCACCAACATCTGTCAGTTCTATCCCTTCCTCATTTATTAATGAGGTTGGGTATTCATGTTTCTTGCCAAGTAATTTTGTTCTAAGATTGTAGAATTCTGTGCTGTTCACCTTAACCTTTTTAACTTGATCGATATTCTTTTCCAAATTTATCTTTTTAAGATCATTTTTGATCCTAAGGATTCTTTTATTGATTAATTTAATCCTAATTTTGTAAATTTCCACTTTTATTAAATTACCTGTGTTTACATAGTTTGTAAGTTTCCTTTTTAGCTGTCTCTTTTTTCCTCTTAATTCTTTTTCATTTTTTGTCACAGCTTGTTTTGCTCCTTTCCTTTTATGATATTTTCTAAAGCATTTCTCACTTACATTATTAACCTCTTCTTCCCATTTTTCATATATGCTATCTATATTCTTGTCATTTTTTCCAACCTTCAATTGGCAATCTTCTGTTTGTTTCTTAAATTCTAGAAGTGAGTTCTCTGTTAGGATCCATTTACATGACTTAGGATTACTTGTGAAAGGATTATTTGTTTTAAGATTCAATTTAATGATGATTGCATTGTGGTCTGATTCTTTCACACTATCCTTAGAGTACCTTTGCATGACAAAGTTTCTGTCTTCATCTATATACATTTGTTCAGTTTTATGATAGCATTTTTGATTAGTTAGGACATAGTCTAAAACTGATTTCCTTTCATCATTTTCACTGTCAGTTGTTACAATCCTTGTCCATAACCCTGAGCATTTTGGACTGTTGTTAACTATTTCAAGTTTTCTCTTATTTATGAGTTTAAGTAGCATTTTACCACCTTTGCTGATTTCTTCATGGTTTCCTTTAATTGTTTCCCCTACTTTCATGTTAAAGTCTCCAACCACAAGCAGTGATTTACCTTCATTTTTTGCTTTTATTGCATAGTAATCAATTTTTTCTAAGAAACTTTTAATATTATTTATATCCGCTCTTGATTCTTGCTTCCCATATACCACTCCTAGAATCGTATCTTCCGGTCCTGTTTTAATATTAAGCCAAATTTGTTCAATTTCATCATTTCCTATTTCAAGAACTGTTATTTTGTTCTTTAAATACTCCTTATAGGTTATCCATATACCACCTCCATTTTTTGTTTCCCTTCTTAGTTCAATTGGTTTACAATATCCATTTACTACTATTGTTTTTTCATATTGTTTAATCTTAGACTCATTTACACATATTATTGACGGATTTATTTCATCAACAATTTCATTTAGACTGTTTAACTTTGAATTTAGGCCGTTTGCATTAGTGTAATATACTTTCAAGCAATGTTTTCCATACCTTTTCTTTCTTTTGTGTCTTGTATTTTTTACACAAAGTCTGGAGCCCAAGATACCTGAGGGGGGCACTGTGTTACTGGTGATCTAATTTCTCTTGACAAATTCTTAATTGCTTCCTGTACTTGTTGTTTCACTATAATTTCTATGTCCATAATGTCCTTAAACTTTTGGTCCTGCTTGTTTTCTTCCTTTCCTCCTCTCTCCCCTGAGTATTGATATGGGTTCACTTTTTGTGGCCTTCTCCAATCTTCAGATGCTCTCCCTGCATATTCTCTATTTCCTGGATGGGTGTATCTGCAATTTTGGTTTTTGCAATTTCCCCTCATGAATGAAAAGCAGTACCCCCTGTTCCGCCAGTACTCTCTTTCTTCATCACTTTCATGGTACCCTTGCCCTTGCCATTGCCCTTGCAAATCGTTCATTTCATTTTTTTTTTCTCTGCTTGTTATGTCGTGTGAAAACCAGCATTCCTTTCCTCTTGTGCAATTTCCTGGGCTGACTAACTCATACCTACATAGGCGTTGATACTTTTTGTTTGGATTGTTTACATTTTTTGTTGAAGGGGGTGTTATTTTGTTCTTTAGATTTTCTTTGTGTTTCCTTAGATTTAACAGCTCTGCCTCTTGCTCCAGTTCTTTAATGGCTTGCCTTTCGAGGTTAAGTTGATCTTGATAACTTCTTTCTTCCTCATTGCTTTGATACTCCATTTCTTTGTCATCATATGCCTGGTCTTTTTTTGGTTGTTCCATCTCATCTCTTTCCTCCTCTATTTTTTCTATTATTTCTTCATAGTATTCTCTATCTTTCTTCTCTTCCTTGTATGCTTTTCTGAACATTTCTTTGTCTTCTTCAAGCTTCTTTACTTTTTCCTCTAGGTTGTCTACTTTTAGTTCCATTTCCAAGATCCTTTTTTTCAAGGCATCTCTTTCCTTTTTCAATTCCTTGTTGACTTCTGTCTCCTCTTCATTTTCACTCTCAATTTTTTTACTTTTTCCATTTTTCTTCAATTTTTTTTTATCTTCTTTGGTTTCGTTTTCATCCACTGCCATTTCTTCCTTCTTATCCTTTCCTTTCTCATTGACTTCATCCTCATTTATATCTATTGTTACTGTCTTCCCTTTATTTCTTGGGTCCTGAGTTAATTTCAGTGTGAATGGCTCTTTTCTTGATTTTTCAAGCAATTTCTTAGGACCTTTTTCTTTCATCTTTATCATCTTTTCAATGACTGGATATTCAAAATCAATCCAGTCATGAGCAGCCATGCCTGCCAATACAACTGAGTGCTTTTTCCCAGTCAGATGAAAATTGATTGCTAAAACTTTAGCATACTTGTTACCCTCTTTGTGGTAGTAAATCTCTAGTTTCAGTATTTTCATGTTCTCTATGTCAAAATGTCCATCCTCTAACTCCTTTGGGGTATTTCCTTTCTCATCTTCCCAAAGTACCAGGGTTGTTTCGTCGTGTTCTAATGCTAAATGCTCATAATATCGGATGTTTGCCATGTCAATCCAGTTGGCCATTTCCTCCACGGATTCCAAACTGATACATCCACCACTTTGGTATGTTTTGAATTTGTTTATATCTTGTTTCCTTTGGTTTTTGGGTGTGGGACCCATTTTTGTTTCACTCTTGTTGTACCAGTTTTGAAATTGCAGGCGTCGTTGTTGGTTCTTAGGCCTAAGGCCTAAATTATCAGAATGGCCTGCTGCTGCTGTCCGACAGCTTCTTACTTCTCTCCTTCTTCCTCTCTTTGAATAGTCGTCCTTCCGTCACTACAACGTTCAAAACCTCCGAAACAACGATCAAAAAGCCTTTTCCTACTGCTATGATGCTTAATGAATAAGATTTTCTTATTTTCCTTCGAAGACATCCAAGACCACGTCTCATGTTAAAGTTTCATGTTAAATTATGAAACTTTCAGTACTATGGCCTGATCTAAGTTTCTTATAAAAAAACGTGTATGTAGTTACAATGCGAAACACATTTTGGCAACTATGAAGTTAAAGTGTTATCCTGTGCACGTTTGCAGGACAGGGGTAGATAGGACAGGGTTTAAGATATTGTAGTTAGTATCAGTCGATTATCAGCTTTCCATTACTTTTTAGGACACGTCTCGTCCATGCCGAAGCTCTAGCGACAGCAGCGACTCCTCTTACGAAGACACTGAGCCAGCTGCCTCGCAGAATCACAGAAGCGACTGTTATAACGTGCCTTCGGTAGGACTACCTGCACTTTTGAAAGAGCCATTGCAGACCTCATGGAGTACTGAACAACCTTGTGATATCCAGTCAAAAGGAAGCGAGCAACAACATCAACAACATGGCAATTATGTCAGCTATTCGGAGAAAGCATCAGACATCAAGAATCATGCTGCAAAACTCGGAATGTACACGAGGAATAATGACCATGGATCGAAGGACTTGCAACGTCATACTTCAGAATCGACAGTTGAAAGAGAAACAGTACAGGAAGAGCCTATTATGTCGGTGACGATAAACAGCAGCCATGAAGCGAATCCTGATAGCCTCGTTGGGATGCTGGAAGATACCAGAACTGAGGCTGTACCGCCAAAAGGTAGCGAACATGATACAGAAACTTCAAGCGAGGCAAGACAGGGGACTGGCACGCATATTAGCATTGGATGTAAAACTGGACAGCCTTTTACCCCTGTTGTCATTCAGTCAACACCACTGACATCTGATCGAGGCATTTCACCGAATGTTGCAAAAGTAAGTCCGTATTTTCATGATGGCAACAGCAGAATATTTGCAGCACCAGTTCAGAGATTTGGTGGAGGAATTTTTGGGAGTGAAAGTCAAGTCTTTGGTGATGCTAAAGGGGAAGACGTAGATGATATATCACAGGATGATGAGGTAACTATTGTCTTGTTTTATAAAAGAGGCTGTTTGCGAAATGGTTGATCAGTGGTCTGTCCGAGACGGATACACGGATTGATTTCTTGGATTATAGTATTATAGGGAAACAGTCAAGTCCCATATATATTACAAATAGCCGCAAACGGGACTCTGGTCCGGTGAGACCCAACTGCCCAACAAGAAAAACTACCCAGTTGATATTTTGGCCTTAATTAACGAAAACAATTCCGTGTCGGTTGGAAACCAAGGTTGGTAGGTCCTCGGACTGTTGTGAAGCCAAACTAAGGTCGGGAAAAAGCCAGAAAAAGCCAAGCCTTTAAAAACAATAGATATTTTTTTGTACAACTTATTGTTTTATTGTTCTTTGAAACAATAGGCACTTGCGAAAGGTTGTTTTTACTTATTCGACCGCATATCTCCGGAAGAAAACCTTTTGTCTTTGATGTTGTCTTCCAAAGATAAATGTCCTAGATCGTGATCGTTCACAGCTTTTAAGGCTTTCAACACCAAGCAGATTAGATATTCAGTCCAATTTGACTTGATTTCAACAAAAATTTACCAAAATCTCCAAAAAAGCCAAAATTAAGCCAAAAAGCCAAGCTTAATTATTGAAGCCAACGATAAGAGGAAAAAGCCAGATTCCCAAAATTTGGCTTTAAAAAAGCCAAGTTACCAACCCTGTTGGAAACATGATCAACCATTTTGCAAACAGCCTCAAAAGGTTTATTGGAGAGCTTTGTGATACCATTGACTATGGTGATACAAGTATTTTTTCCAAGAAAATTCTTTATAAGGAACTCAGATTACGAAAAAATTAAGAAACTACTTGGACACTCAAAAGCCAGAGCTTCAAGAGCAATAGCCTAATAAAGCGAAAACTGAAGTATAAATGGCGGTATCAGACAAACTCGTATCAGAGTTTACTAATGCTTTTAAACTTTCATCTCATTTTTGCAAGATTTAGGGTGTGTTTGATTGGCACCAATTCTGAAAACGGTAGACTTGGTAGACTCGGAATTTGTGTTTGATTGACTCCGAAATTCTCAAAACGGTAGGTTTGGTAGGTTTGGAAGGCCTTCTGAACCTTCTGCTCCAAAAGGCAGAAGGTTAGCAGGTTTGGCAGACTTCGGAGAGAAGAGTTCGAATCGAACACAGTATTCGGCCTATCGAATCGAAGTCACCAGTCTGTATTGTACTTTTGTTCGATCGGCCGAATACTTTGTTCGAACTCTCCAAAACCTGCTGCTTTGAAGATTTTTGTGTTTGATTGGGAAATATATTTCCGTCTCTGCAAAGTCTACTGTTTTCAGAATTTGGTAGGTTTGGAATTACCAATCAAACACACCCTTAAATAGGTCCAGAGAATATTTCATGCAAATTGAGCTTCATTCCACTGTATAGTCTCCTAAATTTGCTCAAATCGCTCTGTTTGACCAGCTAACCCAATGAAAAAGCAATAAGGCAACTGTAATTTCACATTGAACTGTGGATCAAGTTTGAACTGATCCGTAAAACAATATTAAAACGTGGTTACAACGAAAAGCCTCGACTCCTTTTAATGAGATGAAGACCGCTATGCATACTTGTGCGGATTTATTAAAATAATAACAACGCAAATATGAAGCTCAAGCCGAAAATGAAATCGTTCTTAATTCTAAGCCTATTAATCTTAACGTTATTTTTATATTTGTAGAAATTGGGAGAGTCGGTCAAGCGAAGCTTAGAAAACCAAGGTATGGAGTGATCATTTGGTTTGTAGTTTACTGTTGTTAAAAAGTTGTATGATTTGCGTCAAATGATAAATATTGCGCTACGTTATATGGTCTAGCCTATTTGGTAGTTGTTAATAATAATAATAATAAGAGCAATATTTATAAGGGCCCTGTTCAGTCCATCTATGTCTGCTGTAAGGGTAAGGCGAAGACAAGTTCGAGATGCATGCTTAAAGATGTATGGTATGTTTATGAGTTTTATTATTTAGTAAAAACACGAGGCATGATTCTTGTTTGTGATCTAGATGAACTGATACTTATATATGACGCCTTCTTGTTATAAGAAACTACGGGCATGATATTCAGTGCTAGAAGATTCTCAGCATCTTTCCACTTTCAGAATTGAAAGTTTCTTAAATGTTTCTTAAAGTTTCTTAAATGTTTCTTAAAGTTTCTTAAATGTTTCTTAAGTTTCTCTCGTAACGAAGACTTGTAAAGCACTTGTAAACAGATAAGAAATTACAGCAAGCATTCAGTGCTACAAGATTTTAAGCATCGTCCCACATTCAGAACTGAAAGTTTCTTGAATGTTTCTTAAAATTGTAAAGAATTTGCAAACAGCTCACATTGATCACGTGGAAGAAACAACATAATGGGGGCCATGTGCGGGGCATTGGAGTGGCGGGCTTGGGCTGATGGCCTTGGGCTTGTCGTTTTGGTGTTACTGTTTGTCGGGGTGGCTTCTTCCCTGTCGGGGTCGGGTTTTTGGCGTTCGATGACACTTCATGCATTTTGATTGCATGTTACGTATGTAATTAAGTACTTTATGTATGTTTGTAATTAAGTTAATTGTAAATGGCTTCAGGGTTGCTATGCATTTCCATGCTCCCGGTGGTATCGTTATGTACCTTTGTTATTGTATGTAAATTATTATGAGAATATAAAAAAAAGACATTCTTGCAGATTTACAATCTCTTCTATCGAGAGGAAGACACAAAATATGCTCTTTTTAGCTGCGATTAAACTATTAAGAAGCGAAAAATTCTTTTAAGTCCCTCGTTAACTCTTGCCACCAGTGAAGTCTTAGTACAGTTGCATGGGTAACAAATCACAGTAATTCTAGTAAAATACATAAATAGCGCCGTTATAAATTCCTGTGAAAATCGCTCAATTGTTTCGCGCTCAGCATAGTGGTCCTCATGTAGAAAGGATAATAGTCTTTTCATTTTTTCATAGGTCCTTGTCTTGCTGACTTGAAGAAATTGAACGTTACCTTACAAATTCACAGAGACCATCTGGTAAGCCACAATCTTTAACTATTTCGAATCAATTCGAACAGTCTGGTTCCCTGACGTCATTTTCGACTAAGGGGACTGGACTCAAGGGGAGAGGTCTCAAATGAGCTCAATGTTGAGCTCTTCCTTCTCCTTCACAATTCAACCCTTTATCTTAACAAAAAACTCGTTTGTCTCCTCCGCAACATCGACGACTGGGAACCAGGCTACAATTCGAACTCATATCTCTGCGGAGGAGAAAGCTTACAACTTCTTTTACTGAATACTGTATAATTTAGGTATCTGCAATATTTAATGGTTTCAGAACATTTTAACTTTGGTAAACCGTATAGTTACAGATTTGAAACTTGATTTGAGTGACAACCTTCAAGCAGGATTCCTAAACAAGGGCTTTTCAAGGCCTCTTTAAATCTTTGATGATTCGCCCAAACTGTTTTCAACATAGCTTTACCATTCAATAGTTTGAACATTGGTAATATTTTGAATTCTTTGGAGCTCGTAGCAGTTTAAATTCTCATTTAATGGGAGTTTTAAAAATATGTAGCACTGCTATAATGCATTCAATGTTTGACAATCACACTGCAAAACCAGGCAATAAGTTTATGTTGATAAGAATCTCGCAGTAGAGGCTGTTTGCGAAATGGTTGATCATTTCTCCATCCGACACGGAATTGTTTTTGTTAATTAGGCCAAAATATCAACTGGGTAGTTTTTTTTATTGGGCAGTTCGGTCTCACCGGATCAGAGTCCGCTTTTCGGGTATTTGTAATATGTATGTGACTTGACTGTTTCCCTATAATTTAAGAAATCAATCCGTGCCGGACAGACCATTCATCATCCACTTCGCAAACAGCCCCAGTATTGGTTTATTTGTCTTTTAAAGATGGCCACTGTTAACTTAAAGGTAATGTGTCCATATATAAGGCCAGCGTATACCCAACCTGTCAACATCCATCAAATTCTCGGCAAATGATTGGTTGCTATTCAAACTGATCACATGAATAGAGAAAATTGCTGTAATGCGTGATTGAAAAGAAATTTTAATTGATCACATGCCTTACCTTTAAAGCGATTTTAATTCAGGAACCTCAAGACATAAACCTTGGAATGATATCTGTTAATGGTATGAAATATTGGGAGGAAATTGAAGACGAAGCAGCTACTGCATTTTCGGTAAGCCTTTATTACTTATTATTCTCGTATGTAGAGTAAGAAGGTTTAGAGAATTTAACACTCACAGGACACATTGAAGGGAAGAAAAGCAGAGGAAGACCACGAATACTTGACGAGTTTGAGCACATGGATGGCAGAACGTGTACCAGAAGGACAAAGAGGAAGTTTGAAAGAGCAAGAACTGCTGAAGAAAACAAAGGAAAGGAAACTGTGGAAAGACATGATCGCCCACGTCTTGAAAGGCTGGTAAATAAAACTATCTATCGGTGGACTCCCCAAAGTCATGCACAGAGACTAATAATTGTGAATTTTCTCTTTATAAATTCTTTTCCATTGTTATTATGGGTCATGTTGAAAGAATATGAGATTTTTTGTAGGAAATGACTGATATTTTCGAGACCACTCAAAACAATCTTTCTGGGGCCTGCACCACATGCAAAAAGAGCCTGCTAAAGTTGGTCCAAAAATTTATCTGCAATGTTATGAATCGTAGTTCAGGCTAAGATACGTGTGAGTTATACGTGTGTCGATAGGATTTCATTTTCTGCGTCAAGCAGTTGCAAATGAATTGCTATTGGTAAAATGAGATCGATCAGATGTCGTGAATTAAAGTCGTAAATTGTGACACAAACCCAAGATGAATACGTTTACTTTGTTACTGAATTTCAACACTATTTCTATGTGGTTTGCCAGTAACGTTATCGTAGGCCGGGTTAACGATTCTGATTTGACCCTTGCCCTGCCTGTCGGAGTGTCATGAAATCTGGACCAAGCGAGAAGAAACTGGACTCTGGGATATGAGAACTGTTGGTTAGTCCATGATAGAACTCAATGGCACAAAGTTGTACTACAATGCTGTAGTATGTCCTAAAGTACAAAAGACAGAGGATAACTGTTGGTAGTAGCTGAGGATAACTAAAATGGAGATGCTTGGGAGACGTTTCAAGGCCATTGGAGACCCCGTGAAAACAAAGAAAGAAGCCCCTTGAGAAGGTTTCAAATCTTTAAAAAGGTCGGTGTAAAATCCTGTGACCTATTTCTTTGAATGGAATGGCTTGAAAAAACTTTTAGCTACTTTGTAATAATTCTACCGTTGGATTTTTCAGAAATCTTAAATATTTTCAGAATTAGAGTGCTTTTCTTCTCTTTTAAGATTTCAAGAAATATTTTGAAAAAAACTTCTGTAAAATTCTGTGTCCTATTTCTATGAATTGAATGGTTTGAAAAAAACTTTAGCTACTTTGCTATAATTCTACCGTTGTACTTTTCAGAAATCTTGAATATTTTCGAAATTATAGCGTATTTTATATTTCAACTCATTTAAGGATGTAACGTCATCAAATTTCTAAATCATAAACCATAAGAGTGAAAGACTATTGCTTGATACCATATTGTAGACATGCATAAACTACGTTTTTCTTGAAAATTATTCTATGTTTCCTCGAAGATTTTAGAAGTTACGATGATTTTAAATTTTTCCAAAACTTTTCTTGAATTCTTAAAAAAGAAGAAAACACTCTAATTCTGAAAATATTGAAGATTTCTGAAAAGTCCAATCGTAGAGTTATAGCATAGTAGCTAAAGTTTCGTTCAAGTCATTCCATTCAAAGAAATAGGTCACATAATTTTACACCGACCTTTTTAAAGATTTGCAACCTATGCTTCGAAAATGGAGATCTGACCATACTCAATGATCTGACAGAGAAAGCAAGATAATCCTATGATCGAATATTTAGATGGTCCGGTTTTTATGATCTGCTTTTGACCTCTTTCTGTGAAAAACAGTACCCCGCTAAATTTATCACGAGAAAAGACAACTTAGAATTAAAAACTCAAGCAGGACTGACCAAATGGTTGTCCGAATTCTTCAAAGTTATTTAAATTATTTTCAGCAAAGAAAGACCATATACGAAAGTCCCTCCCATTTGATGGTTTCCAACCAACGTATCTAAAATTGTGATATTCCATCTCATAATTCCAATAGATTTCATTCATCTTGAAACAACAGAACTAGAAACATATTAAATGTTGAACTTTTGTGGTTAGAGGGTTATTTGAATTGAACCCATCGAAGCAAGTTGAGTTTACCCTCGTATGTGGCTTGCAAGATCAGAAACTATGAAGCCTATGCTAAGATAAGGCAAATGCAAAGAACAGGCCATATTTAGGCTCCATCGAAGCCTGTTTTATGATATTTGCCCTTCCGTTATAGGGACATCTAAAGCAAATAGATGAAAACTGTCTTAGTCTAATGAAAGAGGACATCAAATATCTACAGATTGGAAGGCATCAAGTTGCTCTAGGTAGGTCACATGTGTGTTTCGTTTGAGTCTTATGTTTGTCGTCTTAGCAACTCTCTATTTATGCCATATTTGTGACTAAAGTAGGAGCAACCTATCAAGGCTATTGGTAAAAATTCAGAACTATACAAATTTTATCGCACGGGAAGAATTTTGGTCATAATCGCAAGGAAAATAATCATATCACCATACAAACTGGCATATTGATGTATGTCCTATCTTACTCTTTTCTCATCTGCAGTGGGAACTAGGTGACCAAGTGTCGTTTCCCTCTGTGGGTGGGACCAGTATTATCTTGTGTATTTAGTTTAGGTTTTGCTTGATGGAAACCAGACTCTTTTTAACCCCAGCTTCCCTGTTCTTGTACTGATGTTGTCTCTGAACCCCAAATCCTTTTCTGTTCAGGCAAACATTCGCTATTTTCTGAAGCATGTTTACCTTATCCATTTATCAACTCATTTTGTATTTAATCACTGACACCAGACTGACTGCATGAGCCTCAGTTTTCCACATTGAATTGAATAGTTTAGGCTGCAAACTGAGACTCGTCATGTAATACAGCTTCAAAATAGGGACTACTTTAGGCCATCTCCGCACAAATCAGTGCAGAGCCAATCAAATCACTACTTTCTTAATAAGGTTAGTCCACGTGCCTATTCTTAGCATTTGGCACTGACATCACATAAGTATTGTATTATGTGCCTTGCTAATTCTTTTTTAGTTAGAATTAGCCTGTCTGCGGTTTTATGTAGCATGTGTAATTTATTCCACAGGTGAAGGCATGGATTTACGTAATTATGCGATCAATGGAGATGAAATTTCATGTACGATGTCACTACAAGGTCAGTTGTTTTACTGTATTATAAAGATCTCTTCATTATCAACCATTTTGCCCACATGTAATGAAGCTGTAAGGTGCACAAATAGTGAAGGATATTCCTGTGCGTATTTCGTCCATGCAGTTAACTGGCTAAAAATAACAGTGAGATAACCTACTAGGGGTTATTTTAGCAACTTTTGCTGGAGGTTTTCATTGTCTTTGTGATGCAAAAAGAATAATAGGGCATGTTCGACGATGCAGTGAGATAGCACAAGTACTTGGAGGGTTGAGAGGAGACATGCAGGACCGTGCTGACATTAGATGGAAGGCCTTGTCAGGATAGAAGTTCGAGTGTCGCAGAATAGAAGGCCTAATTGCCATAGAGTTGTTTTCTTTATTTCGTCTCTCCTTGTCTTCAAACCATGCTTGGTCTAAAAGTTTTCCATTTGCTCATTTGAAATTGGACTCCCTTGTATTCCTGTGTTCCATCTGGTTTTAGACCACATGCCTTCTTCTAAGAAGGCACACGAACACACAGGTATACAAGGGAGTCAAATTTCAAGTGACCAAACTGAAAACGCTCAGGCCAAGCCAAGCCCAGTTCGAGGACAAGGACAGACGAAAAGAAAAAAACAACAGTAAATAACAACAAGGTGTCCTAACACCCTTGGACTGTTGCAGAAAGATTACACTCGATGGTCGTGCTGCACCAGGATAAGGCAGCCATTTAACTGAGCTTCTTGGCAACAAACTGGTGAAGATTTGGTTTGATAAAAATATCAATAAGTACGGAGAAAAATCAATTTTTTATATGGTTTCAAAGAACTGATCCGTCTTAACGTTCCTGGCTATTTTGAGATTTAAGAAAAACCCGTCTGTCTCTAGGGACATCCTGTCCTCTTAGTTGAGGTTATCTAAAATTAGATATTGATAAAAATCATTTAAAAAACTCACCAAACCACATTTCGGCCATAATCAAGTTTCTAAAATTGTCCACAAAGCATGATGGTTTTCTGGAAATTGTTATGTAGTCCATCTGCAAAAGAAACAAAATATCATCAAAAGCTGTATGCCAAGTAATTTTTAGTGCCACGCATACTTTATTTAAATGTATCTAAAGGTTTCTTTGAAAACGTCTCGAAATAGATGTAAGGTGCGAATGTTCGCGAATCAAAACAATAAAGGAGCTTTGTAGCAGAAAGTTCTCTTTATCGCAGATCTCAGCTGACCTCTATTTTGAGACAGGCTTTAGTTCTTGGTTTAGGACTTCCGGTTAATGCTCAAATCTAAAGCTAACTGTTTTGATCTGGAAGATAAATTTCTGGTCGCTTTGGCATTCTGTTGGTGCAAGAAAGCAGAGATAAGCAAAGCAAGAAGGCGCAGGACGGCATAAGGAACAAAAGCTATCTAAATTGATATTATAGCCCAACGTAGAATATGCAATGCAATCATTACTCAAGACACTGCCTCGCAAATTCATGGGCAAAAAGAGGATACAAGCTTACTCTGATAAAGACGAAGGGCAGCAAAGAAACGTTAGCAACTGTTTCCTTGTCTTGCGTCACAAGAAATGGAATTCACGTTTACCTGCTTCATTTTCAGATGCTGGAAGAAGCTCACTTGCATGGCTCTCCTATCAATCATTGATACCAAAGAGAACTTTAGAGGTAGGTAAAACATAGACATGTTGAAAGTAGACTATTAAGTTAGAACTTTTTGGCTAGGAAGTACACAATGATGAGTAAAAGCAGATATTCTGTCGTCTCTAAAAAGCTATAAATTAGTGCAAGTTTGTATTTTAAGAGCTAACTAATCTTGAAGCATATCTCAAGAAATTATTTTTGACTCTAGTTTCTGCACATTGTCGCGTTCTCACTCAAGCCAATTTAAGATTCATGACTTTGACTTTGTCCAAATCATTTTTTACAAACCATAACAGTCTTTCAGACGACTTTTAGATGACCCTTCTCTTCGTGCAGCACTTNCATAAGAAGCTTAACTCTCAGATCGCCCAAAAATTAAGAAACTCCAGTACTGGGAAAATATAAGGTAAGAAACTATTTATTTTAAGAAAGGAAATCCTTAGCATATTTTTACTTTATTTTCACTTGTTTCCTGAATCATATTACTTGGAAGGGACTTGAGTAATGTCTAAACATTGAAAAGGCTTCAAAAATTTCGTTATGAAATTTTCACGAGGGCAAAGGTAGTAAAACGAAGATTGTTGTAGAACCTTTAAGAAACTCGTAAGAAACTCTGAGAGTACTCAAGATCTGATAATTTTAAGAAACTTTCAGTACTGGCTCAAATTCTTAGTTTCTTATAAAAAAAATGCGTGTGACGCTATTGCTATATAAAAAGTCAACTTGCATTATTCTACTATGCATCAAAAAATACATCTCTTGGAAGTTGGAATAATATTGCCATTTCTTTCCCCAGATGAACTTTCTACGGCGTTTAGAGACATTAGTGGATGACGACAAGAAAATAACGACTGATATAAAACCCGGAACGACTCAACGAAGGATTTATCTGGAGTCGACGTTATAGTATGATAGTTTCATAATTTTGAGATAATGACTGGAATTAAACTGTAGTGGTGGCAAAAATCCACTTGTGATCAGTTAGCGGAATCTGCAATATAAATTTTGAACCCTCATTCTCTCTTTCTGCAACCGTGTTGATTTATGGTAGGTATAGTATAATCAACATGAACACGGGAAGAACCTGAAGTTCGCTACAAATGAAACTATGCAATAGTTGCTCGAAAAACGTTATTTAGGGCCATTTTACAAAATTTAAGATTGGTCCACTCTGGAGTAAAAACGCGTTAGAAAGGCATTAAAAATGTGAAGGAAAAAGCGTCGGAAATTATTTTGGCCTCGATTTGAGATTTAGTCGGCACCGTTGAAGATGTCCTAACGAAAGTGGATGGAATAGTTTTGATATGAAAACGCGACAACTCACTAAAAATGACTATAGAAAATGGGTTATCTAAATTCTAACGCGTGTTTACTCTAGTATGAGCCAAACTTTACTAAAATATTTCATTATGGTATGGAACTGATTGTGCTCTGTTTCATCTATTTTCAAATCTCACATTACTTAGATAAGTTAAGCTATCACTAGACTGACTACATGAGTCTCAGTTTTCAGCATTGAATTGAATGATAGTTATGGCTTCAAACAAACTTGTATGAGAGGAAATAAAAACGTCATATTAAAAGGATCGAACGAATACAAGGAATCACGTCGTCAGTCTAAGCTATCACAATGAAAAACTGCATCTGAAAAAACCTATCCTACCTTATCATAATGAAAAGGAAATTTTAAGATACAAGTCTCCAGAAGGATTCGATCACTAGACATTCGCAACTGTCGAAGAGTTTTTTATCACACTACCTATAAAATTGCATTTGCGATGTGCACCTCGTAGTGTAGTGCAAAATTAGTAAGTTCGTATTA
This sequence comes from Aurelia aurita, assembly GCA_004194415.1. Classification (NCBI taxonomy): domain Eukaryota; kingdom Metazoa; phylum Cnidaria; class Scyphozoa; order Semaeostomeae; family Ulmaridae; genus Aurelia; species Aurelia aurita. The sequence continues at coordinate 758,637 of REGM01000137.1, read as the reverse complement.
ATTTCAGTTAAATAATTAAACAGCTCCAGCAAGTGGAGTTAATAACGTTGAAAGGTAATTTGTATCTAAATTATTTCTATCGAGCGTGCACTATAAAGTTTAGGTGTTTATATCACTTGTAAATTATACAACATTTTGTACGATTTTCATACACCCTGTACAGGTTTAGTTAGCTTCACGATATGTTTTAACTTGTATGCGTGCTCTGTAGATTCTACTTTAATCGTGGATCAAATTAAGGAGAGCAAGAAGAGGCTACAGCCAAAGCTTCTTGTCAGGGGCTCATTCCCCTGTGCCGGAGAAAGTATATTTTACGAATCAAGTAATACCTTCATTGACACTTTCAAGTTTAAACCAGTTTAAGTAAACCAGGTTATCAAATTTTGAATTCTAATTGGTCAATGCAACAAATCGAATGCATTTCATTGGTTGAAATTTAACATGGTCTAAATAACGCTGGTTTGACTGTGTCAATGTGAATGGGGTACAAGATAAAAGACTGCATTCTTTTAATAACAACTTTGGGCCATTTTGAAAGACAAAGCACCGTTTTAGATTGCACATTTTTCAAAGTGTCTTCATGAGTATCTTCCTGGATCCGTTTGGCTTGGTATTTGGTGACTCGGAAAATAGACTTCTGTATTCTTAAACCAAACACTTGCCCATGCCGGAAAATCAAGCAAGCAAAACCTCCACAGTAAATTTTACTTCCCCAACAGCGGGCAGTATACGGGTAGCTAAAGTTTAGGTAACTGCACTGGTTGGCAGAATATGGCCGCATCACTAAAAGTTTAAACTCGTGTCCCCAAAGATAAAAATTCGATCTGAAATGTTATTTCAAATGACAGGGCTTCATCGCCTGGTGTAAACCATGTCCATTAAACCACCATTTAGCAGAATAATGTCGCTCGTTCGAGACTCGTTGCTAATTTGGTTAAGGTGTATTACCACACATGCGTAACACGAGTTTTGCGCATCTTAGGTTTATCAATTTAATCTTTGTTATTTCTTCTGTAAAATCCTTACTTTCTCTTAGATTTTATCTTTAATTTGAACTTTAGTATGAATGACACGAACCAAAAGAAACGTAAAAATGACTTTTTCTTTGTGAAATCTGTACTAATTATTCTATGTTCAAATACGACACTTTTTTCGCAAAATATGGACAAAAATTTGAAATAGAACAAAGATGTTCTGTCAAATTATTTTAAACTTCTTAGATAAATACTTTATGATCGATAGCATAGGTTCCAAATCTTTAAGAAGGTTGGTGTAAAATTATGTGATCTATTTCTTTGAATGGAATGGCTTGAAAGAACTTTAGCTACTTTGTAATAATTCTACCGTTGGACTTTTCAGAAATCTTCAATATTTTCAGAATTAGATTGCTTTTCTTCTCTTTTAAGATTTCAAGAAAAATTTTGAAAAAAACTTAAAATGATCGTAATTTCTAAATTTTTTGAGGAAACATCGAATAATTTCCCAGAAAAACAAAGTTTATGAACGTCTACAATATGGTGTCAAGCAAAAGTCTTTCACTCTTCTGGTTTGCGATTTAGAAATTTGATGATGTCACATCCTAAAATGAGTTGAAATATAAAATACGCTGTAATTTCGAAAATATTGAAGATTTCTGGAAAGTCCAACGGTAGAGTTATAGCAAAGTCGCTAAAGTTTCTTTCAAGCCATTCGATTCAAAGAAATATGTCGCTGAATTTTACACCGACCTTTTTACACCAATTTAAAGATTTGGAACCTATGCTATGATCGATGGTTCTAACAGTTTTGTAAGAGAACGCAGAAAGATCAAAGATAAACAACTACATAAAGTAAAATATTAGGACTTTGATGCGAATTGAATTAGGCACGACGTTTCGAGCATAATAGCCCGTTCTCAAGTCAACGACAACGGGCTACAGTAAAGTCCCGCCTTTAAGAAACGACATTATAAGAAACTCAGACCCTGAATTTTTGCTAAAACAATAGGAGAACAATAGACTAATTACGGGAGAACAATAGGCTGATGTCAAAAAGTGGGTTTCTTAAAGGCGGGACTTTACTGTATACTCGAAAAGTCGTGCCTAATTCGATTCGCATCAAAGTGCTAATTTACATAGTTTTTTATCTTTGTACTATTGCATTACACGTAACCAGAAGAATTTTTTGATTGTAGAAACATCAAGATATTGCTGCAAAAGAGAAGCCTATTATTGTCTCCTGAAATTTGATATTATATTAGCAACAATAACTACTACAAAAATTGATTCCACTATATTCCCTTATTAAATGGACTTCCTCTAATACGTCCAATCATCTTAATTTCCAAACCTATTCTAGCTATCTATAGCTAAATCCTTGCTTCACATTAGTCCAGCCCAGCCGTTATCTGCAATTGAACACAGTCATTTGCGTGCGTTTTGCATTTGAATTTTTGCATTCCTTAGCCGATACCTGCATAAAAGTCAGCCCAAATATTTTAGGCCAATGCTAACGCCACACTGCGCTATAGCTTCTTTCATAGCACATTGCTGTTAACAAACCTTTAGTTTTCATGGTGTCTGCTGTTCTGTCTAATTGCAAGCCTTTTTGACTACACCACTACACCAGATCTTCAACGGTGGACTGCAACTGCACCAGGTCTTCAACTCGTGGTTGCACCCAGATTTTTACATCGGGACCGCATCTTTTTCCAAGTTTTGAAATGTGTGGTAATTCGAGCTTCATTCAAATTATCAGCACCTTACCACAGGTCTTGCAGACTCTTCTAAAGTGGTATCGTCTTGATAAGTGCATTGAATTGACCTGCGTCTTCATAAGAAACCAGTTCCCTGTTCAACTACCCCCATCAATCAAGACCAACGAACAGATTTTCACTGCACAGTACTTGCTCTAATATGTCTGTTGGTGTGACTATTCTTGTGCTGCCAATTACGACCTAAAATAGAACGATGATTAAATAATGATTAGCAGAAAAGGAAGAATGGTCTTGGGTAGGTGGAGTTGTGGAGGTAAATTCTTAACTTCTGCTCCTATTCTTAAAGGCTCTAGGGCAACCGGCATGGATTGCAGCACTATTTGTAAAGGTGGCCTAATTTCATGCTGCATGAAAAAACTTGGTGATGTCGCTCAAGTCAGTAGCACGTCGCTGCATCTCCAGATGCGGCCAAACTTCTCCTTACGTTTGTTAAACATTGGACTTGAATTGAATGAAATCCACGAAAAGCAAAAACAAACGATCGCGATGCATGCCTGTTGCCCAAGGGCCTATAACAATCCAGTGCGGCATAATAGTACCATGCCACTATACGTTGGGAAATGTGCTGACCGCAAAACTTAAAAAAAAAAGTGATCAGCAGTCAAACTTGTACCCTCAGCTTTTTCGCTTTCCTCACATCTTGCCACTCCTTCCGTTCTAAAGCCATTAAAGAGCTCCAAAAAGACCCTGGGCTCACCTTTTAAAGCAACAGATTGCTGTTTATAAAAAGAAAAGAGTGGATCCCCTTCCATTCATAGTCCTTAAAAGAAAGAATCTTGAGCTCGGTCAAGCAATCTTAAGTCTGAACTTGTTGCAATGAAAGAAGTCTCTTGGAGATGCCTTGGAAGTTGAGTTGAGACACGAGTGCTTTCATTCGTGCCTTCAGAAGCTAACTTAAAACAGGGGTGGCACCAGGATAGAGCTAGGGGGCTACAGCCCCCTTCGTCGGAAGCATCTAGCCCATGTAGGAGGAAATTTTGGGTTATCTTCGGAGTGAATTTGGCAAAATAACGTATGAAAACTGTATTTTTAGTCATTTTAAACCCCCTTTCGGAAGTTCTAGCCCCCTGTCGGAAGATTTCTGGTGCAACCCCTCCTGGTTTAAAATAATTCTTTAGACTTTGGTCGGAAAAAATTAACTATCTAATTACAGAAGACGCACCTGTGCAGATGGTTTCAGATGCTGTACTGTCTCTCGTATTTGTTTAACTTCATTGAAAGTAATCCCACCAATT
>REGM01000137.1:716846-753919 GCA_004194415.1 Aurelia aurita | reverse complement strand
GAAAAGAAGTTCCCATAAGGTAGGGATTCCTCCAAAGTACCGGGTTCGCCCAAACGTTTTACCAGCAGGCGTGCATAATGTTCAAACCTGCCTGGGAGCGGTAGAAATTCTCTAAAAACCTGCCTGCATATCAGTTTTGTACAGCTAGGGTAGAGAAGCCTATTACCAGAACAAGTAAGAATGCAGGTATCAAACAGTAAGTTTTTACACGCATTTGTTTGGAAACTTACTACAATTACATTTCATAAAGAAATATTTTAAAAAAACTGTCTGCAAAATATTGCTTTGGAAAACCTGCCTGGGAACTTTGTTCCCATGATCCCATGGTTTATGCACGCCTGTTTACCAGTTTGAAAATTCGAAGTGCCTGAAATGGAATTAATTTTTGGCTTCTCAAAATTAGATGTCAGGTGAGATCTGCGATAACGCAAAATTACTACGCAAAACACGTCAGTTGTTGTTATTCGCGAGCATTTTCATCGGACATCTAATTTGAGACAGACTATAATATTTTCTGCTAGTTAGAAGGATAAAAGTTGGAGTTAAGGAGAATGTCTTGATTTTGAAACGCAGAGAAATGGTAAATATTTTTTGAACCATTATTTGATGAAAAAGCATAAAAATTATGTAGGGATGAGGTCAGATGAGGTCAACCTCGTACTATTAATTCAGGGGCATTTGTGAATAATTTGGTGCTTCTTTAAATCGGTTGGCTAGTGAAAGTTTAGTACGTACTGATTTTTAATTTCTTCACATTCTTAGTTATCCGTGTTTTCTTTTCTAGATGAATCTTCAAAAGAACAAGTTCGATTGGTGAGTCTATTTTTAAATCTGCAGCTATAACACAAGACCTTTTCGAAAACATAAAATCCTTGCTGTTGGGATCTTTTCGTCTTGAACTTTTGCAGAGCCCAAGAGTGCCATGACTCTGTGTGTGTGTGTGTGTGTGTGTGTGTTTGTGTGCATGAACTGAGCTTCGTACTTGATCAGTACAAACTGTGATTTCCTATAACGCTACACGTATTTTTTTCGCACATAAGAAGCTTAACTCTCAGATCGCCCAAAAATTAAGAAACTCCAGTACTGGGAAAATATAAGGTAAGAAACTATTTATTTTAAGAAAGGAAATCCTTAGCATATTTTTACTTTATTTTCACTTGTTTCCTGAATCATATTACTTGGAAGGGACTTGAGTAATGTCTAAACATTGAAAAGGCTTCAAAAATTTCGTTATGAAATTTTCACGAGGGCAAAGGTAGTAAAACGAAGATTGTTGTAGAACCTTTAAGAAACTCGTAAGAAACTCTGAGAGTACTCAAGATCTGATAATTTTAAGAAACTTTCAGTACTGGCTCAAATTCTTAGTTTCTTATAAAAAAAATGCGTGTGACGCTATTGCTATATAAAAAGTCAACTTGCATTATTCTACTATGCATCAAAAAATACATCTCTTGGAAGTTGGAATAATATTGCCATTTCTTTCCCCAGATGAACTTTCTACGGCGTTTAGAGACATTAGTGGATGACGACAAGAAAATAACGACTGATATAAAACCCGGAACGACTCAACGAAGGATTTATCTGGAGTCGACGTTATAGTATGATAGTTTCATAATTTTGAGATAATGACTGGAATTAAACTGTAGTGGTGGCAAAAATCCACTTGTGATCAGTTAGCGGAATCTGCAATATAAATTTTGAACCCTCATTCTCTCTTTCTGCAACCGTGTTGATTTATGGTAGGTATAGTATAATCAACATGAACACGGGAAGAACCTGAAGTTCGCTACAAATGAAACTATGCAATAGTTGCTCGAAAAACGTTATTTAGGGCCATTTTACAAAATTTAAGATTGGTCCACTCTGGAGTAAAAACGCGTTAGAAAGGCATTAAAAATGTGAAGGAAAAAGCGTCGGAAATTATTTTGGCCTCGATTTGAGATTTAGTCGGCACCGTTGAAGATGTCCTAACGAAAGTGGATGGAATAGTTTTGATATGAAAACGCGACAACTCACTAAAAATGACTATAGAAAATGGGTTATCTAAATTCTAACGCGTGTTTACTCTAGTATGAGCCAAACTTTACTAAAATATTTCATTATGGTATGGAACTGATTGTGCTCTGTTTCATCTATTTTCAAATCTCACATTACTTAGATAAGTTAAGCTATCACTAGACTGACTACATGAGTCTCAGTTTTCAGCATTGAATTGAATGATAGTTATGGCTTCAAACAAACTTGTATGAGAGGAAATAAAAACGTCATATTAAAAGGATCGAACGAATACAAGGAATCACGTCGTCAGTCTAAGCTATCACAATGAAAAACTGCATCTGAAAAAACCTATCCTACCTTATCATAATGAAAAGGAAATTTTAAGATACAAGTCTCCAGAAGGATTCGATCACTAGACATTCGCAACTGTCGAAGAGTTTCTTATCACACTACCTATAAAATTGCATTTGCGATGTGCACCTCGTAGTGTAGTGCAAAATTAGTAAGTTCGTATTAATTTCAGTTAAATAATTAAACAGCTCCAGCAAGTGGAGTTAATAACGTTGAAAGGTAATTTGTATCTAAATTATTTCTATCGAGCGTGCACTATAAAGTTTAGGTGTTTATATCACTTGTAAATTATACAACATTTTGTACGATTTTCATACACCCTGTACAGGTTTAGTTAGCTTCACGATATGTTTTAACTTGTATACGTGCTCTGTAGATTCAACTTTAATCGTGGATCAAATTAGGGAGGGCTAGAAGGGGCTACAGCCAAACCTCCTTGTCAGGGAGCTCATTCCCCTGTGGCGGAGAAAGTATATTTTACGAATCAAGTAATAATACCCCAATTGACACTTTCAAGTTTAAACCAGTTTACTAACCCAAGTTATCAAATTTTGAATCCTAATTCGTCAATGCAACAAATCGAATGCATTTCATTGGCTGAAATTTAACATGGTTTAAATAACGCTGGTTTGACTGTGTCAGTGTGACTGGGGTACATGTTCAAAGTGTTTTCTTGAGTATGTTCCCGGACCCGTTTGGCTTGGTATTTGGTGACAACGGAAAATTGACTTCTGTATTCTTAAACCAAACACTTGCCCATGCCGGAAAATCAAGCAAGCAAAACCTCCACAGTAAATTTTACTTCCCCAACAGCGGGCAGTATACGGGTAGCTAAAGTTTAGGTAACTGCACTGGTTGGCAGAATATGGCCGCATCACTAAAAGTTTTAAACTCGTGTCCCCAAAGATAAAAATTCGATCTGAAATGTTATTTCAAATGACAGGGCTTCATCGCCTGGTGTGAACCATGTCCATTAAACCACCATTTAGCAGAATAATGTCGCTCGTTCGAGACTCGTTGCTAATTTGCTTAAGGTGTATCACCACATATGCGTAACACGAGTTTTGCGCACCTTAGATTTATCAATTTAATCTTTGTTATTTCTTCTGTAAAATCCTTACTTTCTCTTAGGTTTTATCTTTAATTTGAACTTTAGTATAAATGACACGAAACAAAAGAAACGTAGAAATGACTTTCTTTGTGAAATCTGGCCTAATTTTCAGAAGTGTTCAAATACGACACTTCTTTCGCAAAAAGTGGGCGCCAATTCGAAATACAATAAAAGATAAAGATAAATACGTTACGATCTATGGGTCCAACAGTTTTTAAGAGAACGTAGAAATATCAAGATATTGAGGCCAAAGAGAAACCTATTATTGTCTCCTGAAATTTGATATTATATTTGCAACAATAACTACTACAAAAAATTGATCCCACTATATTCCCCTATTAAATGGACTTCCTCTAATACGTCCAATCATCTTAATTTCCAAACCTACTCTAGCTAACTATAGCTAAATCCTTGCTTCACATTAGTCCAGCCCAGCCGTTATCTGCAATTGAACACAGTCATTTGCGTGCGTTTTGCAGTTGAATTTTTGCATTCCTTAGCCGATACCTGCATAAAAGTCAGCCCAAATATTTTAGGCCAATGCTAACGCCACACTGCGCTATATCTTCTTTCATAGCACATTGCTGTTAACAAACCTTTAGTNCCTATTATTGTCTCCTGAAATTTGATATTATATTAGCAACAATAACTACTACAAAAATTGATTCCACTATATTCCCTTATTAAATGGACTTCCTCTAATACGTCCAATCATCTTAATTTCCAAACCTATTCTAGCTATCTATAGCTAAATCCTTGCTTCACATTAGTCCAGCCCAGCCGTTATCTGCAATTGAACACAGTCATTTGCGTGCGTTTTGCATTTGAATTTTTGCATTCCTTAGCCGATACCTGCATAAAAGTCAGCCCAAATATTTTAGGCCAATGCTAACGCCACACTGCGCTATAGCTTCTTTCATAGCACATTGCTGTTAACAAACCTTTAGTTTTCATGGTGTCTGCTGTTCTGTCTAATTGCAAGCCTTTTTGACTACACCACTACACCAGATCTTCAACGGTGGACTGCAACTGCACCAGGTCTTCAACTCGTGGTTGCACCCAGATTTTTACATCGGGACCGCATCTTTTTCCAAGTTTTGAAATGTGTGGTAATTCGAGCTTCATTCAAATTATCAGCACCTTACCACAGGTCTTGCAGACTCTTCTAAAGTGGTATCGTCTTGATAAGTGCATTGAATTGACCTGCGTCTTCATAAGAAACCAGTTCCCTGTTCAACTACCCCCATCAATCAAGACCAACGAACAGATTTTCACTGCACAGTACTTGCTCTAATATGTCTGTTGGTGTGACTATTCTTGTGCTGCCAATTACGACCTAAAATAGAACGATGATTAAATAATGATTAGCAGAAAAGGAAGAATGGTCTTGGGTAGGTGGAGTTGTGGAGGTAAATTCTTAACTTCTGCTCCTATTCTTAAAGGCTCTAGGGCAACCGGCATGGATTGCAGCACTATTTGTAAAGGTGGCCTAATTTCATCCTGCATGAAAAAACTTTGTGATGTCGCTCAAGTCAGTAGCACGTCGCTGCATCTCCAGATGCGGCCAAACTTCTCCTTACGTTTGTTAAACATTGGACTTGAATTGAATGAAATCCACGAAAAGCAAAAACAAACGATCGCGATGCATGCCTGTTGCCCAAGGGCCTATAACAATCCAGTGCGGCATAATAGTACCATGCCACTATACGTTGGGAAATGTGCTGACCGCGAAACTTAAAAAAAAATTTGATCAAAAGTCAAACTTGTACCCTCAGCTTTTTCGCTTTCCTCACATCTTGCCACTCCTTCCGTTCTAAAGCCATTAAAGAGCTCCAAAAAGACCCTGGGCTCACCTTTTAAAGCAACAGATTGCTGTTTATCAAAAGGAAAGAGTGGATCCCCTTCCATTCATAGTCCTTAAAAGAAAGAATCTTGAGCTCGGTCAAGCAATCTTAAGTCTGAACTTGTTGCAATGAAAGAAGTCTCTTGGAGATGCCTTGGAAGTTGAGTTGAGACACGAGTGCTTTCATTCGTGCCTTCAGAAGCTAACTTAAAACAGGGGTGGCACCAGGATAGAGCTAGGGGGCTACAGCCCCCTTCGTCGGAAGCATCTAGCCCATGTAGGAGGAAATTTTGGGTTATCTTCGGAGTGAATTTGGCAAAATAACGTATGAAAACTGTATTTTTAGTCATTTTAAACCCCCTTTCGGAAGTTCTAGCCCCCTGTCGGAAGATTTCTGGTGCAACCCCTCCTGGTTTAAAATAATTCTTTAGACTTTGGTCGGAAAAAATTAACTATCTAATTACAGAAGACGCACCTGTGCAGATGGTTTCAGATGCTGTACTGTCTCTCGTATTTGTTTAACTTCATTGAAAGTAATCCCACCAATTACAAACAAATATAAGAGATTGTGGTCATCCGGTCGAGGTTTGCTGACGTTCATGAAGAGCCTGGCCAGAAAAAAAAATGCTTCAAATTTGAGGTGCAAAAAGTAATTTTACTTTCGAGTTTCGATTCGGGGTGTATCAAATCTCTACGAAATTAGTAATAAGCTACACAGTTCGTTTCCTTCATGATCTTCATGATAAAAAAATTCATAATTTGAGAGCAACGCAACATAGCATGATAAAAAAGATATTTTCTAAAAATCATTCGTCAGAGATGACGGCACTGGAATTTAACTCAGATGCAATGCTTTTGCAATATGGTTTTTCTGACAAGGAGTTATTTAATTATCTTGCGTTACATTTTGTAATGCTTGCAAAATTTGCTGAAAAGTTCAAAATTAGCTCTAGCAATTCCGTATTCATCACAGCTTCAGGTAACCTTTCCGCAAACATTTGCTGTAAATTTCTAAGCTAAGAATACTGTTGGCTGAAATAAATAAATAACGTCTCAATTTTTGCGATTTCCTCCACAAAACCCAAAACCCATTAGATATTCCCAATAAAAGAGCTACCAGATGCTTTTACCATTCTTTACGAAAACAAAGATAGAAAGAGCTAAATTGTCACTCACCCAAAACCAGTTTTTATGAAATCTTTTAACCCATGAGATCTAAATTCGACATCAGTTAGTTCTGGCTTATCTGGATCGAAGATCAGCTGAACTAATTGAGATAGCATGGATTTGTACTGAACTTGTCCACCAAGGCCTTTATCTAGAAGGGATCTGAAATATCAATGGAAGACAATTAACGCAAGAAAAAGGAAAACTTGAAGCAGTGTATAGTTTCTTGATGCAGCTCAAAAATGTACAGCCGGTAAATTCCGAAGTAGTTGTCACTTGAAACATGACTATCTATGTATCTTTAAAAACAAAAGTATCTTGCGATCAAGATGGTACATTCTAAAACTTCCACCATTGGAAGGCCTAAGGCCATATGCTCCAATGATAAATAAAATGAGGTGACTTATTTTAAATTAGCAAAGCCTTTTGAATGCCTGTTCTGAACCCGTACTCCACAATTATCGTTCTGATGATTCCTTTTTAGCCGCTGATACCCCCTGCCAAAAAATGATTTATATTGGACAGAGGTGATAGGCACGGGGGTCAATAAGCGGCAAAGTAGTTAAATGACTCCACACTTACTTGATTTGTCTTTGTTCCTTCCTCGCCCTGCCAATACCCCGCAGCCTCTCAAATACATCCGCTGTTTTTAACCTAACCTCTCTTTCACTTGGACCATCATGACCTATGAAGGAGACAAAGAATTGATACAAGGGATGGGATATTCTAGTCTTTCAAGATGATGAAAGTTATTTTTTAGCATCTAACATCTATCCAATTACGATCTAGAAGAAAAGTTGTTCTTAATCATATTTCAAGTCCATTTCAAGTATTTAGACACGGGAAATAATGCACTGCTTGTTTGAATAGAAATTAAAGTATGTTCTCACCTAGATAATTTGGCTTGTCCTTCGTTCTTGCCTGCCCTCGACTAGGCCTAAACTCTACGCTACCAAATCCAAATGTCTTTCGCACTTTTGCAACGGCTTCTCATTTCAAACAGTTGAGTTAGGCCAAGTCGAGAGCAGGCAAGAACGGACGAAAGACCACATTATCAAGGTAAGAATATACTTTGATTTCTAGTTCAAACAAATGGTGCATTATTGTCTGTGATTTAGCTACACAATGTAATAGTCAAGGCTATATATGTTATCTATTATCAATATCTTCGTATACAATGTAATAACATNATCCAATTACGATCTAGAAGAAAAGTTGTTCTTAATCATATTTCAAGTCCATTTCAAGTATTTAGACACGGGAAATAATGCACTGCTTGTTTGAATAGAAATTAAAGTATGTTCTCACCTAGATAATTTGGCTTGTCCTTCGTTCTTGCCTGCCCTCGACTAGGCCTAAACTCTACGCTACCAAATCCAAATGTCTTTCGCACTTTTGCAACGGCTTCTCATTTCAAACAGTTGAGTTAGGCCAAGTCGAGAGCAGGCAAGAACGGACGAAAGACCACATTATCAAGGTAAGAATATACTTTGATTTCTAGTTCAAACAAATGGTGCATTATTGTCTGTGATTTAGCTACACAATGTAATAGTCAAGGCTATATATGTTATCTATTATCAATATCTTCGTATACAATGTAATAACATGTTTGCTATTAATGGCGAAATAAAAATAGTCAACAAATTTATGCTAAGTGAACTGTAGTCAGTCGAATATATTTGAAAACGTGTTAATGTGAATGTGACTTACCAAGCAAAAACAAAAGATCGTCATTATGATTTCCATCAAGCAAGATATTCGTTATCGCCTCCTGTAAAACAGATCAAATTCTAAACGAATGAAAAACTAAGCTACCTTGATTCTAGGTGTTCCTTGGAAGTTGATCACATCAACGCTAAGAATATCGAACAAAAACAATTTTTCTACTTTTTTCCTTTGTGAAAAGACCATCTTTTTGTAAATACACTTGATAATGTACTGATTTCTACAAAATAGGTCAATGTATTTTAATTTGTTATTGATGCAGTGTAAATTTCAGTAAAAGAGTTTTCAGAAAAATTTTTAATCTGTGGGTTTGAACTTTCTTATGCCATTCTGCAAAAAATTTCCAACAAATATTGCATGTGCCACTAAGTATACAAGTTGAAAGGTTTATAGGGAGCCTATGATGATCCTTTAAATTGCGGCTGAGTTGGACCTTACCAAAAATACTACTCTTCTTGATTGTAATATTTTCTTTGCAGGAACTACTGAGCATGTAAGAGATAAGATTGCAAACCTTGAGTTTTTCTTCCTGTCCAGGGTCGATATCATGCGAATCACCAACAGCAGAATAAAAGTGTAAACACAGCAGCAACGCATCTATGACATTGAATCTGAGAATCAAATATATTGGATTTTTTATTTAAAGGGGCCTTTGCAACCGGCATGCTTTGTGAATACATCCTTTTGTGGTCTCTTTGTTGTCATTATTTTAATGGTCCACTAAAATGGCCGACAACAAAGAGATGGCACGTACAAGGCATGCCGGTTGCAAAGGCCCCTTTGATGGGTGATGTTGGATGCTTCCGAGAAAGAGAGAATCAGTCTGCACAAGTAAGATCTCGGACCGATTTATTTCTTATTCAGACTGATTCTCTCTTCGTCGTATCCAACAATTTACTAGAAAAAGGTCAGTTCGTTCCATTGATAAAACCTCTGTGCTACTACGCAATTTGGATCAGCCCCTAGTACTAAATGCTTAAAGATAATAGCCAAAGTTGAATAGGTTTGTCCCTAAGCAGAACAAAGAAAACACACAGACTCAGCATTGCTTCGTTGGCTATGCTTTGTTCATGGCCAGCTTCGATTAAAATGAGATATTTTTAGGTTTCTGCAAATGCAAGCTTTTAACCTCGCACAAACCCATGGAGGATAAGCTGTCCTTCCCACAATTCAATAGAGATCTTTCAACTATGCTCGCAGCAAGCGCGCGGCTCAGTTGCTTTTGAGCTCGCTTTGGTAAACATCTCTTGTGAGGAGAGCTGAAGGATTGTCTTAGCAAACTTACAGCGCCCAGTAGCTGAAGAATCCTGTCCGTTGTGAGGCTTAATAGCATGCTCAGATGTCTGTTTGTGTTTGCTGCCCTGGTCTGCTGCGTGGCCTTCTTAATTTGTTCCTTTTTTGCAGGTGAAATAAACGTAATCCTGCCAAGATCCTTACAGATGAATGTCTTGACATGAAAGTAACGTTAAGAAAATAGTTTTACTATGCTCAAAGCAGATACCTTTATTCAATCTAGCTCAAGAATAACTGCGAAGTGACAGCAATCCAACTTGTTTAAATTTTAATTCCAAAACTTTCTAAGTGATGCTCAAGCGTAGTACTAGAGTTTCGTAAATATTAGGCCCTCGTAAAATTTGTTCTTACAGACTGGCTTTCGTTTATAAAAGTGTGTAGTTTATTAAACCCTTTTACCGATTAGCTAAAGATAAGATAAGTAAGATTATGCAAAAAGGCAAATTATTTGATCTAGGATAACACTTACCGGTTTGAATCTTTTGTTAACAATGATAATATCCTTTCGAGAATCTTCGATGAATTTTTATCGAATAGTTCCAGCATCATGACCTATAAAGAAGAAAAACATTTCCTTTTTCCATAATGAATGTACCTTTGTTGATAAAATGGGGCGGAGAGTGGACAGAAGTCTATTTCATTTCGTGGGCCTAAGCTATGCAACAAATTAAGCTTGGATGTGAAACATGCACCCTCTCTTCCTACTTTCAAAAAAAGGCTAAAAGAGACATTGTAGAGGGTTTGATCTCGCTTCTCTTTTGAATTAATTTCGTTTCATTTTGATATGAACATTTTTACAGATATTTTTTGGTATTTAAGTTAGAAAACAAAATTTGTAAATTCGGTTTTTACTTTGTGTTTTGCACGGCACCCTGTAAAGCAGTCTCTATAGACTTACGGGGCTACCGTGGTAAAATAATGAAAAATGAAATGAATGCATAGCACCAAATGAAAGGAGAATTCAAGAAAACTATCATCATACGTTTTGAAGACTCTCTGCTCTTATGCAGAAGTGTACCCCCCCCCCATAGGGTTTAGTTAGGATCAGTATATCAACGGGTACGATTCTGCATTAGAACCGAGACTCTCCATTAAGCCTCATTGCTGGGCCTCCAGCAGGACTCAAGTCAAAATACTGACATTTCTGTGCTAGGGACTTCTGCACAGCTTTTTGTGATGTTGCCCCCTTTGGTTTAAAGTAACAATCAGCTCTCGCTTATAAACATTGGGAAAACAATGCCAGAAAGAGTACGGCAATGTGAGAATTTAAAGTCGTTTGAAAATAGGAGGAAAGTGTGTGATCCAAAAGCTCGGTCAGCAGATCATTGTCACGTAAAGCCATAGGTTTTCATCCTCGCTCGAGCTATTTTAATAACTAATATGTTCTTCAATGTCTCAGCTTAATTCAGGACATAAAGGATTAACTTTCTTTACCTTTTCAGCGCTTAATACTTCATCTCTGTGCACATGGTCCAAATCAGTTAATGCGTTGACAACAGCAACGGCACACTGTAAGATGCCACTGTATTTGTTAAATAACTTGAAATTGCTTCTGAAATACAAAAGTATCGGTAATGAGACACAATCTAGTTGAATTTAAAGGGGCCTTTGCAACCGGCATGCTTTGTGAATACAGCCTTTTGTGGTTTCTTTGTTGTCGCCATTCTAGTGGTCCACTAAAATGGCCGACAACACAGAGATGACACGTGCAAGGTATGCCGGTTGCAAAGGCCCCTTTAATAACTGATTGCACAATAAATGCTGGCAAAGAGCGGTTGTAGATTCTTAACATG
Source organism: Aurelia aurita (assembly GCA_004194415.1). Lineage (NCBI taxonomy): Eukaryota > Metazoa > Cnidaria > Scyphozoa > Semaeostomeae > Ulmaridae > Aurelia > Aurelia aurita. The sequence continues at coordinate 742,638 of REGM01000137.1, read as the reverse complement.
GTTCCTGAATAATCAACTTCTTGAAAAGTAACATTTATAAGTGATATTTCTTAGTAATTTTTGGCAACGTTGACCAAAAAGCTTCTTTCGGATTGATACGGTCAAAAATCAAATTAAATCAAATCAATACTTTGAGACCTATTTTGATAACTTGAGCTTTATTATAAGCAACTATAGAATTATAGAATTAAAAAAAAAAATCAAAGAAATACCTGAAATAGCCAAGCAAATGTCTCAACCGCTCCAAAATGGTTTTATCGTCCAGTTGTGAAAATTCTATCTTCTCCTTTTCAAGGATCTTCAAGATCTTTTGATGCAACAGCTTCACTGCATTCTACGATACAAACAATAATCTGTCAGCTGCTATCAAACGTTTCATATTGTGAACAGTGTCTGGGAAAAGACTTTATGTTCTAGTATTGCCTCATTTTTCAAAGCAATTGTGAAGATTTTTATCGCAAGAAAACTTTTTAAGCCAAGACAGGGTGAATAAAAAAAGCTAAAACATGTACAAGCATGTAATTTGCCAGCCAATTTGTTAGATTCAAATTTGATCCAAGAGTTTAGGCCTATTTTGAAGGATTCCAATCGAAACACTTTACAAAATCGCTTGTAACTAGAGAAAAAAAGACCGATTTACATCAACTAAATTTTTTTATCTAAGTTAAGATGTTAGCTACACAACGACCATCATTTTTAAGGAATCTCATGAATAACTAGCAAACTACAGGCATGGAAACGCTTTAACCTTTCTTGATTCGCCCGCTATGTACTGCCAGACAAACTATAGCTATTGATACAGACGGCATGACGTCACAGCAGCGTTGAAAACACGACGCCATCTTGTTTTGGGGTAAATCTTCAGAAAATTTCTATTGGTTTCTATAGGAAATTTTCAAAAAGTTGTATAAAATTGTTCCTCTATTCTACCTTGCGATAGTGAATAGGGAAAGGATAGGTAGCAATTGTCAGTCAGACCAAAACCAATGAAATAAACACACGAACATGCTGTTTTTAAAAGCAAAACAAAAATTTAGGCCAAGAAAGCTGTGAGAAACTTGCCTTTGCGACGATAATGTCGTAATCAGAACCACAAACTCCGTCCACCGTAAGTTGCTCGTTGCTTCTTCGAAGTCAACCTTCCTTTCAGACATTCGCCTATCTATCTGCTAAAGTCTTTGAATAATTTGAGTAGCTTCTAAGCTTTTTGAATTAATTTATTGCGATAAATAAACGAGACACTCTCAAAATCCCAGTGCGACGCTATACTTTGTAATGGCTTCATTTACCCAAAGTCTGATTTTCGAGCGCGAATTGATCAAGTCACGTGACATGTCGTCTGTATGAATAGCNAATCTTCAGAAAATTTCTATTGGTTTCTATAGGAAATTTTCAAAAAGTTGTATAAAATTGTTCCTCTATTCTACCTTGCGATAGTGAATAGGGAAAGGATAGGTAGCAATTGTCAGTCAGACCAAAACCAATGAAATAAACACACGAACATGCTGTTTTTAAAAGCAAAACAAAAATTTAGGCCAAGAAAGCTGCGAGAAACTTGCCTTTGCGACGATAATGTCGTAATCAGAACCACAAACTCCGTCCACCGTAAGTTGCTCGTTGCTTCTTCGAAGTCAACCTTCCTTTCAGACATTCGCCTATCTATCTGCTAAAGTCTTTGAATAATTTGAGTAGCTTCTAAGCTTTTTGAATTAATTTATTGCGATAAATAAACGAGACACTCTCAAAATCCCAGTGCGACGCTATACTTTGTAATGGCTTCATTTACCCAAAGTCTGATTTGCGAGCGCGAATTGATCAAGTCACGTGACATGTCGTCTGTAAGAATAGCGTTTGACGGTGCCACGAAGGAGTTCTTGAGATGCAACACAAAGACGATGCAAACCCAGGCAAGATATAGCTTGAGTCTAATATTGATAAATCATATCCAAGCATGGAAAATAATAGTTTTTAGCAGCATTCTAGTGAGATTTTCTAAAATATCAAATAGTAAAGGGGCGCACGTGTCTGTTCATCTACCCTCATTTCTTGGGAGAAAGATAACAATGCATATATATCATCTGTAAGGATCTTAACATTTGATTCAAGCAAAAATGAAACAAAGGGAGTTTCAAAACAGGTTCGGAAGCCTCTTGAACGAGAAGGTTATCAATAACAATACATTATACCTTTGAACTTTCCATAGTAAATGTATTAAGAATTTCTTCCACTTGTGAATCGTCTGGATGGGCCAAACAGCCAGGAAATAATGTATCGGGTGTTTTGCTAAAAGACAGAAAATTCAGCTCGATTAGGACAAATTTGGCCAAAATAACTGAGCAACGGACATTATTTTAGCTGAAAATTCATGCTAAGCCAAAACTACGAGAACTTATCAAAAAAACATTCGAATGACAATTTCGAATGACATGAAATGAATGTATTTCTCAAATTAGCTAAAGCCTACAATTTAGCACGTTGTTTCGAAGGATGCTTGCAGCAAGTGGAGATCATGAGTGATCTCCCTCCATTTGCTTTGAGGGCAGAAGCATTAGTGATTTTTTATATCGACGTATTAATTATGATAAGGTTTCAATGATCACTACAGATACGTTTCTAGGCACACAAACAATCTCAGGTAGGAAAAAGAATTCTAGTTTGGTGAAATGACTGCCCCGTTATAAAAGCCCCGAATTTAACCTCTTGAAATATTTTAATGCTTCTCACACATAGAACAAGAATTGTTTACCATGGCAGAAATAGTTTCTTATGAATCAATTATTTATAAATCAACAAGTACAAGAACTACCAATAACGTGTAATAATGAATTTTAAAAGACTTACTTTCCATTAGCGAATAGCATTTTCATGTCAACAGCAACATCATTATGATGGCCAGGTAGTTTGAAAAGAACTTCCATTATTGTGTCTAGTAAATTATCAGAATTGTAACTGGTTGGTCCAACAAGGTCCAGCACTCTATCAATGAACACGATTGATGCACGCTTGGTCGCCATCTGCGGAAAATTTTGTATGACGTTAATGATTAACTGCAAAACAATCGGTGATTTTGAGGTTCGAAGTCAAGGATCTTCGGTAACAATAACTAGAAGGTTGTCTTCAGCCACATTTAACCCCATCAAAAGCAACAACGTTGTCATGATTGTGAACTGAGTGGATATGAACTAATACCTACTTTCAGCCTATATAAATTACAATACATACCTTTCTCCTTGCTCTTGCATTGGGTAAGTTTGCAAGTTCTGTAGCAACAAGTTTACTAAAATGACCAACTCCATAACAATCCTCATGAATGCTTTGGTTCTCAAACATGTCACCCAGTGATGAGGCTAACATCTGCAAAAAATCATGAAAGATATGTTCACTATTTTCTATTGCCAGAAATGCAAAACCAATAAAAGTCTGCCTTCTGATTAACAGACAGACACATTTCTTGCTTCCTCTTCATATTTTACCATATAGAATAGTTACTAATTTATGTTGCGTTGCTTAATTCTTTCGTTTTGTTTATTGTAATTTAGAGTACATAGCTATTATATCTTCGATGTATTATGCATGTATTTTAGATTACCAGAACCTGTTATGGTTGATGAATTCATGAAGTCGAAATGAAATGATCAAAACAATTCAAGAGCTTTTGGTACTAAGCTCTAGTGGTACTGTGTATAATTTGGTTACTGGGGACATGCTGCCCGGAACCCAATTGATTTTCGAGAAATTTGGTACAAAGAATAATGTCTTGATTTTCAGGATTTGGTATGAAGAATGGTATCAACTAAAAATTTTTCGCTATGGTATCGCCTATGTAATTTTTAGAATAAGCAAAAATATGTTTGCTATTTTCCATAATTTGGTATAAACTTGATCACAAATTTTCAATAATTTAGGATAAAGTCAAGTATGCATACAGTATTCAAAAACTTGGTACAAACAACACGTGGGTTTTTGGAACTTGGGCAGCACCAGCAACTCCCTAACCAAATACAGACAATAACCATCCACCCCGGGGAAGAAAGTGGAATTTGATTCACCAAATATTAACATTTTGCTTTCTTACCTTGATCTGAGCTTGCAAATTTTGTGGCAGAATGTTAACATCAATCTCTCCAAGACTGTTGAAGATTCTTTTGTCTCCCTACAAAAACAAAAATATGTTTCATTCATCTAAAAGTTAGAACCATCATGTATTGTTTCCAAGAAACCGTTGTATTACTTATTAATCTCTGTTTATGTGTGCAGTGAAAGCAAGACCATAGAAAGATAATCCTACCCAAAAATTGATATTATTCATTTTTACATAGCAATATATGTCACACCCAACTTCGAAACAATTTTAAGATTGAACAATAGCAAGCTTGTTCACAAAAATTTTCATTTGATTTTTTACAACTGTATATGTTTTTGTTCTTACCAAAAAATTTTCTCTGATAGAATTAAATGTTTAACAAACAGCTCTATTTTATGCAAACCTGAAGTGCTTTTACGTTATTATGACACCAAGAAAATCAGCAAGATTCAAATGCAGCCATACCTTACTATGTAAAAATCCTTGCAGTCTAGCAACGTCTGATGGCAACATTGTGAAGAAATCATTGTATACTGGCATCACAAACAGGTCTGGTAGGATCTCTGCTTGAAATAATGGCAAGTGTCTTACATCTGCTGTTGAAAACTGGAAGAAGCAAATTAAATTAATTAACATAAGGGAGTAAAAATAACATGCTTATAACAAAAATTGTTTTCACAACTGTTTATAATCAAATAATCTTGTCTATCGAACATCAAGTGCAGGAATGCCAAAAATTATTCAGTGCAAAAATCCCAATTTTCAGATGGTACTAGGAAATTGGTTCATTTAGTAAAATTTTGTCACTCAAGCCAGAATTTAGCATTGGTGACCAGTGTTAGATGAAAACATTTAGCAATTGGCAACATCAAAACTCACCTCACTTCCCATCCACATTTTCAAACATCTTGCAAACTCCCCATATGTCATTGCTTTCTGCAACTGATGAGGATGAGACAGGGCTCCTACAGCCTCATGAATTGTAGGGGATACCAAACAAATAATTGTTGTGTGTTGAAAATCACTTGAACTAACAATGTTTTGAATTCTCTTTGTGACATATCCAGATAGCAAGGATGAGATAATAAATACTGCTTTTGTTTGTGAGTCCAGGCAATCCTGTGAGAAAGAAACAAGTTTATTAAAACGCTATATAAAAGTGCATTATATCAGGAAAAAGTCTTAAACAAATTACATTTAAACAAGGACTCAAAAGTCAGGTGCTACAGTCCCAGGCTGGAAAACATGGCAGATTTCAAAGAGACCTCAGATGTTTCAGAGAACAATACACCAGTTCACAGTTCAACAAAAATGATGTGAGGGCATTTGATCTTATATATGCACACATTTTTGGGAGCAAAATGTTTTAAACAATTGTATATGGGTGCACACATTTTTAGAAATTTGGTATAAATATGGGTTGGTAGGTCTATATTTCTTGGGCCGCACATCCCTACCCACAGTTAAAGACTGATCCTACTTGAAGTTAGTACTTCATGAGTCTGTAAAGGTGGCCCGAGCAAGGCTGTAAAAATAGCCTGTTGTATTCTAGCAGCTAGAATCTAGTTCTTGGCAAGAACCGCTTCATTGTGTAGCTATCTATTTATAGCAGCTTCTCGATAGACCTATATGTCGATTGTAGTCGATTCTCTTGTTAATGATTCTGTGTTTTTGAAGTCTACTTTAGCTCCCCAAGAATGCTTTTATCTATTGGTGTTTGTGGGTCAAATAAAGAGCTATTCCTTGGGTTTTCATAAACTTTATATGAAGTGGGCTCCCTTGGTAGTTGGAATTACTTTAGTGTCCTCCTCCTTTTATTTAGACCAGAGCAGAGCAGAGGGCAGTGTAGGCTGCTTGCTAACCTTGGTGCTGCGAATACTTCGAATTTCCAGCACTCCAGCCGAAAACATCTTTTCCACTGCGTTGATCCAATGCACGCACTCCGCAACTCCATCTTCCAGAAACACTACTGCATTCTTGACGGTTGATAAAAGCTGTTGAAGCATCCTGAACTTGAAAGCATCCGCCATTGCAGTTAGAAAATATTTAGGCCCAAAACAAATTCGTCAGAGGCAGTATCCTTTTCAATACGAGGCTTCAGTTTTGCTTTCAGAAAATTGTTTTGAAAAGTCGGCAGCGTTGTAAAGTGATGAATAACCTTTTCAAAAACACTTTAGCCCTTTTCAGTCCCTGCTATTATGAGTAAAGAGGCTCATAAACAGTTTTTGCAGTTATATCTATAGGTATATTTTGCAGTTTTTGCATTCAGAGGTCCTGTTCTTTGGAGCAGGGGAGTTTGTATAGGTTGTGAAAGTTTTGAACAAGTCTAGTTACTGATTAAAGGGTCTGTTTCAACCAGCATGCTTTGCGCATGCCATTTCATTGTTGGCCTTTGTTGTCGCCATTTTCATGGCCCATGAAAATGGCGACAACAAAGGCCAACAAAGAGATAGCACGCGCAAAGTATGCTGGTTGAAACAGACCATTCAAGNTTCAGCCCTTTTCAGTCCCTGCTATTATGAGTAAAGAGGCTCATAAACAGTTTTTGCAGTTATATCTATAGATATATTTTGCAGTTTTTGCATTCAGAGGTCCTGTTCTTTGGAGCAGGGGAGTTTGTATAGGTTGTGAAAGTTTTGAACTAGTCTAGTTACTGATTAAAGGGTCTGTTTCAACCATCATGCTTTGCGCATGCCATTTTATTGTTGGCCTTTAAGAAAATGGCGACAACAAAGGCCAACAAAGAGATAGCACGCGCAAAGTATGCTGGTTGAAACAAACCATTCAAGAAAATGCTTGCTTTTCTGATAATTAATGCCGTAATTCATATTTTCCCGCAGTAAATTCTGATTCAGCAGTACATCAAAATTACACCTTTTCAAAACGTAAATTATTATGTATTTATAACATTTTCTGCAATTGATAACAAAAGCTGTCAACAGATATCAAGGCCAAATAATTATATTTAGATAAATTTCAAATCAAACTTAAAATAAAAAACGTGAATTATATATCTATTATTAAATTTTTTTAAAGCAGGCCAATAATAAAGAACAAATAAATGAAATTACATTGCTGTACAACCTAGTCTCCACAGTCTTGCTTTCCATTACTGCCTATCAAATTTTATAATTTTATACACTATGTGTGAGTTATCTCAGGGGGTACACAACTTGCTGGCAGGGGCGGATCCAGCCCAAAGATGAAGGGGGGCAACATGCGGAGAGGGTGCCAAAAATAGAATAGAAAGAAAGCGCGCTGATGGCGCGCGAAAATTTTTGGACTCTTGGCTAAGAAATTTCTTTGGTTTTTCTACTAAATAACGCCTCGATTTGTTCGAAACAGTCATAAAAGACTGCATTAGGGTCACAATGAGGGGAGCACTTCTCGCCAAAAAGAGGGCGCCAAGCTGAGTTTTCATCGAGAAGGGGGGGCGGTTGCCCCCACTTGCCCCCTAAATCCGCCACTGCTTGCTGGTGTACAAGGGTAGGCTACTCAGTTCCAGAAAGATATCTTCAACAATTCTGATCTAGGGCCTGTGTACAAACAAATTTAGAAAGAATTTTCATTGCTTCAGCTGAAAAAGAACCCATAGAATTTTGCACGTCTTTAAACCCACCCTTTCAGCAACACATTTACCCATACTCCCAACATGTTAGAGTTGATCATATCAAGGGTCAGGTAACACGAGTTATCACTTGTATAGTTACAATTCATCATGGTTCAATGTTGCATTCACTTTACACATAGCATGGAAATCACACGCATCTGAAATCTTCTGGTAGCAGTTCTCAAACACCTCAAACGGGCAATCAGCGTCTGATTTGCAACATGGAAACTTCAGTAATCTCTCATTGTTGTACAACTGAATCTTATGAGTTTTCCCAGCACATTCATACAAAACGACTGCTAGGTTCCCAGCAAATGGGGCAATCCTTCCACCTTTAAATTCTCTGTTTTTCATCTCCTCATAATTATCAGCCTTCAGTGGTCTTTCATCTAACAGTAATCCCATCAAAGCATACAATGGTACAACAGTTTCTGCATGAGAGGATCTAAAAATGCCTTTAAATGCTTGGTATTTTATCGTTCTTCCTGCTTTTGCTTGTAATGAATGCAAAATATCCCTGAGAAGTGGGCAGCTGCTTTCATAAGTAATCCTATATGCAGCACTTCTTTTATAATAGGCTTTCAAATCCAAGACATATTCCATTACATCGTAATCATTATCATCAAAAACATTGCACCAGCCATCTGTAAATTGTTTGTTTGATATTGCAATACTAAACGCACACATCAAATACATCATTTTAACATTTAACGCTGTTAAATTGCTTGCCGTTTGTATTTTTANAACAGTCATAAAAGACTGCATTAGGGTCACAATGAGGGGAGCACTTCTCGCCAAAAAGAGGGCGCCAAGCTGAGTTTTCATCGAGAAGGGGGGGCGGTTGCCCCCACTTGCCCCCTAAATCCGCCACTGCTTGCTGGTGTACAAGGGTAGGCTACTCAGTTCCAGAAAGATATCTTCAACAATTCTGATCTAGGGCCTGTGTACAAACAAATTTAGAAAGAATTTTCATTGCTTCAGCTGAAAAAGAACCCATAGAATTTTGCACGTCTTTAAACCCACCCTTTCAGCAACACATTTACCCATACTCCCAACATGTTAGAGTTGATCATATCAAGGGTCAGGTAACACGAGTTATCACTTGTATAGTTACAATTCATCATGGTTCAATGTTGCATTCACTTTACACATAGCATGGAAATCACACGCATCTGAAATCTTCTGGTAGCAGTTCTCAAACACCTCAAACGGGCAATCAGCGTCTGATTTGCAACATGGAAACTTCAGTAATCTCTCATTGTTGTACAACTGAATCTTATGAGTTTTCCCAGCACATTCATACAAAACGACTGCTAGGTTCCCAGCAAATGGGGCAATCCTTCCACCTTTAAATTCTCTGTTTTTCATCTCCTCATAATTATCAGCCTTCAGTGGTCTTTCATCTAACAGTAATCCCATCAAAGCATACAATGGTACAACAGTTTCTGCATGAGAGGATCTAAAAATGCCTTTAAATGCTTGGTATTTTATCGTTCTTCCTGCTTTTGCTTGTAATGAATGCAAAATATCCCTGAGAAGTGGGCAGCTGCTTTCATAAGTAATCCTATATGCAGCACTTCTTTTATAATAGGCTTTCAAATCCAAGACATATTCCATTACATCGTAATCATTATCATCAAAAACATTGCACCAGCCATCTGTAAATTGTTTGTTTGATATTGCAATACTAAACGCACACATCAAATACATCATTTTAACATTTAACGCTGTTAAATTGCTTGCCGTTTGTATTTTTAGTTTTGTTTTGACCTTCTCAACAACTTTGGCTACTTCTGTTCCATTCAGAAATTTATCCATCTCAATGGTTGCAGTTGCATTATCGTTGACATCCTTCTGATATTTAGCACACATGTCAAAATATCTCAAAATTTCATCTTTGTTGCATGGGTTTATCTCTAGCGGCATCGGTTGTAACTTTGTTTCACCAAGGTGGCCATGCCCTTCTAGAAACCCCATTGCAAATGCATCCGCACTTTGACTGGACCTCGCTTTGCAAGTACTCATAAACTTAAAGTTATGAATTTCCAACCTATTTTCAAGCAGCTCCGGGAAACGCTTTGCATAGCGTTTACCGATATCATACAATTCCTCGTCTCCTACGCTTGTTAGCAATTTCTCAATTTCTACTTTATATGGATTTGTTAGCGTGATTCCAAACTTTTTGAGCTGTCCCTCAAAATCTTTATCCTCTTTCAAACTCTTCAAAACTTTCAGCATTTTATCAATTTTTCTGATGTCATTTGCACTTGGGTATCTTGTTCCATGCCTGAACACCATGTTTAGTTGTACTGCTTTGCATCCAGTTGGCTTTTGGACAAATGTATCCAAATTTTCCTGGAATTTATATGGCGTTTTGGTTGAAAAAGTAGCGTTTGCTTTTTCAGTCCTCGCATTTCTTTGGTGCCTTGAGCTCCCAACCCCTGAAAAACCAATTGCACAGAGTGCTACAATGACACAAAATATCGTAGCTACCATGATGATGGTTGCGCTAGGCCGTCCAAATCTTTTTGTTATTATTATCTGCTGCGTCTGTTCTTTGTCGAAATCCATAACGAAATATGGCTGGAATTTTTGGCAAAGTCCATTACTTCATTTCAATCCAAATCATGAAGTAAAATTGCCACACCGCTTCAGTTGAAATAGAATAATGTTTAAAAGAGTATCCGATAAATAGGAGATGTTATAATTCTAGTTTTATTGAGTGGTCGCTTCAAATTGCTTGCCAGTCTTCAATTTCTTGTTCGCCTCTCTCCACTCCAGCTGTAAACAGGTTTTAAACAGGCCTAATCTGAATCTCACTAATCCGAAGTAACATCCACAGGGAAGCAAGGATATGACAACGTATGACGTCATAAAAATGGCGTCCTTAAAAATGGCGCGTCAATCAAAACATGACAGAACAAAAGCAAAATCTGCTACTGTTACAAAATCTACGCATTTAAAATTAAATACGATATAAATTTAAGAAAAAAGAGATCTACATACATGTGTACAATAAATCACACGTAAAGCTAAATATTTTGATCAAAGAACACAGCAGGTTAAGAATGTAATGTAATGTAATGTAATGTAATGTAATGTAATGTAATGTAATGTAATGTAATGTAATGTAATGTAATGTAATGTAATGTAATGTAATGTAATGTAATGTAATGTAATGTAATGTAATGTAATGTAATGTAATGTAATGTAATGTAATGTAATGTAATGTAATGTAATGTAATGTAATGTAATGTAATGTAATGTAATGTAATGTAATGTAATGTAATGTAATGTAATGTAATGTAATGTAATGTAATGTAATGTAATGTAATGTAATGTAATGTAATGTAATGTAATGTAATGTAATGTAATGTAATGTAATGTAATGTAATGTAATGTAATGTAATGTAATGTAATGTAATGTAATGTAATGTAATGTAATGTAATGTAATGTAATGTAATGTAATGTAATGTAATGTAATGTAATGTAATGTAATGTAATGTAATGTAATGTAATGTAATGTAATGTAATGTAATGTAATGTAATGTAATGTAATGTAATGTAATGTAATGTAATGTAATGTAATGTAATGTAATGTAATGTAATGTAATGTAATGTAATGTAATGTAATGTAATGTAATGTAATGTAATGTAATGTAATGTAATGTAATGTAATGTAATGTAATGTAATGTAATGTAATGTAATGTAATGTAATGTAATGTAATGTAATGTAATGTAATGTAATGTAATGTAATGTAATGTAATGTAATGTAATGTAATGTAATGTAATGTAATGTAATGTAATGTAATGTAATGTAATGTAATGTAATGTAATGTAATGTAATGTAATGTAATGTAATGTAATGTAATGTAATGTAATGTAATGTAATGTAATGTAATGTAATGTAATGTAATGTAATGTAATGTAATGTAATGTAATGTAATGTAATGTAATGTAATGTAATGTAATGTAATGTAATGTAATGTAATGTAATGTAATGTAATGTAATGTAATGTAATGTAATGTAATGTAATGTAATGTAATGTAATGTAATGTAATGTAATGTAATGTAATGTAATGTAATGTAATGTAATGTAATGTAATGTAATGTAATGTAATGTAATGTAATGTAATGTAATGTAATGTAATGTAATGTAATGTAATGTAATGTAATGTAATGTAATGTAATGTAATGTAATGTAATGTAATGTAATGTAATGTAATGTAATGTAATGTAATGTAATGTAATGTAATGTAATGTAATGTAATGTAATGTAATGTAATGTAATGTAATGTAATGTAATGTAATGTAATGTAATGTAATGTAATGTAATGTAATGTAATGTAATGTAATGTAATGNTTTGTAATTGTTTTAATTTTTAGATGAATATAAAAACAAAAAAACAAACAATGCGTTTTCTCGATTTTTCGATCGCCAGCACCGACACCCTTCGGTGATAAATCATTCTTTGAACAGAGTTTAATTTTGTACGACGTTTCGGGCATAAACCCATTATCAAATGGGTTTATGCCCGAAACGTCGTACAAATTAAACTCTGTTCAAAGTACAATTATTTATACTATATTTGTTTTGTTTTAATGAAATATTGTGCAACACGCATACAAGAACATTGTTTGTGCATTGATAAATCATTCTGCCGAAATAAAATAAAGTCCATACCCGTTCAAGTACGTTGACTCTTTCTTTAATGACCTTCATCTCATCTTCTACCTTATCCTCGTCTGTTTTATTAGTTGACAGTGTTGATTTATTGCCAGTCGCAAACAATGAATCCATGTTGGTCTTTTCAGGTGACTTGGAGGGTTTACTGAATAACCAACTGCTTGCGTCTGAGAAACTTCTACTGAGCTACAACGAGAAATAATAACAAATAACTTTTTAATACATACCTTATTATGAAACTCAAACCACCATCAGAATTTAACAGAAAAGGAATAATAACAACACAGCTACGAAAATGTCAAACATTTCGATATAAAAACTTCGTTAGTGTATCTAAAAGCAAGACAGCCAAGTAGTTATACGACGAACCTAAACTTCACATAAAAGCTTGTTTTCAAGATTGCTTTGTTTATTTCTTTATATCAGTAGCTTTACAGGTAAAAAATCTTTTCTTTCATTCGCTTAGGGAAAACAAAGCACTTTTATGTAAAACTTTTCACCTCTTAGTATAGACAATTATTTTATCATCTTTTAGTATTTTTGAGTTATTGACAAAACAAATTAGCGGGGATGGCTCAACGGTAGCGCGCTTGACTACCAACCTGAGGGTTGGTGGTTCGAGTCCCCGCCCTGTCGAACCTGCTACGTAGAGTGAGGAGAGTCGCCAACTCTCTGTAATTCCAGGCTAAAGGAATCGCGAGGTGTGGTCACATCGAGAGGAAGGACCAGGACATTGCTCGATAAGCTTAGCTTCTCAGTGTCCTAAAAACTACCTTCGGATGCTAGGTAGCAATATAGAAAAAAAAAACAAACAAACAAAAAAAAAACAAATTAAAAAGAACTTTTTATCATAGGCTTGATAATCGAGCTTCGGTGATTTTTTAAACAGGAGTACTTTTTGACCCGGTTGTTTTACTAGTTTAATTCTTGTTGGCTGGGCTGAGCTAGCCTGCTGGGCTGTAAAATATCAAAATGATTCAGGAGGTAAAGGATTTTTGGTACACGTAAAAAAGGGCCCAACTTACCACGTGTCTCGCTGGAGTTACAGGTGGTGAGCCTCCGCCAAGCTTGGTAGGGTATTTGAGAAAAGGTGACATGACATCAGCCTGAAAGATACGAAAGAAAAATTGTTGTATTCTTCATGTAAAAGTTCTCTGGAAAGATTCCTTCTAAAAGCAAGGTGTCTCAAGAATTTTGTCTAAGATTGTACCGAGTAAGAAAAAACGCACGGCGTTTAAGAAAATTATGCTCCCTCAATATCATAGATATATTATTGGAAATAGTCATGTTTCATAGCCAATATGTTCAATTAGGTTTAGAAAATTTCCCGGCTTTAATCGGTCATTTCTTCCCGTGGCTATGGGAGATTTTCTGCAGAAAGCACCCTTCAAAACCTGCAAAAATGAATGAAAATGACGACAAAACTTTCGACAGTTTTCCTGCCCCACAGCAATGACACCTGCCTGTGTTACCACATATGATCCTCTTGAGGGGATGGAATTCCAATGAATAAATTTGTTACACTATTGGGGATAACAGTTTCACTTTCCCAAAGCATAGCACGTGCTAAAACGCGTTTAAGTCATCGCTGCAAGGCAGAAATATTAGCGAAATTTGGTTGTGATTTTAGGCGGTTTTCCAATGTTTTTCGAAGGAACTTTCACGAGAAAATCCTTTATAAAATCGGAACGGAGTGACCGATTTCAGCAAGGAAATATTCTAAAATAAATTTCACATGTCGTCTATTCAGTAAACTATTAACTTATTTTATTAGTTTGATATTTAGGGAACGGCAGCCTTTCAAATGGCGTACGTTTTTCTAACTCACCCGGTAGCCTTAAATCCCAGCGACGCAAATATAATATTAAAGACCCAATGCTAACCATGATCCTTCGCGGCGCCAAAGTCGACTTTCGTATTATCTGAAAGTCGTTTTTAGGCTAGGTTCTCTTCGTCTTGCTTTTCATTCGGCGCAAAAAGGATCACGGTTGACATTGGGTTTTAAACCACTCACCTCGTGAAGAGCTCTTTTTAGCTTCAGAAGATTGGTCTTGATAATTCTAACATCATTCTGATAGTGTCGAAATGTAGTTTCATCAATCATGACATTCCCGTCTTCCATTTCAGTGATCGATGCTTCCCTTGGGATTCTAAAGCTCGTACTTCCACTATCAGCAACACAAGTTTCAACATGCTGAGATAACTGTGAAGTGAACGATTTCTGCGAATTGCTCAACTCATTTTGCGATTTTATGTCTGTAATTGTTTCGTCTATGCATCTTAGCTGCTCGTGCTTGATTTGAAACTTATTAGGTGCAGTCGCGCCAGGGGATTTCTCATTCGATGCCGCAATGTTCGATTTTGTATCTTCGATTTCCATCACCTCGCTATTAGGGATATCCTGGCTCCCAAGACTGTCCTTGCCCTCACCATTAGGGATATCCTGTCTCCCAAGACTGTCCTTGCCCTCGCCATTAGGGATATCCTGGCTCCCAAGACTGTCCTTGCCCTCGCCATTAGCGATATCCTGGCTCCCAAGACTGTCCTTGCCAATACCGGCTGCCTTATCAACTGCCCCATCACCCTTATCATGAGCAACAGCAATAGGACTAGATGTCCGACGTTTTCTTACACAGTTTTGCCTAACGAAATGACTTTTATCAACCTGCATCTCCTCCCCATCCGAATTATCAGCAGCACTATTCACCTTCGAATCATTATGCTGTGGCGAGCTTTCCAGCTTCCTTGGACTCGACCCCAGTCCTTCACCAGGTTCACTCGCTTCTTCTACAGTCACTATATCATAACTATCATCAACTAGGCTTGTCGCTAAAACATCGTCACCTAATTTCTTGGATGTATCTCCTTTCTTATTCTCTTTGAAGTCTAAGGACCTTAACGCGCTCTTTGGCTGCGATGCTGTGATGTGTGTTGATGTGGCTTGGATGCCTTTATTAGCCTCCTTTTCAATTCCTTCACTTGTTTCTAATAGAGGTGTAAAATTCCCATCAACATCAGTCATATTCAAAGTGAAGCTACTACTATCCAGACGAGGCATCGTCTCGTTCATGATAAAATCGTCAGAGCAGTAACCATCGAGATAATTATCATTTTTAGCATTAACGGCGTCAATCGATTCAGGTAATGCAGGTTTAGGTTCCGGGTTAACCGGTTCTTCAGCACTGATGTCGGAATTAAAGTTAACGATACCCTGCGTGTTTTCAGTATCCTGGAACGATGACCGGTCGGCACTTATTACATTCGCCTGGTTCACCGCTAACTGAGACTGCTCTTGCGGTTTAGCCTCTTTTGCAGAGATGTCTTGAGTTTCGTTAGCGTCTAATTCGTTAGCGTCTAAATTTAGAGTCTCATTTTTGTCGAAAGTAGTGTTTATCAGAGGCAATTTGTTCAAACTATTAATAGGAGCATGCTCGACCTGTGTATCGTTTTGCAGTGCATTGTGGGCCATGGTATCGTCGTCTGTGACTATCTCATCAAGCATTTCGTTATGGTCTGGCTCATCAAAAGTCTCATTCAAAACCCTGCGTTTTACGACAAAAGTTCCGTTCTGATGTTGAGGAGTAGGCCCGTCAACAAATACAGCTGAAATGTTTTCATTAACGGCGCGGCTAAACGACTGTTTAAGTTGATTCGTGGCTGAAGAACCAATGTCCGCTGAATGATGAACAGGCGTAGATTGACACGGACCAGAAATCAAACTATGCGAGATGCCAAATTCTGAACTCGCCGAGCTTGAACTCTTCGACTTTGATCGCGAACGGGGATGCGGAAAACCAGTTAAAACTTTACGAGGTATGACAAACTTATTAGCGTTAGTTCCCTGTGTTTTCTTTCGCTCAATGCCACTAGCGAGACTCGAAGTGCTCAAGCTAATATGTGATTTGCCAGCTACTGCTAACTTCCCTGAGCTACTGGTACTTATTGCTGAATCTTTAGCAGAAGACAATGAGTTTGTACTGTGGCTTTTTATTCTGGACAATGATATGTCCCTCTTAGATGAAAGCGACCCAGAACGACGTCTTGGGGTCTCCCCTTTTAACTCGTTCTGACCCGTTGAGGCATCCCCTCTTGATAAGTCCTGCATAGATGACGAACTAGAGCCTCTTAAATCTCCCGGTAACAGACTCCGTCGTGCTCCCCGCTCCTGAGTTTTGTTCCCTGATTCTATAAGGCTTGCTACTGAGCTCATACTTACAGGACGTTGTGACCTTTTCCCGGAGTAAGATCTTAATTTCTCAGCCATATTTCTCAAGTCCTTAGACGGAGTTTTAAGCATGCTTGGTCCATTACCAGGTGTCCTCAGACTAGTTTTACCATTAGGCTGGGAGATTGAGATTTCTGGCTTGCTGCTACGTCTGCTAACAACTCCTTTACCCCCGGTAACGCTTGAATCTTGACCGGTAATTCGTATCATTCCACCACGGCTGACGGGGTGGCTCGGTGGCTTCATCTTTGTATCTCCTTTCGGAATGACATTCGTGCTGGATGGTAAAACGGCCGACCGCGGCCGTAATCCGAATCTTTTAGCACCAGGTATGGCTGATCTTTTCAGTACACCATTCACTGTTACACTTGCTGTTGTTGCTGTCGAGGTTGCTGCTGTTGCACTTGACCTTCTATCACCAGGAGAAGTATCTACATCTTCGCTTAGGTTATTGCCTACGAGAACAATTCTATCATCAAAAAATAATCTACGCCATAATCTACAATCTAATAATCTATAATCTAATAATCTACATCTACGCTATTATATGGTACTTTAATCATTTATTTATTATATTGTCATAAAAAAATAATGATTGCATCAAAAGAAGCCAAAGCTAAAGATGGAGCGAAAAAAAGAAAAAAATTCAACTGCCGAGCGTCCCCCTGAAAGGAAACGACACAGATTTGAAAAATTCTAATACAAACTATTTCAAACTCATTATCAAACAATGATTTTTATTTAAATCTGCAATGATTAGATTAAATTTTGATGTATTTTCCAGTATTTTTAGTGACTTGGTGGTAGAGTTAAAAATCAACAAAGTTCAAATTTGCTCTTAGGTAAAAACCAAAGCTGCCAGCACTGGAGCAAAAATCATAAGCGTACGGGAAACGGGATATTGTTTACGAAATTTTTTGCCTGACTTACGGCGAATTTTTGCCCGAAATAGGGAGATTTTTCTAAATTTTTCGAATGTTGGGGCTGCCGCCCCCAGCCCCCTGGCTCGTACGCTTATGACAAAAAATAATGGGAAATATAAAGCATGACAATCGCTGACATTACAAGAGCCTTGCTGATAAGTTACAAAAGATACATTGAGTTAGCTTAAATTCTCGAGGAAACCCAAAAGTTAATTGATGGTCGTTCTATTATTAATAATGAAATTTCTCTTTACAGGTCTACAGGTTAATTTGTTTATGGTTCTTTTGAAGCTTATGCTTGGGGGAAATATTCTTTGAAATTCACCCAAAAGTTACCATAAACACTCTATTAAGCCCCCGGGGGGCTTATTTAATGTTTGAGGTTCTAGAGGGGGGCTTAATAGAGAGGGGGCTTCTTAGAGAGGGGGATTATTCACAAAGTCAAATGATAAGTCAATAAATGATAGCTTTCTAGGTCTCTTACGAGATGTTTTACGGAATGAACATACAATTTTACTAGTCAAATGCACAAATTCAACGCAGTTTGGTCCTGAACCATAGTAAAATGGTTAAATAAATTGAAAATCTTTGGTAAGTTCTCGCATTTGATACAAGTGGGGGGCTTAATAGAGATGGGGGCTAATTTCAAATTTCTGCTTGAAAAGGGGGCCTATTAGAGAGGGGGGCTTAATAGAGAGGGGGGCTAAATAGAGCTGTTACGGTATTAGGAAAAAAAAATTGAACTTCTTGATTATAGAAAGCAAGTTTATTAGTTTCAAAATCTAAATTTCGGGAAGAATTGCTAGCCCATCGAAGAAAGTATTGGGAAAATTTAAAAAAATTTGTACGAATAATTACTCTTTCTATATTAAATAGTAAATTACAAAAATTTCACAGCTCAAAATGTGTACGAAAATGGACGCAAAAACATGACTTTTAACTCAGCACACTAAGGCCTTTCGAACCTATGTTCTCTTCGGAGTGCGACTAACATATTGCCTCCAGTTTCTTACATATTTAAAGTAGATTTTAGTATCATTTCCTACCAAATATCACAGCTCTTAAATATTCATACCTTTTTCTGTTCTCTTTGGCAACTCAATTGTTTTATTTAGGCCACCATGTTCACTTAGACGTATATCCGGGTCACTCCTCGTGACTCTCGATGCGGGAATTCCCGAAATTTTCACACGTTTAGCATCATTTTTTGGTTGAGGTCTTCCTTTCTGTTTCGGAAGTTTCGGTATGGGTTGAGGACTCTTCGTATACGGTGTTTGACCATGTATTTGCGTAACTCCCAACCGATCTTTCCCTTGACCATTGCTGAGTTTCGAGCTCCCTTTCCGGCGAAATGCAGGTTTTTGTGGAAGCTTGCTTGTGAAACCGGTAGCCTTAGTTGTATTCCCGGAGTTCAGTTTATCAGCCAGTTTCGATAGACTTGTTGAGGCTCCTTCGATATTGCTGTTACTACTGTCTACTGAGGGTTCGTTGTCGTTATTGTTGCTGTTGTTGTTGTGGCTGTTGTTGTCACTAGAAGCGATATCCACATCTCCGTTGCAATGGCTACCGGAATCATCATTATCGGGAGTTACGTCTGATGAGCTAGGACATGATACTGCTGCAGTAACCGACCTGCAAAGAAGAGCGATATTCATTATTTGCAATCCTCTGACTTTGCAGCCAGAACAGTCAGGCGGACCGGGTTCGAGCCCCACCACTTGAGCGTCACGACAAGAGGTCGCAGACTCTGCTGCAAATGTCAATAATCATTATCTGTTTTAATCCAGGTAGCACGGTTTCTTAAGTCTTCAAAATTAAGCCTACAGTTTCTTATAGGCAGTTTCTTAAAAAAACAAAATGAGTGCACATAACTTACTGAATATCTTCGACATTTCGGTGCTTCAAGAAAGGCTGAAATTTTCTTCGAAATCTTTTCATCTCGAAGCGAGCAGATACAAACCTACTAAATCTGATTTCACAATTTTAAACGTCTGATTACGCATTTTGTAAAACATCCACTGATTCTACAGGGCGATTTTATTGTTCTCTAAACATGACAGGTCAGATTGAACGCAATACAAATACAAGTCATTAAACAATACACATCAAAACAATCATTCTCTTGTCCGCCATATTTACTATATCACTAGTAAATAGCGGTCGTATCCTGTGGTGCATTCTTTCAAATTGGTGTACTACAACAAAGCAAGTTTTCAAGAATGCAAACTGATTAAATAACACGATCATTTTCCCACTCTGTCAGTCATGCCCTCGTTCGCAAGGCCGTTTTGAAGCGAGGCCAAGTTGTTTAGTATTTATTGAAGGCCAGCAGAGCATAGCCTGCGTGCAGACTCTACAGTGCGGAGGAGGGCAAAGGAGAGGAAAGCTAGGCTAGCAGAGCATAGACTCCATGTCTTCGTTCACAAGATAGTTTAGAAGCGAGGCCTGGTTTTAGTATCCCTAGGAGCCCGTAAACTGATTACATAGTCGTAGTTATCGCAATTGATAGACTGATAGGCAAAAAGTGTAAAAAAGTGTTGCTGTTGTTGCGATAACTGGGACTATGTAGTGAGTCTAAGGAGCCCGCAGTATTTCAGTAGCTAGGTCGAGCAGAGCCTTCTTATTTGCATCTCATCCCAAGAAATTTACGCTATCCTCAAATTAAATACCCTAGATTGATAGATCAAATAATACGATATTTTTCCACCCTGTCAGTCAGTCAGTCCTCCTTGGCCAGGCCATTTTAGCAGAAAGATAAAACACCAACCAGCCTTTTCCATAGGCCTAACGAAACTTGCTCTGACGACAATTAAATGTCGACACGCAAGTTACTTCCTACGAAACTTGGATCAACCCATAGTACTAAACGTTTCTAAATTTTGAATAAAAATTTCTACAGTTTAGTACTAATAGCCTGTGCGCAGCCTCAACACTCCTCAGCGACGAGTGTTGATGCTGGGAGCAGGCTAAATACTAAAGGTCCTTGATTTGTCTTTTGTGTGCAAGAATTATGTGTAGCTTCTACTCTACGACAACTACAGATGCGTTTCTCGACATAAAAAATAACATTTGGCAAATAAAATCAAACTCTCAATTGACTCAAACAAAATATATAATTGCAGTGACTATTAGTCAAGAATGTATGGGGCTGCAGTTGTATTTTTGAAATCACGAAACTTCAGAAGATACCCAATAGAGCGGCTAGGATAAACACTAATAGCAGTTTTGATGCCTCTGGCAGGCTATTCAATGACAATCTAGGCTGGAAAACAATTGATGCCCTGACTAACTACGCATGCAGGATGACGATGCCTAAGTCTGTTAATAATTTTGCCCCCCCCCCATATATGAGTGAAATGTTTATAAGAAATCCACAACATGCAGCACGGCAGCTATACAAAATACACATGCAATGGGCAGAAGTCCTTCTTGTTTAGAGTTGCTAAACTTTGGAATAGCTTAGATACCGAACATATTTAAACACTTCTGTTTCGATTTTCTTTTTGTCTAATAAATTTTTCCAGTTAGGGTATCAGGATAATAAGATAGTAGGGTAGGGTAGGTTAGGTTAGGTTGGGTTGGGTTAGGGTAGGGTAGGGTAGGGTAGGGTAGGGTAGGGTAGGGTAGGGTAGGGTAGGGTAGGGTAGGGTAGGGTAGGGTTCTGTTATATTTAGATTTATTTCTAAATTCTTTCAGGAGTTGCTCTTTTCTTTCAGGATTTGCTCTGGAGATGCCCTGGTGGGTGAAACTAGTCAGCAATGAGAGAAAAATAAAGAAGCGCTAAAGACCAAATTGATGCCTGTTTTTCTTTTAATAGTTATGCCCCGTTCAACCGTACACAATAGATTTATTGTAATTATTAATTTTGTACTTTAAATGGCCCCTCGTAAACCGTGCCTAAATAAATAAATAAATAAATAAACGACGATGATGATGACGACGATGATGATGTTGACGATGATGAAGAATAGAGGTTCAACCATCGGATTATGGTTCAACAACATCTTTGCTGCATGAATTTATAAGTGAAACATAACGTAATCATTAAAAAGGCTTACCCTTCAGACTTGTCTTTAACCTCTGTGTCCCCAATTTCATCTTTCGTCTTGGGAATTGTATCTTTGTCTTTGAAAATAAAACGTTATAAAGTATAGAACGAATCAAAAAATAATTCATCTGTTGTGCACGTTGGCTCAATGCAAATGTCAAATTTGCTTGTTAATCTCGTCAAATCGCAACCCTTTTCTAATTTATGGATATACAGACATAAATTTGGCATTTTGGTTATATTGGGTATGTATCCACCAATGAAAAAGAAGGCCTAGAACACGTATTTTATTACAAGAAACTAAAAAATTGACCCAGTACTGATATGAAACTTTCTTTAAATTATCAGATTTTGAGTACTGAAAATTTTCTCAACAGTTTTACGAAGGTTCCTCAAATTCTTGTTGCTTCTATCGGTGGGGGCTCTCCTGTGCCTTCATGAACATTCCAAACAAAACCACTTTATACCTCAATCTAGACATTATTAAGTACATGATACAGAGTAATAAAGTACAACTAACAAGCAGAAGTATATGCTTCAGATTCCAAGACCAAATAAAAAAGTTTCTTACTGTAAATAATACCTTTTATCATCCAGTATTTGAGTTTCTAAATTTCTGGTGACCTGCTAGTTGAATTTCTTATAGAGAGTGTTTCATAAAAAAATATCGGTGTCCCAAATAAAATTTACCCACGCAGGATCAACATTAGTGATATAACAAAGAGAGATAGTAATTTTGAGTACATATGTGACAATTTTTTACTTAGATCATGAGATCTTGATATTTAATTTCTCTCCCAAACTTTCTGAGCTATGAACTCTGAAAGATACAACCTTACAAAAATTGCAGATACTTAGAAAATAGTTGGTTTATAACACAACATCTGTTTTGTTTACCTATCTTAGCTAGTGTAATTTGTAAGTGTATTCCTGTTTCANCTGCTAGTTGAATTTCTTATAGAGAGTGTTTCATAAAAAAATATCGGTGTCCCAAATAAAATTTACCCACGCAGGATCAACATTAGTGATATAACAAAGAGAGATAGTAATTTTGAGTACATATGTGACAATTTTTTACTTAGATCATGAGATCTTGATATTTAATTTCTCTCCCAAACTTTCTGAGCTATGAACTCTGAAAGATACAACCTTACAAAAATTGCAGATACTTAGAAAATAGTTGGTTTATAACACAACATCTGTTTTGTTTACCTATCTTAGCTAGTGTAATTTGTAAGTGTATTCCTGTTTCATAAAAGATGGCCATACATTTTGTTATAGGAAGTGCATGTGCAAAAATAATCCTTCCTTGAAAATTGATTGTCAAAGTAAATTTTATAGGGAGTTAAATAAAATAAGAAATAAAAATAATATACAATAAAAATAAAAGACAGTTTAAATAATATAGAATAAAAATAAAAGACAGTTTCGAGGAGCATGAAATAAAAAAAAAATAGATGCTGAAATTTAACTAACAATACAAATACAATACAAATAACTGATCAAAGTATCATAAAATAGTATAATTTAAGAAAACCCAACGTTTTAAGCATATACTCATCATGAAAAGAATATAATTGTTATATGCATGAAACTTCGTGTTTTTTTAATCTATGCTATTTTATGGTACTTTCATCATTTATTATATATTTATTGTCATTTAATTTTTATGGTACCACACGCACCAAATATATTTTTACTGACATTTAACTGCTAACATAAATGTTAAGAAGGTCTTTTTGCAAACCTTAATCAGTCCAAAGAAAGAAGTAAAAGCCATTTATTTACACAACCATTTTCGGAAATTTGATGCCTATGCTTACAAAAAAGGGTTTTGATAAAATTTAACATACTCTGTGTGGTCTTGAAACCACTTGGTGCTTTCAGCTTCGATCTGAATCCAAAACTTGGAATTTTTGACATGCCTTTATGTCTTTGGAAAGGCTTGCAGGATGTATTCCTAAAAGAAAAAGCAATGATCAGACTATTTGCACTTCAAACCTTGCATACCGTTTGCATCTCCTGCTTTCTGAAAGTCAACATTTGCCCCACATGTACCCCAGATAAAGGCACTGCACTTATATCTGGATACAAGTACTCTGTGCCTGTATCACCCTCCAAAAAGCATTCTTAAAAAGAAGGACGAATTATGTGCAAAGAATAACAGGGCAGGGTATGTATCTACACAAGAGGTTACCTAGAAAAGAGAAAGCCTGAAGCTCAATAGTCAATGTTGCAGAAGTTTAGGATTGTTTTGAAGGATTCCAATAGGAAACACTTTTATAAACAAATAAAGAAAAAATAATATGTAAAACTTGAGTGACTCACAAAGACATTTTGTATTACCATGAACTGCTGACCACTGCACAGCCTTGATGAATATCTAAAGATCTGATGTATATCATTAAATGTGTTGTTAGCAGGTGACACATTGAACATCTTTAGGCAGGTTTGAATCCATCTGAATCAAAACTAACCAGAAAGAGAGTAAACTCAGCAAATAATGCAAATAGAAAATCACTTAATACATGTACCTGGAGGAAATAATTTACTTGCTTATATATTCACAGAATGTTTAATGAAGCCACCCCAGGGGGTACTGTACTAGATTGTCATTTGTTCGGGGTGTGCCCACCAAAAACTAATTTGTTTCAATATAGCTTTAGAACCTTGCATGCATCAGAAATATGGTAAACTTTTCGCAAATAAGGCAAACAGAAAATGACTTAATTCGTATACCTGGGAGCACTAATTTACTTGTTTATATATTCATAGTATGTTTAATGAAGCCACCCCAGGGGGTACTAGACTTTCATTTGTTCAGGGGTGTGCCCATCAAAAAATTATTTCTCTTCAAGGTGACCTGAAACGAAATTTTTTATTTACGAAAGCCAATAGCCTGGTTGAACAACGAAGAACGCCGTTTTCAGTTTTTCCACATCATGTTTTGTTATGGAATTATTCCCCAATTTACGATTGAAGCCTATGATGTCATTTTGTTTGCAAAAAGGCAAGAAAACAATTGATATTGACAACATTTCTTATAAAGAAGCCCAAAAAACCAAAGCTTTTGCACTGGACTTTGTTCTCATGAGATATAATACATTTCTGGGCATTTTTTGTCGCACTAACATACTTCAGCAGCAGGTTTAATTGCAAACATTAGTCATTTTCACCGATTTTTCTACTCTCTGCCTATAACCTTATAAATATGCAAACAAAATGACATCATCACTTCAAGAAACAAAACAGCTAATATCTCTGAAACAAAATAAAATATTACAAAACTTTAAACGGCCTCACTGACCAAACCAGTTTGTCCTTTCCTTTTGCGAATAAAAATTTTCGCTTCAGGTCCCCTTTAACAGCCCTTTGAATTTTTCACTAGAAATATGGTAAACTTAGCCAATAAGGCAAATAGAAAATAAAGCTATGCATATACATTTCATATTTCAATTTATTAAGGAGTGTGACCCTCGTGGGAGATTTTCAAGGGGCCCTCCAATATATATATACCTGGGACAAGTCATAACATCGGCCTGCTCATATATCCACATAATGTTTTAATTAAGCCACCCCAGGGGTCACTAGACGTTTATTTGTTCACGCACCAAAAAAATTCCTTTAAAAGCTCTTACAATTTTTCACTAGAAGTAATAATAATAAATAATAATAATAATAATAATGCACAATTTCTAAAGCACCACAATACAAAATGATACTCGGTTGCGCTTTACAATTTAAGTCTTACAATTTAAAAATCTGAATTAAAAATATGTATGAAAAAAAAGAAAAGATGAAAAGCATGTTACAATTTACAATTATAACAAAAGTATCATAAAATGAGCAAACAAAGCAAATAGAAAATCACTTGAGGTTATGGTAAACGCTTGAGGCATAAGATTATATTTTCGCTTCTGAAAAAATCAAGCTGTTAGTGGGATATGATGAAGCTATACAGCATTCGATGTGTAAAAATTTGAGGATTCAAACTATACTAAAATAACTGGCAAATATTGTGAAACGAAAATTTTCTGGTTGATTTACTGCTAAAAAGAGCATACTACCTTCAAAAGCTATTTTGTACCCTTGTGAGCAAGCTAATAAAATCTAACTCGTATCAGCAGGAAGTGTAGATCCTAACCTACCAAACTGTGTCTCAGATTCTTTAAATTCATAATGCCCTAGAAAATATACGCTGTCATATATTC
>REGM01000137.1:684852-711593 GCA_004194415.1 Aurelia aurita | reverse complement strand
AAAAATTACAATTTCTCAGGGGACACCCCCCTTAATTTTGGGGAAAAGTTCCCCCCCCCCCCCCCCCCGGAGGGAAACTTCGGGGAACGAAGAAGAATTTTGAGGTTTTTTCTAAGCTGAATTGAAGGAAGAGTTAACTTGGACACTAAAGTTGACAAAAATTTACGTTTTCTTCGAACTCAACTTGTTTTTAAGATTACAAGATATTAAAATAGATATCAAGTTTATGCAATGAAAAATTAATCATTGTGGCGACACAGGTTCGTACCATATTTGCGGGGATCGATCAATCAGATGTAAGAGTTTCGTTTTGGGATCAATGTAAGCTACAAACCTTGCATCATCATCATTAAGATAATAAACACCAATCGGGAAGGATCTAATAATTTTCTTTATATGCGACATCACTTGACTTTTTTGACGCCTCACCAAAGAATTTAGCAGGTTTTCTTCATATCCATACATTCTCCTGAACATGTTCATTTTATGGGCATAGTTCTTTTCTATCATCAACCCATGAGAAATTATGGCTTTCCATAATCCTAACAGTTCTTTGCTAACAGTTGAATCAATTGATCCTTCATCGAGGACAAATCTGTAGTAGCGATTCGGTGAAACATATGACGGCGCCCAGGATCTCGTATTAATACACTTGGCTTCATTCCGGATTATCCTTTCTACCTCAACGGCCCACCAATCACTGTCTTCCTTAGTTATATTAATGCGTTTTGATAAGTTTTTTTCCTGAGATGACAACTTAGTTAACAAACTGTCAATTACTTCCACTTCGTCAAAGAACAACTGTATCTGGCCACGGCTAAAGGACTTCCTTTGGTGCGATGTCAACAAAGATCTTACCTTAGTGACTAACGCAACAATATCTCTAAACACGACAACGGCCATTTGTAAAGTGTGATCCAGCTCTTTCCGTACCTTGGAAAACATATATACCATATCTTTATATGCTGTTAGATAATGTTTATCTTTGGTTGAAAAACGACCATCCATCAATGAATCATCAATTTTATCTCCAATAGAAATCAAATTAGCATAAAGTTCATATGAAAATTTTATAGTTTTTGGTGCAGTCTGAAAAAATACTTCCTCCGTCCTGCGTTTCAGCATAATCAATCGATCAATGAATATGTTGCGAAGCGAATGAATGCCATCAAAAACATTTCCAAGAGATATAACTTGCAACCTCAAGCTGGATCTCATTTTGTTGTACGTAAAAGCTTGGAACACAGTATCAAAAATTACCTTGTAATCATATAAAGAAAGTTTAAAATCGACAAAATCCATTATTTTGATATATGGCATTATCTTTGCTAGCTTCTCTATTAGAAAACCTCTCTTGATCAAGACAGATGAACGAATTACTATCTTTTCAAGAGTTACTTTATTTGGTTCCTTTTCAATCAAAGTAAGAAAACACTTCACAAGCTCTGATACAAATCCATTCGTTAGTACAGCCTCGCCTAGGTCCACCACTTGTAAATAAGAAAGGCTTTTTGCAAGATCTATCAAGTCACCATGCACTACAGTCTGCTTTACAGCGGTCAACGTGAAATTCTGAATTTTTTCAAACATACTGATAGACGTATCCGCTAACACTCTTCTTATGCCCTGAGTTATGACTTTGATTTCATTGAATTCTTTTTGTAGATAATATATTTGCACTACTCTTACAAATGCCAAAATTTTACCTAATTCTTTTCCACTGCCTTTTTCGAAAGTGCAGGCTACCGACGTAAAGAACAACAGTTTCATGGCTAATTTTGTAGGGTGTTCATTCCTTGTGTTTGCAATGCTAATAGGAGCACTATCTGCATCTGGAAATGATATATGTTGATGACTTAGCGCAACTTCACGAATTAAAGGGATGATGTAGATAAACAAATAGTTAACATCTTTCGACACATTGCACTGTGATAATGAGATTCCAAGCAATGTATGCTTTCCTGATTTGAAAGGTGCGAGTAAGTGCCTTGCAGTTTCGTCAGATAACTGGATATCGATGTGCACAGAATCCAAGTACAAAATATGACAAAATGGAATGGCTTCAAATAGTCCACTAAATGTGGCATGTTTCAGAGTTATGCTTTTTACGATTAGCGTAAGTTGTCCAAGTTTGCTTTCCATTTTATTCACAATCATCAATCTAGCGAAGTGTACAAACAAACTGGCATCTGAAAGTGAATAAATCTCCCAAGTTGCGTCATTTGATGGCCCAGCACGTTCAGACATGCTATCTAAGAATGGCAATTCATCTTCTGCGTCAAACGCTTCAAAGAAAATCTGCAAGTAGTTCCTTTTGAGTTCTCTTGAATAATTTGGGTCAAAGAAACCATCATTTGAAAACAAAGACAAAATCATGTCGATACTGTCCTGCTTCACAAAAAGAGAATCTCCTAGTAGTATGTGTTTGATATCCTTCCTGTTTTTGTTCCGTGCACTCGAGAATCCTGCGACAAATTGAATGGCTTGAAACCAATTGCCCTTTTGCAGTTCTGATACATTCATATTATGAGTGAAGCAGTAATAACCGGCGAAAAATTCTTGCATTGTTACATGCCAAAACTCACACTTCGATTCAATTTCATCTTCTTTTTTCAGAACGAAACCACTTACAAGATTGTGAATGACAGGATTTGACATATTTACGCTGGATAACTTCTTGCAATCAAACTCTAGCTCGTTAGCCATTAGCAGCTCGTATGAGTCCTTGGAGAGATCTCTTAAAAATAGCCTGACGTCATCTCTGCTTAGCAGCTCACCCAGAGAAATATCGATGAATTCTCGTTTTTTTGATGAAAAATGAAACTTCAAGAAAGATCCGACAATCCACGCATAGATGTCTGTCATTTTAACCATGCTTTCTGCAGCGAATTCATTATCTTCAAGACACAATATGGAACACAGTGTTCGCAAAAACACTGGAGTTGTTGCAAGACTTTGTAACGTGACAGAAGAGGCTATACGATTTTTGATGTATCCCGCTAAACTCGAATTACCCCCAGAGAACTGGTCAACATATTTCTCCACAGCCGGTCCACTGAATCCTAACACTTCAACCCACCTTGCCTTTCCTGTGCTTTTTTCCCGCTTCTGTAGAAGATCAACAGCATGGTGACGACCGGTCACTAAGGTGTAGTGACCTGGAAATAATACAGTTTCCTGTGTAACCAAACTTCGTACAATGCTAGTGATGCTGTCTTCTTTGTTATCAATGTTAAATATATCTCGATAAGCAAAGAATTCATCAAGCCCATCTAGAACTATGAGGATATTCTCACCCTTAACGCCATGTATATTTGATATGTTCACGTTAAACTTCTCCATAAACAAATCTTTCGCCGTTAACGCCCTTCCGTCGTAATGATTTAATGATCTGCATTGAAACCGGAACACGAACAAAAACCGCAGTTCTTCTTCTCGCTTAAAAATTTCATTCTGTGCCCACTGATATGTGATGTAATCTACCAAGCTTGTTTTTCCAATGCCTCCGGTTCCTTGGACTATAGTAATCTTGCTATCTTTCTTCATTATGTCCCGAATCTTAACGAGAGACGTGTTCTGAAGTTCAGATATCTTCAAGTTCCTCTGGTTTGTTTCATACAATCTTGGACCTGGTTTTTCGTCGTTCTTCTCGATGATTTCTCTCAGCAAAGGCTCGACCATTGCAGTCTTTCGTCGCTTTTTCGTACTGCTAAAAGTATTTTTATACTTAGAGAACCTGAGAATTGGCATCGTCCAGTTTTCCAGTGCATCCGTATAGAATAGCTTTAGACCATCAGACATTTCCGCCACTATAAAAGAAGATAAGAAGATACCAAATTTTATGAATCCTGAGATTTGTAAACACTGAACATTTTTGGAAGGACATCTTGAATGCATTTGAAAAAATCCATATTTTTTTAAAGAGAATCCCAAAATCTCCACGAAAATCCTTTTGTTTTCAATAATCCCCTAAGATTTCTCGAAAGAATAATACAGCCCTAGCTCTTTTGAACCACTTTCAACTGTGGATGTGGACCAGTTTACATGAGGTGGACCAGCCCGTGTTTTATACGAACGTTTACATGGACAGGATAATCCAGGTTGATGATCCTTCTTTGCACCAAAACCTATCCCCAATGATATACCAAAACCCTGCACCTAACTCTAAAAACTAACCCCAACCCTAACCCTACCTTGAAACCCTTTTTAACCCTAACCTTAAAAACCAACCTAAACCCAATCTTAACGATTAACCCTAACCCAATACTAAAAATTAATCCTAACCCTAAAAATAGGTTTGGGTGCAACTTTCCTGACCTGGCCTCCATATCATTTTTATGGTCATTCCGGCCCAGGAGTAATGACCATTGGAACAAGGTTGCGTCCATCAAGATGGGCTGGCTCACCTACATGCAAACGCAAGAAGAGAAAACAAAGGAATATTCTATTATTTGCACCGATCTGATTTAGGTGAGATCTGGTTACCGCGTTCACAGATCGATCTCACTTAGCCGGGTTGGCCCACCATTCATGTAAACACATCTTAGAAATTACAAAGGAATGTATTGTCTGCTCAGATCTCACCTATGCAAGCCAACCCGCAAGCTGGCCAACCATGTAAACAGGCCCTAAAACTGATATTTTCCGATAACATTTATGACTTGGTATCAATTTCAAGAATTTTTCAAGCATAGGTTTAATCTTGGGAGTAGCTTTATTTAGTTTAAAACTAAATTTGTTTTCGTTTTTTCAAGTAGCTTTTTGGAATGATCATTAAAGGGAATCTAAGTATATATAAACCTTTGATCAAAATAGCAGTTCACAGACAATAGGCTGTGACCCGTGCCGAACCATGTTTGGGTAACTGATCTACGTCAACAGGAAATACTGATCTCTGATAGGCTAGAATTTGACCGCAGCTGGTTTGAGCCACTTTTATATACTTAGATTCCTTTCAACCCTCATTAACCAACAAAATATCATTTACAAAGAGGGATTTTGAAAAGATAGTCAACCTCTTTGACATGAAAATGTTCGCTTCTTCACAACAAAGAGGTTTCAACAAATTTTTAACAAAAGCCATTTGATGCAGGTTAGGGTATCTCTATATTGGAAGGTGCAGCTCCACTGCCTCTCCAATGGGCATGCTCCTAAATTTCTCAACAAGTTGTAAAATTCAGAAAACTTTGGCCCTTAACTGCATGGAATCAATTCTTTATAAATTTTGCACTGTTAAAGGGAATCTTAGCATATAAAAGTGGCTCAAGCCACTTGCGGTCATATTCTGGCCTTTCAGATATCAGAGTTTCCTGTTGACGTAGATCAATTACCCAAATATGGTTTGGCGCGTGTCACAACCTATTGTCTTTGCATGGCTCTTGCCAAAGGCTGATATATGCTTTGATTCCCTTTAAGAATCTGTTGTGAATAACATACCGATGTCTCTAGGCTCCTTGGTCTCAAAGGAACAACTAATTCCAACTGCAATCACAAACACAACAATTGTCACTGTAAAAAAATGGAGATAGTATAACGGGTGCACCAACAAAAAACTACCCACTTACTTTTGACAGGCGACCATAAATCATACACTAAGTCGATTATCAAATCCCACTAATAGTCACAAATGTTTTTCGATTTTACTGCCGTTTACGTCACGCGTTCTAAGCGATTTCTTGAAAATGATTCGTCTGGAAGCAACCAAAATGTATCTCAATTAATTCAAGGTGTTTCAACGCTAATAATTTTCAAGGAACTGCTAATGGTTCGGGAAGCAGGCCACCGATTCAGGCAGCAATATTTTCTGACATTCCAAATGTCCAAACAATGCAATGTCTGAAATTTTCTTTTGGTCTGAAATATTTACTCTTCAAAATATTTTGCAGGAAGACTATCAAAAAACGGGAACGCATACCGAACGTCTTAAATCAAATTTTGCATGGCATGGGAATATGTTGGGAGAACTACTGAGTGATCAATGTGTCAGCAGGCCCGTAGCGCCTATTGGGGCCGGTCGGGTCCGGGCCCCCCCAATAATTTCCAAAA
Organism: Aurelia aurita; assembly: GCA_004194415.1. Classification (NCBI taxonomy): domain Eukaryota; kingdom Metazoa; phylum Cnidaria; class Scyphozoa; order Semaeostomeae; family Ulmaridae; genus Aurelia; species Aurelia aurita. Next base: position 705,548 of record REGM01000137.1, on the reverse strand, counting down.
GTTGTACTTTGTCTTTCATCTCGTTAATAAGTAAAATTGACTGAAAAATTCAACTAAAACCAAAGTTAGTGCCCTTTAAAAGCATTTCTTATCTTAGTTTAGTTGTAGCTGGCGTTTGCATCCCTCACGTTCTTGAAATTCTCTCGAAAATGAGGAGAAACATGAGAAATTGCTTGGGTATAAGTTGGGTGGGGCAAGAATTTTGCAAATTGTACAAGTTTCGATTTTAGTGTGGGTAACCAATGGGTACGGTGGGTACCAGACCCAACCTGATATATGTGTCTGGCACCTAGGGTAATATTGNTCAACTAAAACCAAAGTTAGTGCCCTTTAAAAGCATTTCTTATCTTAGTTTAGTTGTAGCTGGCGTTTGCATCCCTCACGTTCTTGAAATTCTCTCGAAAATGAGGAGAAACATGAGAAATTGCTTGGGTATAAGTTGGGTGGGGCAAGAATTTTGCAAATTGTACAAGTTTCGATTTTAGTGTGGGTAACCAATGGGTACGGTGGGTACCAGACCCAACCTGATATATGTGTCTGGCACCTAGGGTAATATTGGGTTGAAAAATGCATTCTAAGCCAAAGTAGAGATTGTGTACCCTCAGAATTTTCCTGTAGGTGCAGATTTATAGAAAAATCACTACAAAATTTGTCTAAATTTTTATTTTAGAAATGGGAAAATGGGATCGGGAGATGTTTTCTAAGCCAAAGTAAAGGGCGTGGCCAAAATTTTTTTCTGGGGGCTTACCCCCCAGACCCCCATTTTCGGCGTGAGACTGTGCCCCCCCAATCGCAAAAACGCTCCTACGGGCCTGGTGTCAGTCAGATAGTTTTCCCTGGATTAAAGCAATCCAACTTATGCAAGTTTGAGTGTGTTACAACCAAACTCAATACTCACCAAACGATGCCCATATCTTTAGCATGCGCACATCCTTACTTATTACCAAAACTTTGTCATTCTTGTCCTTTTCTTCTCTCAGTTTCTTCTCCAGAGCCTTCATTTCTGAAGTTGAGACAGGGCTGCTTTTTATTGATTGGATGTCTTGTAACCCTTGCACCCAACGAAGATTTGTAAAAATTTGCTCAATTTCTGATATGATTTGCTGATAATCTGCTTCATCAATTGATGCTAAGGCCAAGTGTCCATAAGAACCATTTCTGATTTCACGAAGTTTGTCAATTTCCTCACTTATCAACAAAGGGGCTTTTCTCTTTGCAAAATCCCTTGTTTTAGGAATGATTTTTAGTTCACTGAAAAGTAGGACAAAGATGATTGTGGAACAATCCCACTGATTCTTATCCCCAGCTGCAAGTGCTTGTTTGTAACATGTCATCCCTGACTTATTCTTAATTTCTTTCACCAAAAAGGATCCACTTTTACGTGTGTCATCCCATTGATTATTTTGGAATTTCTTGTTCCATTCAGTTTCGAAAAGAATTCTTAGATTTTCAGGAACTACCTCGAGGATTATCTTTGCTAATCGAGAAAAGTTTTCACCCTCTTTTGTCAAATCCATTGTCAGACATCAATCATTAACAAAGTGTCTTCAGCTCTCCTAAAACAGAACAAAGCAATCATTGATGCAGTCATTTAAGGCACACTTTTCGATCTACTGAATCTGATGACAAAGACATCTGAAATTTGTTCCCCATAATACCCTTCTATTCTCCCTGTTTATACCAAGAAGGATAAGGCGAGGTGCGTGGGGAAACCAGAAACTCTGTGGAGGAGTGAAAATTTTTCCTGGCGTGAAACGTACAATCGAAATCGTTCAAGCGGAAATAGGCCTTTTTGTCAATTTTCGTCGCTTTACCTAACCTCCATCGCAGAAATCGTCAAGGAAATCGACCGGTCAGGTCCGCTCAACTTCTTGTTTAGCTACTCAAATACATTTATTCTTATTTTTAATCTGTAATGAGAACAACAAATCATATAAATATAATATGCAACGAAACGCTCAAATCGTTCGCTCCTGCCTTCATGTTACCCAGGGTACCTTCATGTTCGCTCCAGTCTTCCTTCTTCTTGTTTGTTGACTTGTCGCAAACCAAATTACGAGGCCTACCTAGCCCTCTAGGCCAACGGGATGGGCTCAGTTTTTCTTGGCCACATACGTGGATAGATACCGGGGAAAGTTAAAAAATAGTACCCTTGAAACTCCACATTTATAAAGATAAATACATACCAAGTCGAGTGTTATCAAAAACTAGCAAAATAGGCTTCTTGGCGAACAGATTTCCAAACTGCGTGCGTATCCTTCCAGACAATAACATCACCAACAAAAAACAATACACAGCACCCGCAGCCTGGAAAACAAAGCGCTTCCGTACTTCCGGGAAATACCTTACCATTCTTCGAAATCAACAGGCAAAGGCACATAATTTTGATTGGCTGAAAAAGACACATCTACATCTCTACTGTAAACCACAACACATAAAATTTAGGCTATTTTCCCGTTTTTCGATCTTCGCAATGTATTTTCTGCTGTCGGGAAATTGATATTTTCAAAACAGTCATTTTTTAACAAACGTTTGCCAAATAGTCAGGCAGTCTGCACCCAATCGTGGTTTGGGGGAATTTTAGTAAAAATATTTTTAATATCATTATCAAGATTTTTCAAATATAACGATTAGAATTTTTTTAATTTATTGCACTCCTTTCACGACTGTACAGTTTTTCTTATTGATATTTTTAGTCATTTCTCCTCATTTCTTGCTGTTTGAATGATTCAAAGTCGATGCAAATATATATTAGACAATTTGTATGCTTCTAAAAACTGTTTTTAACAATGTAGAACAGTTCCCCTTTAATTCCATCTCTATTCTCTAACCAGCAAAACATGATCAATGTTGTTGATGACAACGACATTGCACTTTGAGAGGTCTGGGCTCTATCCAAGATTTTCGCGCCCTTTTTTCCCTTGTATTCAAACTTCTGGACTGCGACCAGAGCAGATCGTGTTTCACACCGACAAATAAGACTATAGTGGGGGCACTATACCCTTCCCCCAACAAAAAGAAGAGCCAGAAGATACTGGTGTGGCAGAGCGATGCTAAATTGTCTTGTCCATCAGAAAAGTCCTAATTTTACGACAAATACATAGGAGAGAACATGAAATTACACTGTAACACGTATTTTTTTATAAGAAACTAAGAATTTGAGCCAGCAATGACAGTTTCTTAAAATTATCAGATTTTGAGTACTCAGAGTTTCTTACGAATTTCTTAAAGGTTACATAACAGTCTTCATGTTTACTACCTGTGCTCCAGTGGACATTTCAAAACAAAGTTTTTTGAAGCCGTTCCGATGTTTTTAGACAATACTCAAGTACCTTGCGAGTAATATGATACAGGAAACAAGTGAAAATAAAGTAAAAATATGCTAAGGATTTCTCTTATTAAGGCCTATTAACAGAAAGAGTTTCTGATGTTATATCCCCCCAGTATTGGAGTTTCTTAATTTTTAGCGATCTGAGAGTTGAGTTTCTTATAAGCGGTTTCTTATAAAAAATATGTGTATTTGCTTTCGCGCAGTGGGAACCAGGCTTCAGTTTAAGAAGCCTTNCTACCTGTGCTCCAGTGGACATTTCAAAACAAAGTTTTTTGAAGCCGTTCCGATGTTTTCAGACAATACTCAAGTACCTTGCGAGTAATATGATACAGGAAACAAGTGAAAATAAAGTAAAAATATGCTAAGGATTTCTCTTATTAAGGCCTATTAACAGAAATAGTTTCTGATGTTATATCCCCCCAGTATTGGAGTTTCTTAATTTTTAGCGATCTGAGAGTTGAGTTTCTTATAAGCGGTTTCTTATAAAAAATATGTGTATTTGCTTTCGCGCAGTGGGAACCAGGCTTCAGTTTAAGAAGCCTTTTTCCAGTTGAACTTGTCACGGAAAAAAAAGAAAAATTAAGATACTTTTTAATTTTATAGATTATTCATTGTCTATTACTCTACTAACTAAATACGCGCATTTCTTTATAAGAAACTTAGGGCTGGGGCTGGTAGCAAGTTTTTTAATTCTAGGACATTTTTGCTACCAAAGTATCTTATGAGTTTCTTAAATTTTGAACGCTCCAAATGTATGTAGAATCAATTTTTTCTTTTTAAAAGGGCTTCCAAAGTACGCAGAAGATCTCAATGCAACTATCAACAGAATTCACACTCAAAACAGTGTCAAAACATGTTTTTAAGTTTCTTGGGAAGATTAAAGCTGCAAATTATAAAACGTGCTTAGCTTTTTAATCCTGATAGCACAGTTTCTTAAAGGGAATCGACATAGTTGAAAGCTGGCCCGGGCCAAGTTAAAAATATAGTCTATTGTATTTGATACTGTTGGCACGTGCCGTTTCATTGTGTAGCTAAAGAAACAATGGGAGCCTATTTATAGCGACCACTCAATAGAGCTATGTCTATTCCCTTTAATTATCGAAAAAATAAGCCTAAATCTACTTAAAAGCGGTTTCGTAAGGCCAGGAGAAAGACGAGATACATTTTAAAAGCGGTTTCTTCTAAAAAAAATGCGCGTAGCAGTTTTTGTTAAATCAGAGTAATGCAAGAACTGGCAAATAAATGAATTCGGTCCTCAAGACCTTTGCTCCAGCTTATCTACAACATGCTACCATGCTACATTTAAAAAGCCATTTAATAATATTCTTTACCCTAAAATCACGATACGTTTAAGTCTGGATACATACGGATAAGAGACCTTTTAGCTATTCTACAAAAGGGTCTGGATCGAGCAATACTTTTTTTATGTAATTTTATTCGAAAAGTTCGAATAAAATGGCGTTAGAGCTTCTATCTAGTTGGTGTAAATTACTTCCCATTCTTGNTGCGCGTAGCAGTTTTTGTTAAATCAGAGTAATGCAAGAACTGGCAAATAAATGAATTCGGTCCTCAAGACCTTTGCTCCAGCTTATCTACAACATGCTACCATGCTACATTTAAAAAGCCATTTAATAATATTCTTTACCCTAAAATCACGATACGTTTAAGTCTGGATACATACGGATAAGAGACCTTTTAGCTATTCTACAAAAGGGTCTGGATCGAGCAATACTTTTTTTATGTAATTTTATTCGAAAAGTTCGAATAAAATGGCGTTAGAGCTTCTATCTAGTTGGTGTAAATTACTTCCCATTCTTGTTGTAATATAAAACTAGAACTTCGACCAACTTAAAATAAAGAGATTATTATTAGCACTATTGTGCACGTTCGAAAATTCGTCAGATTTTGCAAAATGTATAAAAATATCGCTCGATCCAGGCTCTTTGGTAGAATAACAAAAAAGTCTATTCAACTACGGCCCAACCCCCGTTTCGCTCTGCGTATTCATACGTTCTCTTGTCATTGATTAGATCAAAGGCCTAGGGAATCATGGAATGCATAATATAATGATTCAAATCTTTTTCTGAATGGTTTTACGTCTTTATTTACATTAAAATCCAAAACTTTTGGACGGTATTGTCATGTGGATGTTAATGTATGCTAGGTAGCATGCAGACTAACTTTGCACAAATGGTATAAAATTTAGAGTGCTGCCAGCCTATACGGATCAAGGTCATTTCCGATGATTGGACAGTACCCAGTTTTATATTCTAAGCGAACCAGTCATCGCGGTAACTATACAATGCCATACCGGGTGTACCAAAAACGTCCCATCGTTTGGTCAATCTTATGGAACCGTTAAAATAGCAGGAGATACGACTCAAAATTCCAGACTCTGGGAAACCTTAAAACCTTCCTCTTGACCAAATAAATTGACCATTGACCTCATAAGCAAAATCCAGCCAGTCTTTCAGCTGTTCCTTGCTAAAGTTCTCTTGCATATATGACATCCCCACTATTAAAGGGGCTCCGTTACAAATTTCGGTCGAAACAGTAATTTGCAGTTTTTGACAGGCAATAACACACAGACTTCCATCTTTTTTTTTTAATGAAGGTGCTATTTTGACGATAAATTCTTGTACTTCACAGAGGAACAAACCAAACATTCATATCGTTTAAGATCGCTCTAATGTAAGTGGATTTTTAACGGTCACTTCCTGGTAGCTTGGGTGAAGCCACCAAACAAACTGCAGAAAGCAAAGGACACGTGCCTAAAACAATGGTGTTTACAGATTTGTTTACACATTGGCGACGCAGCCCCTTTAAAAAACGAAAATTTTGAAGCAAGGCTGAAAACTTTCTTAAGTATAAGGTATAATACCAATTTTATGGCCAGTTTCTTAAATCATGGCGTTGTACAAATCTTATTTTTTCCTCCTGGCCACTATTTTCTTCGGAATTTTCAGTATTCTGATTACAAATAACGAGACTCGTTCAAAGACATTTGAAATTGGCTCCATTTTTAGGAAACTCCATAGATCATTTGTCTCAAAAATTTCTAATAACATGGGTATACAATGTGCGTTTTTTAGGGTTTCTCGTATGGCGCTTCTTAATAGCGGGGAGATAATGTACTCTCTATAAAGCCAACTCTGGCAGGTATCTGCAATTCATTAAAGAGTTTATCATCTTTGCTTTTGAATGTCATAACGCAGGGAGTTCGCAAGTTAACTTGACAATCTAGGTTTAGTACTTATGTTGAAGGACAAATTCGGGGTTGGTATGATTGATCATAAAATGAAAGACTATACTGTTATGAATAGTATACGCTACTTTTTCAAGCATTTCTTGTCTTTTCTCTGACATTATATATTCAAGATAACCTGCTTGTGCGCGTCTCGGATGCACTGTGATGTCAACATTCAACCCAAACAAGGCTGGCCTATTGTTAGCGGTGCGCCATGATGTCATAATCTGGCATCTAAATCGTGGTAGCCGTGTTGTCATGCAACCGTACAAAAATGGCGCCGAAATTTGGCTAGTTATGCCTAACTTCTTCAGAATTTATCAAAGAATAACGGTTGTCAAAAGGATGAAAGGTAAAATGACGTTGATATTTGGCTCAACCAGAAGGTAGGGTTGTTTTATAACCTTAATTGAAACAGCCCCCGATTTGTCCTATAAGATACTGGAAATACGAACATGGATATTTCAAGTTCTTATTTCCTTTTAATATGTCACTAGAGTCGATCAAAGGTTGACAAGTTTTTGGGACACCCGGTAATTTCAACTTAAATATAAACTCTAAATGCATATTGATGTACAAAATTCGACAAATTTATAAAATATTCATTAGACTCTAGAAAGAGTTTATTGTTTCCGTTTTTCTTCTTATTTTTTGTCGTACATACCTGAGCTTTCCAAAGGTAATGAAGAAGAGGTTTGCTCTCCTGAAATGATAAAAATTTATAGAGGTTAAATTTAAATTTAGAAGTTAAATTTTAAAGCTTATCGAATGAGCATAGGCTCCACATCTTTAATAAAGGTGGTGTACCGTAAAAGCTCTATTAAGCCCCCAGGGGGGCTTATTGAATTTCAGAGGCTACAGAGGGTCGCTTAAAAGGGACGGGGCTTAAAAGAGACGGGGCATATTAGAGAGGGGGGGGGCTTATTCGTAAAGCCAAATCTTAAGACTAAAAATGATAGGTCTTTAGGGCTTTTACTTCATATTTTCCGGAATCAGCATACAATTCTGAATGTAAAATACGCAAATTCAACATACTAGTGTGGAAGAAAGTGGAGGCTTATTAAACATTTTGGCCTGGAAGGGAGGGGCTTATTGCAGAGTGGGGATTAATAGAGAGGGGGGCCAAACAGAGCCCCGCCAAACAGAGCTTTTACGGTAAAGGCCTGTCATATCTTTCTTTGGATTGAATGGCTTGAAAGGAACTTGAGGTATTTCGTTGTAATCCTACCGTGAAATGTTTTTGAAATCTTGATTATTTTGAAAGTTCCAGCGTTTATATAATTAAATTTGTTTGAGGTTGTGCCATCATCAAAGTTCTAAATCGTAAACCAGATGAGCGACACACTTGTGATTACCACACTATTGCAGACCTTCAGAAACTATTGGACCCAGTGCTAGTCTGATACCAGTTTTGAACAACCAGGCTCTGGTTTCTTGAAAATTCCACCATTAGACCTTTTAGTTATTCTACAAAAGAGTCTGGATCGAGCGGTATTTTCATACATTTCTATACGAATTGTTCGATTGAGTGAGGTTAGAGCTTCCATCACTTTTGTTCACATTCGCAAATCTTACAAAATGTATCAAAATATCGTTCGCTTCAGACTCTTTTTTAGAATAGCTAAAAGGTCATTATTTTAATTGTATATTGTAATTAGGTTTTTATTGGAGGGTCCCTTGAAAACCAGCTTCTGCTGAAGGGCAACCCTCCTTAAAAGATTGAAATATGAAAATATGAAATAGGTCTATTCTCCTGTTTATACAAAATACATTGTTTTCTTTCTTCAAAAAGAGTTTATGCAAATCTTTAAAAAAATAAACAATTGTGTAATCCAAATTAATATTAGACAATCTTACTTGGTAGGTCAAGAAGAAAGGGTGTTTTGTGTCGTGCCTGGTGTTGTCTTGAACTGCAATTTTCTTTCCAACGCATCAGTAATATCTGAATCTGATAGTGATATCCCTCGCAATAGGCCCTAAATAAAGTAAAAGAAATTCGTGTAAACAAATGTTGAGTTAAAGTCCATGATCCTTTGCGGACCCAAAGTTGACTTTCATATGACACGAAAATCGCTTATGGCCTAAGTTCTATTTGTTCTGCTCTTCATTCGGCGCGCAAAGGATCATGGTTAGCAATGGGTCTTTAACTAAAGTCTGTCTCACATTAGACATCAGGTGAGATTTGCGATAACGCAAAATTACTCACGCAAATCTCTTGATTGTTTTCATTCGCGGATATTTTCGCCTGACATTTAATGTGAGACCGACGTTAATCTCCGTGCTTATGTTACTCCTTTAGATTTTCGCAAAATTATTCTGTGGCATTTTATCCTCCTAAGAGAATAACACGTGCTAGCTCATGTTGTTGTCATTGCTGTAAAAAAGAGCAAACCAACGTAATTTGACCATCATTTTCAGCGTGTTTGAACATTTTGTGATGGTTTTTGAAGAAGCCCCTCTTCGAGAAAATCTCCAATAACTCAGAAAGAACTGAACTGGTCAGTTAAAGCCAGGTAAATTTTTTAATATAATTAAACAAGTGGGGTATCAAATAAAATATTTGTCAATATTATTGCTGTGATATTCAGGGAACAGTAGCCTTCTAAATTTTCCTTTTACCACCCGAGAGAAAATACAACTTGCCAATCAATGGATCATCAGAGGAACCTGCAGTTGCTCATGGCAGAGATCTATAAAACAAAAGCTAATCTAAATCCTAGCTTTATGAAGCAAAATTTTCGAGGAAAAAGAAACGCCTTACAATCTTAGGTGTTCTAATAAACTACAACTACCGAAGGTAAAAACAACTTGCCTTGGAACCGATACGGTCAGATTTATGTGGGGGGGGGAGTATAGGAGACACTATCTCCAGAACAGAAACATTCAGACTCCCTTGAGATTTTTAAAAGACTCATTAAAGCCCATAAATGCCAAGCTTGCAACTGCAGATTATGTAAAATATTTTATCCAAGTTTAGGTTTTCTATTGTAAATTGTATTTATCTTTTTCTTATAATATTGTATGTATTTTTATAAATAATTGGCCTTACTTAGCATTATAGCTATAATTTCTTAGCCAATTTTAAATTAAAGAATTTATTATACTATAATGGATGAACTCACCTTGGGAGGCCGACCGAGTGTAGGTGATCTTGGTGGGGTAATCATAACGATGGGGCTTTTCATTCTCTCCAGTTGAGGTGACCCTTCTCCTCGTAAACCATTTGCCTCCCACGGGTATCCATCCGCTCGTTTCTCGGACAACGCTCTTCGCCTCAAACTCCCTGGCGACGGAACGAACTGATCCATTGTTGACTGCCGAAGAGCTACTGAAATCGAATCAGGTTTCGGCGGCCTAGGCGGAGGATTGATGCTTTCGTTTGAGTCGTCACAATTCGTCGACTGAAGCGGCATCGCGTTCGGTATTCTCGGTTGAACTTTCGGTGGTGTGTTCGCATACGGTTTGGTCGTTGTTTCGAATGATGAATTAAATCTCGTTGCTTTTTCGCGTGGTGAAATAATCGGTTGCGGTGGTGATATGTTGAAATGTGACGGAGAAATACTTTGTTGAATATGAGTAGAATTTGTCGGTAGCGAAGGTGATCGTACTGGAAGCGGCGGAGGAGATGACTGAGTCATGGCGAGTGAATTTTTCTTCCAGTTTCTTGTTTCAATAGGCCTATCTTTCGGTGGCCGCGGTGGTAGTGGCTCAGTGAAAGTCGGCGAAACAGGCGATGAGATCTCCGGTTTTTCCAAATCATTTTCAAATGACTCGTTCGGAGGGGTTGCATGAAACTCTGGGGGCAGGGAATTTATATTCATTTTCGTTCTCGTATTTTCCAGGACTCTCGAATTATCAACAGACTTAACAACTCTACTTTTAGGGAAGCTAGGAATCCTGCCCATCCCTTGAGCAAATCCAATGGAAGATGGATCCTTTGCAAGCTGGTGAGAAAATGCCGAGCTGGCAGAGTGGGATAAAGTTGACCTTAGGCCTTTATGTTTCAATGGTGTTGTGTTCGAGAGATCGGTCAATGATGATCCTACATGAGAATGAGTTATACCAAGCAATGTTTTGCTTCGTTTCTTTGTTGATTTAACCAAGGTCGGCATTTCAAGTTCGTTGGCTACAAGTTCTGATAAACTTCGCGGTCGATCATTTTCCACAGCAGGCATACAATCACATCCTGGCGATGTTTTCGGCGAAAGATGCTGATCGTTTTGCCTGTCGCTCTCAGTCGCTTCTGTAAAACTAACTTCGTTAATTCTTTCCAATCGAAGCGTCCAGTGCGTGTTCAACGGACTGCCTTGAGCATCGTTTTCCGAGGTCGGTGATGCTATATAATCCCGAGAGCCGACAGCAGGCTCACTGGCACGGCGAATTTCGTTAATAAGATCAACAGGCCTTACTGTAATCCCTCCTGTGCTTTTGCTTTTTATGAAGCAGTTTCGCTGCTTTTGGGGCTCAGTCAAATCTGCGACAACTTGAGCGAGAAGCGTCGAGGCCTCATCCGAGCCTAGAGGTTTCTCGGCTTCTTCATCGGGAATAATATCGATGTACGGATGAAACTCGGTGTCATCCTCGCAATCATTCGATGATGCCTCGTTTTCGTTATCACTTTTTGAATCTATCATCGTTTTCGAAAATGTCGTTGATGTTTTCCAGTTCACAGTCTTTTGGGTATTCTCGTTTTTCGTAGTATCTTTAAATAACCCGAGTTTATCGTCAAATGTGAAAACATCTTCGGTGCTCGTATCTGTTGTGGAGTTAGGCGGCCGTAAACAATTGTTCGTTGTATTTAGTAAGAAATTCGGGCTAATTGCATTAGGCCCGATAGGCGAAGTTTTACCACTTGCTTTGCCATTTGGTGAACGTCCAACAGCAACTTGATTGATCACCCGTTCGCTGTGCATTCTACGAGGCCGAACTGATACAGTGACATTGCATTTCTGTTCCGAGAGTGAGCGCGTAACGGGGGGATGTACTTGCTCTGTTTCCGAGTCTGATGAATTTCCGCTCGATAAACTGTCAGTTGAAATTGCTCCACGGATATCGTTAATGATTGATTCGCCATATTTAGTTCGAAAGATTAATCGTCCCTTGCCAAAGTGACAGCGCCTACAAAATCAAAATAAACTCAACTAGCAAGTCGAGAAATATTGAAAGTTTTCAAATCTGAAAGTTTTCGTCGGAAAAATGAAATTCACTCAGATACTATTTTCTATAGAACTAGACTATCAAAAGATTATACAACAAGTTTATGACCCTAGCAATCGATTGATAAAAAATTTGTCTCTCAAATTTTTCTCTAAATCTCTTTGTCTTATCAGAAACGTGATTTTTTTGTGTTATGAAATTCGCCCTTGCTAGCTGCCAGGGATGGCCTATTTACCATGTAATCGTGTTTTACATTTATTACATGTCTCCTATTGATAAAAGGATCTCGTCTGAAATCGTCCACCTCGGACAACAGGGCCAGCCCTGCTCATGTAATCAGGCCCTTAGGCAGCGACAGTAAAACCAGTAATTACAAAACCAGACCAAACCAGTAATTGCAATTACCAAAAAGAAATGCAAGCACATTCGGAAACAATTCACTTGTATTCAAAGGAGCTCTACTTTGGAACACTTTACCTGATATTATAAAAAATGCAAACTCAGCAGCAATATTTAAAAGGATGAACAAAGAATGGAATGGGCAAAATTGCACATGCAAGATCTGCAGTTAAAAAAATAGTTGATAATGAGGATCAGAAATAAACTTTTTTGTAATTTTGTCTTTGTATGTAAATAGTTGGTTTGAATTAGTTTTATTGCTATATATTGTACCAACTGTAAATAATTTGATAATAATAATAATAATAATAATAATAATAATAATAATAATAATAATAATAACAATAATAATAATAATAATAATAATAATAATAATAATAATAATAAATTAAAAACGCTTCAAATAAGCTTTGAAGGAATTACCTTCCAGTTTCTAGAATAATCTGTTGTTGATTGGGTTGACTCTTAAAACCACGAAGTTGTGTCAGCGGCCAACTCAAAACATCATCTTTGCGATCGAACTGCTTCAAATAAATTCGCAACTTGGTTATTCTGAGAAGGAAGCTGCCTTGTAAGTTGTTAGCCTCAGATAATGGTGTCTTTTGTATTGTGACTTCATATCCTTTGTAATCTAGAACAATAACATGGGTGTTAGGAGACATGGTATATCTTTTGCTAGGCACAATTCAACGAATTTTAATCCGTTTTATTTGCTTCCAATAAAAACACAGAAACTTCTAAACATGTAGGACCAACTTTAATGACATAGATTTTCTTAGCTAAATTAGCCTTTTATCAAATGAGTGCTAAAACTGTATGTTAGTTCATGAATGCAAATTTCGGTGAATGTCGAACAATATTTCAGGACACCCTAAACAGGCTCGCAAACATCCAAACTTTTTCTACTCACCCGGTATCCTTAGCTGGCTGCCAAGATGGGGATCATACAGATAAACCATCTTAATCAATTATTCATATATGGTGGTCTCATCTTAATCAACAAAACTAGGCGATATCTTGCCTGAACAGCACTTTTCCCAATGGAAGCTAATTTGTGCATGTAATTTTAGATTGATGTAAAAGGATCGACAATAAAAATAACTTATTTATCAATTCTTAAAATTAAAGTAAAGGAAAATTCCAGGGTTGGTATGATTAATGATAAAATGAAAGATATGCTGTTATGAATGGTGTATCGTACTTTTTTCCAACTTTTTTGCCTTTTCTCTGCGAAATTACGTTTTACAATCTGCGACAAACGCGTAGTGATGTCATTAAGGTCGGAGAGTACTGAAGTCACGTTCAACGCGAGAATGAGGCTGATCTATTGCTTTCTCGCCTCTGAATCGTGACTAGCCTCCTTATCGTGTACTCGTGGAAAAATTGGAGACCAATGGCGGCGACATTTGGCCTAAATTACTAAGATGTTTATTGAATTGACAGCTGAAACACAAGTCTAAATGTGGACAAAAGTTTGTCATTTGATTCAGGAGATGGTAAGGTTGTTTTGTAACATTTATTTTACAAACTCCGGTTTTTGTCTTTTAAACACGATAAGGAGGCTAGTCATGATTCAGNATCATACAGATAAACCATCTTAATCAATTATTCATATATGGTGGTCTCATCTTAATCAACAAAACTAGGCGATATCTTGCCTGAACAGCACTTTTCCCAATGGAAGCTAATTTGTGCATGTAATTTTAGATTGATGTAAAAGGATCGACAATAAAAATAACTTATTTATCAATTCTTAAAATTAAAGTAAAGGAAAATTCCAGGGTTGGTATGATTAATGATAAAATGAAAGATATGCTGTTATGAATGGTGTATCGTACTTTTTTCCAACTTTTTTGCCTTTTCTCTGCGAAATTACGTTTTACAATCTGCGACAAACGCGTAGTGATGTCATTAAGGTCGGAGAGTACTGAAGTCACGTTCAACGCGAGAATGAGGCTGATCTATTGCTTTCTCGCCTCTGAATCGTGACTAGCCTCCTTATCGTGTACTCGTGGAAAAATTGGAGACCAATGGCGGCGACATTTGGCCTAAATTACTAAGATGTTTATTGAATTGACAGCTGAAACACAAGTCTAAATGTGGACAAAAGTTTGTCATTTGATTCAGGAGATGGTAAGGTTGTTTTGTAACATTTATTTTACAAACTCCGGTTTTTGTCTTTTAAACACGATAAGGAGGCTAGTCATGATTCAGAGGCGACAAAACAATAGGGCAGCCTCATTCTCGCGTTGAACATGACGTCAGAAAACGCTCTGACCTTGTGCTTAATGACGTCACGACGCATTTGTCGCAGATTGTGAAAGCAATTTCACAGAGAAAGACATAGAAAGTTGGAAAAAAGTACGATACACCATTCATAACAGTATAATCTTTCATTCTATCATCAATCATACCAACCCCGGTGTAGTGGTTTGATTTATTACTATTATTATTACTGCTGTATTACTTCATGTGCCTGCGTACATGATCATCTATTATTATTGTGACATGCAATCTCCCAAACGCACGTGTTTATCTCTGCTTACGAAGTCTACAATGGCGACGAGATAAAAGAAGAAAGAAGGATGGCTTCAGCGAATAACATAAATCCGATGCCAATCTTCGAGCCTAAAACTGATCTTACTAGCACTGGTGCTCGATGGACAAACTGGCTAGAGAGATTTCAAACGTACTTGCTTGCTGCAGACGTAAAAGAACCAAAAAGACAACGAGCCTTGCTTTTGTATCAAGCCGGACCCGAAGTTTACAATATCTTCAAAACCCTACCTGATACAGGAGAAGAAAAAGACTACACAAAAGCTGTTGATGCCTTAACCAAACACTTCGAGCCAGACAAGAATCAAATCTTCGAAATAACGCGAATTCAAATTTATCAGTTCTAACTTTTACACGATTTTATCAAAACAAACAGAACTTGAAACAGTTTTACGTCGGATCAGACACGAAATAAAAGTCTAAAGTCTATTCCCTTAGAAAACATGTCGAATCAAAAATTGTAAAATGTATTCCAAAATCAATTTTAATCATCTAAAAAGCAACGTCTCCTCGATTTAAAGATGAACTCCGATAGTTAAACAAGTGCGTCATTGTGAAATTATAACGCTTCACTTGACAATGGACACACAGCAGCTGGCAGTTCATGTACTTCTGTGCCAAAACCAAGTCGAGAACCAAGTGTCATCTTGTGTAAGAATTGACTCGATCTCATAGTGGAATCAAGAGAAATAGGGCTTTCGTGACATCTATTTGTGAAATGCTGTCAACAAAAAGTTGCTCGAATTTTTAAGTGAATAAAATCAAGTTATTTGACGGAACCTTTATTTCCTGCCTGTTTTTCCTGTGGAAACGGATTTTCGTATTTTGTTTTTCCTTGCGGATCCCGCATTTTTCTGATCTTTGAAACTATTTCGGCTGTAAGTATTTTTTTAAACAGATTTTTGGATCCTTTTGGATTTTAGAATTCAGTATTTTAAAATTGGCGAACTGACAGCAGGCGTATTGTCGTATTTCAAAACCCCCCTTCATCCCCCCCCACTTTCTTGCATATATTTTTTGGGTGAAAAAATCCAAATAAAGTTTCTGCCTACCTGAAATTGACAATCTTCCATTCGATTCCTCCCCTTTCATATCAACATAAACACTGTTTGTCTGAGGCGGCCTACTTTGTCTGGCAGATGCAGAGGGGCCACCTTCTGGGCTAATTCTCCCATGAGAAGGTAAGTCGGCAGATTCGTCGGTATATTTGCCAAACACACTAATCCACTCACTTCTCAGGAATTCGTTATCACAAGCGAAGAAGAGTGGTGAACGGCCAAGGACGACAACTTGAAATGCATATCGCTTAGATCTAAAATAAAAGAAAAAAAGAATAATATTAATTTTATTACAAAAGATATGCTAAGACTACGTTCACACGAGGCTGGCACATTTAGAAAACGGCAAAAAATGTGATGGTACCAAAATCTTAGCTAGTGTTCACACAATACCGATACAATTTGAAAATAATGGACAATTCCACGGTACAAATCTCTTTGCAATCTCTGTGACAAAGAGGCTGGATTTTGACGACAAAGAAATTTATTTCGGCCTAAAGAATCAATCAGCCTCGCTTCTAAAGCGTGTAGAAATTTTCTGTTTTCATCGTTTTGAGTGTTCATTCGATGACGTTTTTAAATTGTGCCCGCAAAAATTATGCAGATTTCTTGTGGACAGGAAGCCTATCCGTAACAATTTTATGCCGCTTTCAAATTGTGCCGGTATCGTGTGAACGCAGTCTATAGAATATGCATCGTGACTACCGGGAATGCCAAAACGTTCTTCGCTTCTTCGACAGCACACTGAAAAATTTTTGTAAAATTTTCAAACTGTATTCAGGCGACTTTCAAGATATTTTATGACAATTCAGCGGTCTTAAATCATTATAATTAAATTATTATAATTTTTACAAACATGAACATTTTGGCTCAGCATTAGAGGTCTAGCACCTTCATATCACTGCATTGTAATAGACGATTACGGAAAAGATGGCGTCGAGGGGCATTTGACCAAGATGCATTGCGTTCTTTAATGGAATCAACAGTGATTCTATAGAAATTCGATCTCTAAACGCAATGCATCTTGGTCAAATGCCCCCTGACGCCATCTTTTCCGTAATCGTCTATTGATAGAAGACAACTATATAAAAATTTAACTTGCACATTTTTTCCACGACAGTGTTCATTTACTTGCGGAGCTACCGTAACTAAAGAATACAAAATGAAAAATGTCTTGTAAAGAAACTGCTCAGGCTATTGCTTTGCCACTCTCCTTCGCAGAGGCTGTATTACCGGAGGACGAATAGGACGGATGATATGATCCGCGCCGATTCAGTAATGCAGCCTCTGCGAAGGAGAGTGTTGCTTTGCAATGACAAGGAAGCTGGTAAAATATGCTATCCGATCAATGCTAGACACGAACAAGAATGTTTTCTGTCAAAATCTGTATCGGACCAAACAGCCCGTTTCTTAATATTTTCAAACAATTACAGGAAAATAATTTTTGGGTTAATACCTTATCTTTTTTGTAAGAAATAGAGCATCCAAATAATGGGTAAAATTTTACAAATTTAGGTGACGCCTCGAAGATAAAGAATCTAAAATTTGCAGAATGGCTTTTGAAGTTTAATTTTTCATACAGTTAATACTTTCTTTAGCCCACCCTCCATAAAAATAAGGTTTTACCTTGAGGTATTCACAGGTCCAACATGTTTTACAGTGTCAAGAAAGAGTGTCTGTTTTGCAACTCGCAATGATGCATCTCTGTATTCATCAAGAAGTAGGCCTGAATAACCAGTTGATTTCTTCAGGACAAAGTACCCAGATTGCCAAGGCTATAGGAGATGAGAGGAATCAGTTATACAAGGAAATTTCAAACAGCGACATCATCAAAAAATATCATTCCTTAGGTTTGTGCAAGGTTAAAGGCTCTTGGGCAACCGGCATGCATTGTGACTGTTTGTTTTGCTTTTCGTTGATTTTCATGCAGCATGAAATTAGGCCAACTTTACAAATAGGGCTGCAATGCACGCCGGTTGCCGAAGACCCTTTAAGAGCTTGCATTTGCAAAGAGCAAAACAATTTTAAAATATCCCATTCAATCGGAGTTGCACACGCGCCATGAACAATGGATAGCCGAAGAAATAAAGCTGTATCTGAGTGTTTTCTTTGTCTTGTTTATGGACAAGCCTATTTACCATTGCATATTCCCTTTAATGTTCGCACCCTCGATATCCTCCCCCCCCCTAATTTTCCCAGAATCAATATTTCAGATGCTTAAAATCTAGGCGTTATAAGACGAGAAAATTAAGTTGTACAATAAATGCAAAACCAGCAACATCGAACGAGGGGCCTTAGGTGGTTGATTACACTGGGGTCTAGAATACTAAAGGGCCCCATCAAATATTAGGTCTTCAAGTTTTTCCATTTAAGCAGGGGTGGCACCAGAAATCTTCCGACAGAGCGCGACAGACGGGCTAAAATGGCTAAAAAATGTAGTTTTCTTACGTCACTTTTGCCAAATTCCCTCCGAAAATAACCCAAAATTTCCTCCGACGGGGTCTAGATGCTTCCGACGGGGAGGTTGTAACCCCCTAGCCCTCCCCTGGCGCCACCCCTGCATTTAAGAAGCTAATCTAAAAACCATGTGTGCAATGATCGAAATTTCTAGAAACTTTAGTGCACGTTTATATATTTATAGGAGCAGCCCATAATTTTAGATAAAAAGTACTAACTAGCAGTTGAACTAGTTATCTCATGGTCGTGGGTTCGAGCTACTCTCCTCTGCGAGGTTTCTTTTTTACGAACCACGGAATCATGGACCACGGAACTGTGGAACTTGCGGAACAAATAAAGAAACCTCGCGGAGAAGAGTAGGTTCGAGCCCCTCACTGGTTGATCCATTTCTCACGGCCTTAACCACAGGGAAACCAGATTAACTGTTGATTTTTGTAGTTTTTGTTATTTGGTAATTTATTCTATTTTTGTATTAAATCAGCCTCCTGTTATTTTCCGTGATTCTATTGTGCTGCGCAGCGAACTTCCACTGACAAGGAGCGAAGGGAAGGAAACTGCGAAGGAGCGTGCCTTCCCTTCGCTCCTTGGCAGTGGAAGTTTGCTGCGCAGCACAATAGAATCACGGAAAATAACAGGAGGTTGATTTAATACAAAAATAGAATAAATTACCAAATAACAAAAACTACAAAAATCAACAGTTAATCTGGTTTCCCTGTGGTTAAGGCCGTGAGAAATGGATCAACCAGTGAGGGGCTCGAACCTACTCTTCTCCGCGAGGTTTCTTTATTTGTTCCGCAAGTTCCACAGTTCCGTGGTCCATGATTCCGTGGTTCGTAAAAAAGAAACCTCGCAGAGGAGAGTAGCTCGAACCCACGACCATGAGATAACTAGTTCAACTGCTAGTTAGTACTTTTTATCTAAAATTATGGGCTGCTCCTATAAATATATAAACGTGCACTAAAGTTTCTAGAAATTTCGATCATTGCACACATGGTTTTTAGATTAGCTTCTTAAATGCAGGGGTGGCGCCAGGGGAGGGCTAGGGGGTTACAACCTCCCCGTCGGAAGCATCTAGACCCCGTCGGAGGAAATTTTGGGTTATTTTCGGAGGGAATTTGGCAAAAGTGACGTAAGAAAACTACATTTTTTAGCCATTTTAGCCCGTCTGTCGCGCTCTGTCGGAAGATTTCTGGTGCCACCCCTGCTTAAATGGAAAAACTTGAAGACCTAATATTTGATGGGGCCCTTTAGTTTTCTAGACCCCAGTGTAATCAACCACCTAAGGCCCCTCGTTCGATGTTGCTGGTTTTGCATTTATTGTACAACTTAATTTTCTCGTCTTATAACGCCTAGATTTTAAGCATCTGAAATATTGATTCTGGGAAAATTAGGGGGGGGGAGGATATCGAGGGTGCGAACATTAAAGGGAATATGCAATGGTAAATAGGCTTGTCCATAAACAAGACAAAGAAAACACTCAGATACAGCTTTATTTCTTCGGCTATCCATTGTTCATGGCGCGTGTGCAACTCCGATTTGAATGGGATATTTTAAAATTGTTTTGCTCTTTGCAAATGCAAGCTCTTAAAGGCTCTTCGGCAACCGGCGTGCATTGCAGCCCTATTTGTAAAGTTGGCCTAATTTCATGCTGCATGAAAATCAACGAAAAGCAAAACAAACAGTCACAATGCATGCCGGTTGCCCAAGAGCCTTTAACCTTGCACAAACCTAAGGAATGATATTTTTTGATGATGTCGCTGTTTGAAATTTCCTTGTATAACTGATTCCTCTCATCTCCTATAGCCTTGGCAATCTGGGTACTTTGTCCTGAAGAAATCAACTGGTTATTCAGGCCTACTTCTTGATGAATACAGAGATGCATCATTGCGAGTTGCAAAACAGACACTCTTTCTTGACACTGTAAAACATGTTGGACCTGTGAATACCTCAAGGTAAAACCTTATTTTTATGGAGGGTGGGCTAAAGAAAGTATTAACTGTATGAAAAATTAAACTTCAAAAGCCATTCTGCAAATTTTAGATTCTTTATCTTCGAGGCGTCACCTAAATTTGTAAAATTTTACCCATTATTTGGATGCTCTATTTCTTACAAAAAAGATAAGGTATTAACCCAAAAATTATTTTCCTGTAATTGTTTGAAAATATTAAGAAACGGGCTGTTTGGTCCGATACAGATTTTGACAGAAAACATTCTTGTTCGTGTCTAGCATTGATCGGATAGCATATTTTACCAGCTTCCTTGTCATTGCAAAGCAACACTCTCCTTCGCAGAGGCTGCATTACTGAATCGGCGCGGATCATATCATCCGTCCTATTCGTCCTCCGGTAATACAGCCTCTGCGAAGGAGAGTGGCAAAGCAATAGCCTGAGCAGTTTCTTTACAAGACATTTTTCATTTTGTATTCTTTAGTTACGGTAGCTCCGCAAGTAAATGAACACTGTCGTGGAAAAAATGTGCAAGTTAAATTTTT
>REGM01000137.1:646701-684841 GCA_004194415.1 Aurelia aurita | reverse complement strand
TTTAAGCTGGGTACTCACTGGGCGTTTAGGGGCGTTTAAGTGCGTTCAAGTGCGTTTATCTTTGAGCGTTTAAGTGCGTTTAAAATCTTAGATAAAACCCAAGATCATACTCACTGCCAAAACATAAACGCCAGCATAGACGCCAAGACACGGTTTCAAAAGCAACGGGCAGGGGAAAGTTGAGGAAAAGGTTATTATTAACAAAATATTCTTCCTTTGAGAAGCCATTTTAAAAATATATGAAACTTGATTAAGAAAATCGGCAAGTTGGTTGTTCGTTGCAGTTTTGATTCCGTAAATATTTCGAAAATTCTGTTGAAGGGCCCAGCTTATTCAGACCAAAGTTTTGCGTACTTTTTCTAAAATAAGGAACCCGAGAACATGAGCAAAGGGGACTGTATAGGTTGTAATATTATTTAGAAAAATACAGAAATGGGAATCAAAGACATGAATCTTGACAAGGAAGGAAAAACAACCTGCAAGTTCCTCCTTCCTCTACGTCAAAGTCATTTTCTCATTGAAAAGGTTATTCTGACACACCAAAACGGACAACGCAATATCAATTTCAATTCAATTTCAATGGCATTAATCATTTGCATTTTCGGTGCTTTTGAACTTTAAACGCCAAGATCAAAATTTTTTGATCCACGCGTTTAACTTTTTTGAGGGTTTAACTGCGTTTAAGTGCGTTTAAATCCCGAAAAATAAACGCCCACATCATACTCACTGAGGGTTTAACTTAAACGCGCTTGGATAAACGCGCTTGGATAAACGCACTTAAACGCACTTAAACGCGCAGTGAGTACCAAGCTTAAAGCATGTGCAAGTGTGCAAGTCATTGTTGTAAGGCAGAAATATTTGGAAAATTTGTTCGTGATTTTAGGGCTGTTTTGAAGGTTTCTTGAAGGGGCTTTCTCCAGAAAATCACTCATAATTTCAGAACGGAGAAGCCGATTTCGGTCATGTAAATTTCAAATTATATATGAACATGTCAACCATTAAATAATGTCTTTGTCAACATTATTGTCTTGATGTCCAGGGAGCAGTGGCCTTTCAAACAGGGATTGATTTTTCTGACTCAACCGGTATTAGTCAGAAAAAGGCAAATCACTTTGTCTTAGAAAATTCACCCTTGATCCCTTTCTGGAAATTTCTCACTCTTATTAAAACAAATTTTTTCAGGATCATATTTTGTGAAAGTGGGGTAAAGACCACAATTCTACCCTTAGCCCACACCAATGAACACTTTAAAAACCTTAGTTTACGTTACCCTTTTTAGTGACGCTGCGGAAGATCTTTCTCTCTTCTTATACAAAAACCCTTGTTTCAAAACAATCTCTGGACTTGGAGTCATTCTGTGTCTTGGAAACGAATCTCCTCTCGCAGGCCAAGCATTTGGCGTTGATGTGCAAGGTGCTGATGAGCTGCTATTTCCCAATGGCCATGGATCTAAAACACAAATAGGAAAGCTTATTTCAAACTGCAAGTAATGATTCCTTCATGAAAATTAATGTCCCTGGCAACAAAGTTACAGCCAACTTGAAAACCAAGCCATAAAAATATCTTTATAAAAAAGAATATAAGATACTGAAGGTACAATGAACTCTGCCCAGATATAGCCCCCACTCAGTATAGCTCTGCAGTCCTTTCAGCTATTCTAAAAGAGTATGGATCTAGCAATATTATACATTGTCATTTGAAAGGTTTGACTGAGCAGCGTTAGAGCTTTGATCGTTATTTATGCATATTCAAAGTTTTGTAAGATTTTTAGAAAATGTATACAAACATCGTTAAAGGTCTATTGCCAGTGTGGAATCTATTTAGTAGCCTATGCTGAAAATCAGGCCTTGTGAGGAAGAACAAAAAAGGCGCTTGACAATAGACAATGACGCTAATGGCAGCTCCAAAGACTCTGCTGTGTTTTGCTGCAAAGCATGCTGGTAAAAAGCTCCCTGATAACCACCTAACGATGTAAAAATTTTGGTCTGCCGTTTCGACTTGCTAGCTTCAATTCGAATCGACCTTGAATTCGAATGCAACATTATTTGAAAGGAAACCTTTCCAAAGCAGAAAAACAAATTTTGATTCGAAGATTCGCATTCGAATTACAAATTTTCCTATTGTTTACATTGATTACAGTACTTGTTCCGAACTTTACCATAGCTAGCTAGTCAAAACGGCAGACCAAAACTTTTATGTCCTTAGGTGGTCGTCAGGGGGCTTTTTACCAGCATGCTTTGCGTGGCTGCCATCTTTAGTGTTATTGTCTATTAGAGCACCTTAAAGATTCCAGGTGCTTGATTGAGCACCTGGGAAAAGAACAATTTGCTGAATATTAAGAAACTATTGTTAAAGACCCATTGCTAACCATGATCCTCCATGGTGCCAAAGTTGACTTGTGTATTAAATCTGAAAGTTGTTTCTGGCCAAGGCTCTCTTTGTCTTGCTTTTCATTCGGCACACAAAGGATCATGGGCTGATAATGGGTCTTTGATATTATGACACAGCAAAAAAGACAGCAAGCAATGACAAGAACAGACCAAATATAGTCAGAATCTTTGACATTTACATGCACACTCACTGCATTAAAAAGATTATCAACCTAAGCGCTCACTTTATCAAGCTCCAAGAATTTTCCAGGTGCATGTGGAGGCACTTTGCTAGAGCGCCTCTCCTTGAATAAAAGGCCTGCTGAAAATCTCTTATATTGAGTCCAGCCAGACTGAAAAGTTTACCTTTCGCGGGGAACGCGTTCCCCGCGCATTCTTTATGAAAACAGTAGCCTATTGTTTCAAAACAAAAGAATCTGCGGAAATTCCCCGCGCAGAAGTAAACCTNAGAAAAGACAGCAAGCAATGACAAGAACAGACCAAATATAGTCAGAATCTTTGACATTTACATGCACACTCACTACATTAAAAAGATTATCAACCTAGGCGCTCACTTTATCAAGCTCCAAGAATTTTCCAGGTGCATGTGGAGGCACTTTGCTAGAGCGCCTCTCCTTGAATAAAAGGCCTGCTGAAAATCTCTTATATTGAGTCCAGCTTGGGAAGTTTGCAAAATGCACACTCTTCTTGATGAAAATTGCAAGCACAGCTGCATTTCCGTCACTAAACAATAGGGCTATTGTCTGCTTATGTTGTTTTACATAAAATTGAAGTTTGGGCTTAAATTTAAAAAGAGCAGTGGAAAAATCAAAACATCCACCATGCAAGGCAAACTTTCCAGTCTTGTATATGAGTTACAATCTGTTATTGTTCTTCTCTTGCACTGGCATATGCTTGCAGTACTTCCTGCCAGACTGCATGCAGCATTCTTAGGTAATCTTGATTGTAGCATGCCATATGCCACACGTTTGTATTTTGTTTATATCATATCTGTTTTGACGAGCATGGCACTACTGTGATAAAATTCAACAAGTTTGCATCCACTAAATCTCACTAATAGTATACAACTCTAATACACCATTTCAATATCTGACATAATCCACAATAAATATTGGATCCCATATGAAGATTTGTCTCATTTCTCGCAGTAAATCATAAGGATTGCAACTCGACTCGCTAGGCTGCATATTATATTTCAATCTATTTTTACATGTGATCCCAAGCTGGGCCTAAAAACCGAGCACTAAAAGTCAAAGGCCCGGAGGCTCGAACAATGAATAACTTAACACATTCACCCCCATTTATTGTTGCTCAAGAGGAGCAAGCATTCATAAATATTACAACCATTGTAAATTGATACCTGTTTGTATATTTTCGTTCTTCAAGCAGCGCCTTCCATTTACTTTAGTTGGAGCGGAAACTTTCTTCTTCTGTCGACTGTGCCAAAATCAAGCAACAGATTCCTGCGCAGTTTCAAGGTGATAAGGTCGACCGTTACTAAAATGCGGAATGGAAAGCTGAAGTGGAATACGCGGGTTGGACAAGGAAGCGCAAGAGGAAGAATGTGAAACGATTTTACTAGAAGAAACAAACCACTTTTGTCACGAGTGAAAGTCACCAAACCAAGAAGGCCAAGTTTTAAGACCAAGATAAAGAAACAGACGAGTTTCTATGAGGAAAAAAGCCAATTTTATCTGAGTCAACTTTGTCAGTTATCTAGAAGAAAAATCAAATGTTTCTAAAATTTCTAAGTTTCTCTTACGGGTAAACCATGGATAAACTGAGTTTACCCAACAGAGAAACTACAAAACAGAGAAATTCTGCCAGAAAAAGATAGGATTCTCTGGTAAACATGGTTTTCCTTCTCATGAAAATATGATTTTGAAAAACCAGGATTGGTTTGCAATAGACTCAAAATAACATAAATAAATTCACTTGCTATATCCCTTTTCACACTTCTCAAACAATAGATGCATTCTATAAACAATCTTGTTCCTTTAACAAGTATGCCAATAGTCGTGTTCCGACATTCTGTTTTGTTTCACGTTTCACATTCCATTTCCTATTCCGTGTTTTAGCCAGAGTCAATCTGGTCAAGTTAAGACTCTGTTTGTGCAGTAAATAAAACAATACCCTTTGTCCAAGGCCAAGAGGGTTCTAAGGATAAACTGGTAGGTATGATCCCCATTCTTGTTACTATGTACGAAACCCACTCTACTCAATTAACTTCCTGTTGACAGATTATTGCCTTGCAAACGATGCCCTCTCGAAACCGGAATTCGTGTCTTCCTAAGACAAAAACAATAAGCTTGGTATTCCAAGGAGATTGAAGTAAGATTGGCAATGTTCTCAATCCTTGATTCTATTAGAAAATGCACCAGAAAACTGACACTCTACTTCATGCTACATTTTGTCTGAGAGAGAATCAGATTTTTCAAATATTTTACGTTTTTTCAAGAACTATCTGCAAGTCTACAACGAACGAACATTAGCCCAACTCACTTCTTTTTCGAAGGTCTAACTGCTCCCAAAGAAATGAATGTATGAATGAATGAATGAATGGATGAATGAATGAATGAATGAATGAATGAATGAATGAACGAATGAACGAATGAATTAATTAATTCAATAATGTTGTCCTGGTACCGAAATTTCTTAATATTTCAGTAATCTTGGAGTTGGGTTTCTTATTTATAGCGACTGTCTTTTTAAAAAATACCGGTAACCTTTCTTACAAACACATTGCCGATCATCGCATCATCGCTAAGAGTTATGGTTAAATATACTTGGACTTTCACACAGTATTTGAACTACGTAATTGTAATTGTAATACTACGTAATTGTGGCCGTGTTGCAATTGTGGTAAAACCAATGGGAAAGCAAGTTCAAGCATATCTTATAATCATTAAAAAAGAAAACATTAGCATAAAAAAGTAGATAAGAATCATATATACGAATATGCAAAATATTACATAACAATCTAGGATAATAGAATATTATAGACCATTTTGCTACTGTAGATCCTCGACTCAGCCCCCACCTTCGAATAAGCCTGCAATTGCATGTTACATTTTATGTATGTCATTTCCTATTCGAAATTGAGATATTTTTCACTTTTCCCCAGACCTTTATCAGCTAGAATGGCAGGATGTCATCACACATCTACTGTACTATTTGATACCCCACCCCCCCCTGGAATAAGCCCTGTGCAAAAATTGATTTTTACAAATAATCACAGATCCCTCCCCCTCCCGGGGAGGGGGTTTATTTGAGGATCTACGGCTTAATTTCTTGAAGAATTCGAATTCAATTAGAAATGTTCGATGTGGGTTTGAGAGCAATGGTGAATTTTGTAAAGGAACAGGATAATGTCTCCAATATGATAATACGAGTATTTTGTTATAAAAACTAAGACGTTTTCCCAGCACTGAAAGTTGCTTAGAGTCATCAAATTGTGAGTATTGAAAGTTTCTTAGCAGCTTCTTAGAAGGTTGGTCAAATTTTCGTTGTTTTTTATCGGTGGGATCTCCAATATTTCGTGAACATTTCAAAGGCATAAAATCAAGTACACAGAGTGATGCAAGTTTATTTTATTTTAGTTTTAGTTTATTTTAGTTTATTTACAAAATTCACCGTGCCCAGCGTGACACTACGGTGGCCCACAACGGGAAAACGGAACTTTCTTTCTCAAAACACAACCTTTTTCTCAAAATATAACTTTGCTTCTCGCATACAACTTTCTTTCTCAAAATACAACTTTCCTTCTCAAAACACGACTTTCTTCTTCAACCACTAATACTACTTTTCAATAATCTTACTGTTCAAAAACCCGGACCAACGGCCTTAACATTTGGGCTGTGACAAGTCTCGATGACATGACATGTCGATGACATGACATGTTTGGATAAAAGCTGTAAATGAGGTTGAGGTTGTTCTGCAGCATTTTATGGAACAGTCTCAGAGCAGAGCCTTGATGAGAAAAATATTTTGCATTCGCGTGCATGTTTGCTTTGATATGCTCAAACAAAATGGAGGAAGGGTGTATCATGAGTGCTATCAAAGATAAATTGAATTTAAAGTGGAAAGATTTTCAAAGAGTTTACTATCTCAAGGTTTCAAGGCGTTATTGTTTGTGGCCCAGAGACGTAGGAACCGGAGGGGCACTGGGGGCACGTGCCCCCCCCCAAGATTTTGAAATAAACAAAAAAGTGCCCTTTTTGCTTCAAGAAATGCCCCTTTAGCTTATTGAAAAAAGTGCCCTTGAAGTGTCGTGCCCCTCCAAGTTTAAGATGCTTCCTACGGCCCTGTATGTGGCCCACTAGTGCTTGAAAGAAGTTTGCTTCGCATTCTTTGCCCATTCTTAGCAACGGTTTCCTGAGGCATAACATTCTTTGTGCTGGTTTTTCAACTGTTTGTTTTAAAACCGATCTCCACTTGCAGAAGTTTTGATAGCACGCTTGTCTGATGCGGATGCTCTGTCTGGTTTTAGGGAGCATGTGCACTAGATAAGCGCGCTGGTTGCCGACCAAAACCATGGGTAATTAGACACCGTAGTTGTACATACATTGCCTTCATGATAAGAGTGATTTCCTTCTGTATAATAATGTCTTTTTCTGTTTCCTATCCTTGTGTCAGCCTGCAGTGTCTAACCACCCATGCCAAAACTACTACAAGTGGAGGTCGGCCTTTAGTCCTTGTTGAACGGTGCTTGGTGGTTGTTGTTGTAGTTGCATAGCNATAGATGCATTTTATAAACAAGCTTGTTCCTTTAACAAGTATGCCAATAGTCGTGTTCCGACATTCTGTTTTGTTTCACGTTTCACATTCCATTTCCTATTCCGTGTTTTAGCCAGAGTCAATCTGGTCAAGTTAAGACTCTGTTTGTGCAGTAAATAAAACAATACCCTTTGTCCAAGGCCAAGAGGGTTCTAAGGATAAACTGGTATGATCCCCATTCTTGTTACTATGTACGAAACCCACTCTACTCAATTAACTTCCTGTTGACAGATTATTGCCTTGCAAACGTTGCCCTCTCGAAACCGGAATTTGTGTCTTCCTAAGACAAAAACAATAAGCTTGGTATTCCAAGGAGATTGAAGTAAGATTAGCGATATTCTCAATCCTTGATTCTATTAGAAAATGCACCAGAAAACTGACACTCTACTTCATGCTACATTTTGTCTGAGAGAGAATCAGATTTTTCAAATATTTTACGTTTTTTCAAGACCTATCTGTAAGTCTACAACGAACGAACATTAGCCCAACTCACTTCTTTTTCGAAGGTCTAACGGCTCCCAAAGAAATGAATGTATGAATGAATGAATGAATGAATGGATGAATGAACGAATGAATGAATGAATTAATTAATTCAATAATGTTGTCCTGGTACCGAAATTTCTTAATATTTCAGTAATCTTGGAGTTGGGTTTCTTATTTATAGCGACTGTCTTTTTAAAAAATACCGGTAACCTTTCTTACAAAAACATTGCCGATCATCGCATCATCGCTAAGAGTTATGGTTAAATATACTTGGACTTTCACACAGTGTTTGAACTACGTAATTGTAATTGTAATACTACGTAATTGTGGCCGTGTTGCAATTGTGGTAAAACCAATGGGAAAGCAAGTTCAAGCATATCTTATAATCATTAAAAAAGAAACATTAGCATAAAAAAGTAGATAAGAATCATATATACGAATATGCAAAATATTACATAACAATCTAGGATAATAGAATATTATAGACCATTTTGCTACTGCATTTTGCTACTCAGCCCCCACCTTCGCATAAGCCTGCAATTGCATGTTACATTTTAAGTATGTCATTTCCTATTCGAAATTTAGATGTTTTTCACCTTTCCCCAGACCTTTATCAGCTAGAATGGCAGGATGTCATTACACATCTACTGTACTATTTGATAAGCCACCCCCCCCCCGGAAGAAGCCCTATCCAAACATTGATTTTTGCAAATAATTACAGACCCCTACCCCTCCTGGGAGGGGGCTTATTTGAGGATCTACGGCCTAATTTCTGAACGAAGAATTCGAATTCGATTAGAAATGTTCGATGTGAGTTTGAGAGCAATGGTGAATTTTGTAAAGGAACAGGATAATGTCTCCAATATGATAATTTCATTTTTCATTTTTCATTTTTCATTTTATAAAAAGCACGATACAATAATAATTACATTGTATAAGTCCTAAACAGAACAAAATACAAGAATACATTTCTAACGAACTAAGATAGAATGTTACAGCGAAAAAAACAACCGTACAATATATAAATAAGTTTTTGTTTTATGGGGGTTATGAGAACATATTTGGTTTTTGGTGTGTTTTAAGGTCAGGCATTTTCTGGTTGCCTATTCAGGGTTTTTGTTCGGAATTCTGCTGCTTGTTGCAAAAATTGTGCGAAATTTTTCTGCTCGCTGATATGTTGGGATGACATTATGTCGATGAACGTTTGCTCTACTTGTGTCGCAGTTAGTACCCTGTTTAAATCNAAGAACAAAATACAAGAATACATTTCTAACGAACTAAGATAGAATGTTACAGCGAAAAAAACAACCGTACAATATATAAATAAGTTTTTGTTTTATGGGGGTTATGAGAACATATTTGGTTTTTGGTGTGTTTTAAGGTCAGGCATTTTCTGGTTGCCTATTCAGGGTTTTTGTTCGGAATTCTGCTGCTTGTTGCAAAAATTGTGCGAAATTTTTCTGCTCGCTGATATGTTGGGATGACATTATGTCGATGAACGTTTGCTCTACTTGTGTCGCAGTTAGTACCCTGTTTAAATCTAGTCCGAAGAAAGTGCATAATAATGCAAGTATTTTGTTATAAAAACTAAGAAATTTCCTCAGTACTGAAAGTTGCTTAGAGTCATCAGATTATGGGTACTGAAAGTTTCTTAGCAGTTTCTGAGAAGGTTGGTCAAATTTTCGTTGTTTTTTATCGGTGGGATCTCCAATATTTCGTGAACATTTCAAAGACATAAAATCAAGTACACAGAGTGATGCAAGTTTATTTTAGTTTTAGTTTATTTTAGTTTATTTACAAAATTCACCGTGCCCAGCGTGACACTACGGTGGCCCACAACGGGAAAACGGAACTTTCTTTCTCAAAACACAACCTTTTTCTCAAAATATAACTTTGCTTCTCAAATACAACTTTCTTTCTCAAAATACAACTTTCCTTCTCAAAACACGACTTTCTTCTTCAACCACTAATACTACTTTTCAATAATCTTACTGTTAAAAAACCCGGACCAACGGCCCTAACATTTGGGCTGTGACAATTCTCGATGACATGACATGTTTGGATAAAAGCTGTAAATGAGGTTGAGGTTGTTCTGCAGCATTTTATGGAACAGTCTCAGAGCAGAGCCTTGATGATAAAAATATTTTGCATTCGCGTGCATGTTTGCTTTGATGCTCAAACAAAATGGAGGAAGGGTGTATCATGAGTGCTATCAAAGATAAATTGAATTTAAAGTGGAAAGATTTTCAAAGAGTTTACTATCTCAAGGTTTCAAGGCATTATTGTTTGTGGCCCAGAGACGTAGGAACCGGAGGGGCACTGGGGGCACGTGCCCCCCCAAGATTTTGAAATAAACAAAAAAGTGCCCTTTTTGCTTCAAGAAATGCCCCTTTAGCTTATTGAAAAAAGTGCCCTTGAAGTGTCGTGCCCCTCCAAGTTTAAGATGCTTCCTACGGCCCTGTATGTGGCCCACTAGTGCTTGAAAGAAGTTTGCTTCGCATTCTTTGCCCATTCTTAGCAACGGTTTCCTGAGGCACAACATTCTTTGTGCTGGTTTTTCAACTGTTTGTTTTAAAACCGATCTCCACTTGCAGAAGTTTTGATAGCACGCTTGTCTGATGCGGATGCTCTGTCTGGTTTTAGGGAGCATGTGCACTAGATAAGCGCGCTGGTTGCCGACCAAAACCATGGGTAATTAGACACCGTAGTTGTACATACATTGCCTTCATGATAAGAGTGATTTCCTTCTGTATAATAATGTCTTTTTCTGTTTCCTATCCTTGTGTCAGCCTGCAGTGTCTAACCACCCATGCCAAAACTACTACAAGTGGAGGTCGGCCTTTAGTCCTTGTTGAACGGTGCTTGGTGGTTGTTGTTGTAGTTGCATAGCGGAGAAAAGGGCTCTTCTCGTGAGTCTATTTGCTGTCGGCGGGCTGTCGGCATACAGAACTGCATTTGTTTTTATTTTATAACAAAAACATCAGCTACGCATGCCACGATGCTGTTAAGCTACAGTACAAGATGTTTAATTGATCAACAGATTCAAACAATGCTTTTGTTAAGATGGCTCAGTTATCCCCCACGATGAACATTAAAACTTCTATTATGTTGTCTGTAGCTCTAGAACAGTTAACGTAAACAAGAGATCAATTTGATATATGAACAACGCAATGACAACAGACGAAACATGGAATTTGCACCAGATGCAGCCACGGAATCCCATACACCCAATTTTTCTCTGACCATTTTGTCGTGCTATAGCGCAGTAGCGCAGTGGCAAAATCGACCGGTTTGAGGCCTCTAGGAGTCTAAAAAAAATTTGATGAACTTTGTATTCTAACCAGACTTCTCTTCCAATTTGACTCACAGAGCTGTCACAGATGAGCCTAGCCTATTGGTAAAAGGCACGTTCAGTTCAAACAGAGTGAAAGCCTAAGAAATCTTAAACCAGCTTATCCCGTGAGTCATCATAAGGGTCCTTTATTCTATGAGGAACGTCAAACAGGACGTAATACCAAATCGATTTTTCTTGCAGATTAAGACGCTCCTTCAGTTCACACATTTAGCACCTAGTTATAAATTATTGATTGTATCTGCACTGATAGTGAGAAATTATTTTGCAATACTACATCAAGACGAATCTGCGAATCAAAGATTAGAATCCTTTAAAAGTTTGAAGAGTGTGTTAAAAACTATTTTCATACAAAGAATTACTTATGAAGATATTTAATCTACTGCGCTGCTGGTGAGAAATAAATGGACAATACTACAGCTAGCTGGATCAAAGATTAGAATCCTGCAGCCAAGTGTCGAGAAGACAATCTCCACGCTGCTTACCATTTTGAGTGTATAAAAGGAAGGTAATAGACTATCTTTATAGATAGACTTTTTGATAAAAATATCTATGCTACCTGCGCTGCTAGAGATTGCTACTGTCCAATGCCACATCAAGACAATAAAAGATTAGAATACCACATCAAAAATATCGAGAAGAAGAATCCCATGCTTACCGCATTGAATGTCTGAAAAGAACTTCAAAGATTTAAACTATTTTAAACTTTATCATAGATTTACTGATTCTACCTGCAGTGCTAGTTATAAACAATCGTGCAATCAGGTCTGCGTTCAATTCTATAGCAAAAATATCGACAAGTAAAACTCCATGCTTACCATCTCGAATGTCTGAAAAGACGCTAACATCACTGCTTCTTCTTGTAG
Organism: Aurelia aurita; assembly: GCA_004194415.1. Classification (NCBI taxonomy): domain Eukaryota; kingdom Metazoa; phylum Cnidaria; class Scyphozoa; order Semaeostomeae; family Ulmaridae; genus Aurelia; species Aurelia aurita. The sequence goes on along the minus strand of REGM01000137.1, from coordinate 672,974 downwards.
AAATACTCCATAATGAGACGGCGCTGAATAATTTTCGCAGGGACATAATGCTGTTTGTCAGACCTCTTTTGTGAGTTCGATGAAAAAACTTCAGGTACTAAAGATAAATTTCGTAGCTTGCAGGTTTTTGGCCGTGATAATCCTTCTAGCACGGGGGTAAGTAATGTTGTTGGCTGTTTGCAGCCGGCTGGAAGGAGGATTAGGCTAGAGTGCAGCGGCATTCGAATGTTGTGCTGTTGTATGTCATACGGTAAGGGTTAGGGTTAGGGTTAGTTTTAGAAAAGGGTTTTTAGGTTTAGTTAGGGTAAGTTAGGCTTAGTTAGGGTAAGTTAGGTTTAGTTAGAGTAAGTTAGGGTACGTTAGAGTTAGTTGGGGGTAAGTTAGGGTTAACGGTTTGGTTAGTTCAATATCTGCAAAAGGAATATGACATTTAGCGCCGCCCGCTAAACTGCGCTCGTCCCTTCAGAAAAGTCCAACGGTAGAATTATAGCAAAGTAGCTAAAGTTCCTTTCAAGCTATTCAATTAAAAGAAATAGGTCATAGAATTTCACACCAACCTTTTCCAAGATTTGGAACCTATGCTTTCCAGAGCAGGTGTCACTATCTTTCATAGGGCTGATAAATTTAAACTTAAAGCATACAAAGCCCTGGAGAAAGCAGCTCAGATAAGTTTCTTTGGTTAAGATAAGAGTATCCAAGGAGCATAAAACCAGGAAACGTATGAACGTAAAATAAATTTACGCAAATTCTCGTACGTCAGTCGCTGTCCATTTTCGTCATGAACTCTACTAGTGGACAGAAACACACAGATGGAGTCCGGAATCTGCAGACTTCAAGGATGTGTTTCTGCTAATGTTTATAAATCATATCTTGCAATGTGTTCTTGAAGATTAGATGCAGTCGACTTTTGTTGAACAATAATGATATCTTTTCAAAGAAGATTGTATGAGTCAGAGGCGATTTAAAAGTAGATTGGGTCATTTTTCTCTAGGGTAGCAGGGATGAATCAGGGAGTTCCAATGCAGGGAGGCCCATTGCTATATTTTGGGGTCCAAAATTTAACACTAAATCGATATTTGGGATCTGTGAATTTACGACTCCATCAGTTCTTCAGCTCTTTGAACCAATTTTTGTTTCTTCGTGTTTCGGTATTGAGCCTTCATCAGAGCTGCTATGCATAAATGAACTTGGTGTTCTAAAATGATGTATCAGTGTTTGCCAAGATGCACTATCATGGATTATGCATTGATTGGAATTAATTACCAGTGATTTTTCGTAGAGAGTTTAACTTAGATGTAGAAATTTATTCCACTATAATAGGGCATTTCATTCTAGAGTTACGGATAATTTGCTTGGGAGTTATTTTTGAACACACTTCAAAGAGAATGAAATATTTCAAAATCGTTTTTCCAAGCTTTTAGCTGCAAAAACGCGACCGAGCATGATTATCCTCTAACGAGAAAAACCNCCTTTCACGTTGCACGAGAAAAAAATATAGCCGATCACGTTTCACGAAATACTTGTTACCACCCTCTGTAGTGTGCCGTTGGTTAGACCAATTTCTGTGGAAATGATCCCCTTGACTAGACTAATTCCTAGACTAAAAGTACCACAATTTGGCCTTCACTAGACGAAAATCGCCACAATTTGATGTTTTCTAAGACCAAAACCGCCAAAAAGTACACCCTTGGCTAGACAAGAAATCCGAAAAAGTATACCCTTTAGGGTGATACATCCCCACGTACCTTCAATAATATGGAAGAACCATATTAAAGGATTTTACATCAAAAATAATATGAAAAGTTGTTTACCTGTTTTTTGCAAACTTGCCACGGCAAGAAGAGATTTCAGATGTATGCAGGCGGCAGGCATAACTCCTCTTTTCCACCGAAAGGGTCCCCAAGATCAAGGTCTCTTCCAAAGCACTGAATTTAATGGCTTGCCCGATGTCTTGCTTCCACGAAAAATTCGGCAATCCTTCTTTACCTCTTTAGAAAAAGCAAATTTATTTGTTGTCTCAACAAACCCTATTTTAAAGCAATAATTTCACAGTCTTTCAAAGAAGCACGAGGCTACGTTTCTTTGCTCCATTCCTTGTTTTATTTTCAGAGGAAGTGTCCACAAGCCTTCTTCCAAAACAGCAAATTAGTTGTTGACCAAAGAAAGCAATCTTCAGAAGAAGAGTCTGTTGGTATCTTTGCTTAGCTCGTTGTCTGCTCTCTGTTCAGTGCTGCTCAGTTCAAAAGTTTAATTCTTCAAAAGCAATAAACGTAGTAATTCACTAATAAAAAGTTTCTTCAAAAGAAATACCTTATCTTTTCCAGTTAGGACGTATTGTGACAGTTACTCTAACAGCAATGAATCGAGAAACTCATCCTTATAGGCAATCGATAACACAGCTAAATTTAGCACGGAAGAAAGCATCCAATATTTTCTTGTCCAATAGAAACTCTGTCTTGCTGAAAGCATCGTCCAATCAAAATCAACATCTTGTTGTTGACAGTGATTTCACGACGGAATGATCGGAGAACTACCAGACTTCTGAATCGAAGAATATTATTCTCAATTCCGCGTTGAGCATGTGACGTGTCAATATTTTACACTGTGCTGTTTACGATTTGAAAACTTCGACGACAGGCTACCAGGCTACACGTGGCAGCCAAGATTCTTTCAAAAACACCGCAAGAGATCATAACAGTCAAATATGTAAAATCTTTAAAAAAGCTGGTGTAAATGGCTACACTTATTCTTTTTAAAAGAAACCGCTTACAAGAAACAAAACTATCAGATCGCCAAAAAATTAAGAAACTGCAGTACTGGAAAAATATAACTTAAGAAACTATTTATTTTAATAAAGGAAATTCTTAGCATATTTTTACTTTATTTTCACTTTTTTCCTGAATCATATTATTGAGAAGGTACTTGGGCAATGTCTAAACATTGGAAAGGCTTCGAAAACTTTGTTTTGAAATGTTCACGAGGGTGCAGGTAGTGAACATGAAGATTGTTATGGAACCTTTAAGAAACTCGTAGGAAACTCTGAATACTGAAAATCTGATAATTTTAAGAAAGTTTCAGTACTGGCTCAAATTCTTAGTTTCTTATAAAAAAATACGTGTATTATATCTTTCTTTGGATTGAATTGCTTGAAAGGAATTTTTAGATACTGTACTTTACTATTATTCTACCGTGTGTTTTTTTGCTGTCTTGATTATTTTCCAAATTACAGCGTCATTTTCGTTTTTTAACTAAAGTCTGTCTCAAATTATAAGTCAGGGGAGACTTGCGACAACACAAAATTACTCATGCAAAACACTTGTTATTATTCGCGGGCATTTTCACCTGACCTCTAATTTGAGACAGACAAGAGGTTGTGACGTCATAAAATCGCTGAATCGTGAACCAGAAAAGCGACAGGCTTCCAAGCTATCATTTCAAAGTCTTTCGCATAATTTAGCATAATTGTTATTATTACTAAAAATAATTTAGCCCTGGTATAACTGATGAAGAAAACATTTGAAAGATAGGTAGCAAAACCAAATTTTGTGGAATTTTAACGTTTTTTTTTTTCTTTTCTATATTGCTACCTAGCATCCGAAGGTAGTTTTAGGACACTGAGAAGCTAAGCTTATCGAAGCAATGTCCTGGTCCTTCCTCTCGATGTGACCACACCTCGCGATTCCTTTAGCCTGGAATTACAGAGAGTTGGCGACTCTCCTCACTCTACGTAGCAGGTTCGGCAGGGCGGGGACTCGAACCACCAACCCTCATGTTGGTAGTCAAGCGCACAACCATTGCGAATTTTAACGTCGAATGCTTACACAACGTGGAGCAAAATATTTAGCTTTCTTTAGGTTTCTTTAGTAACAAGTAAAATTGTTGATAATCTTGAAACCATCAGTTCATTTTGTTTGAAAATTTCTCTGCATACAAATGCCATTTAAGATAACTACAATACACGAATACACTACTTCACAGTAGAATTACAATGTTACAAACAGTAGATGATTAGAATTCCATAAAAGAATGATCAACTACCCGAAGAGGAACAACCTATATGGTTAAATTTCTTTCCGGAAAAAGCATTCGTCGATGCACCGGTGGTACTCTCGAGTCCGAAATAGACGGGGGCCTGGAATAAACGGGGTGGGTGGACAATTTCCCGAATCCTAATAAACGGGGGTTCTGGAATCAACGGGGTGGGTGGAAAAGCCTATCTACAGTTCGGTAATAGACCATTTTGACATTTAGAAAAGGGTCTGGGGAGAGCAATATTTTTCTGGTAAATGGCTGCCACGGGGCTTTATCATTCGTTAAAGCCCCGCGGCAGCCATTTACCAGATTTGTGTCCGCCATTTACCAGAAAAATATTGCTCTCCCCAGACTCTTTTTCTAAATGTCAAAATGGTCTATTGAACGAAACACACAAGTTGTTTTGACTGTAAAACAAACTAAGAACGGTAGAAAGTCACATTTCAGGAAAGATGATTTCGCATGTTTCACAAATCAAGAAGCTCGAAATTAATAAACAGGGGGTCTGGAATAAGGATGTCCTGGGTGGATATTTTTCAAACATTAGTAAGCGGGGGAGACGTTTATTCTGGACTCGAGAGTATGAATGATGCAAACTTGTCACAGGTTTCGAAATGATGATTGATTGAGAATAAATTGATTTTAGCTGATATTGGGAGTTCTTTACAGATACAGAGGAAGATTGTTGAATGTCGTTCAAAGATTTGGCACCGTCATATCTAATGATGTAACTATTTGGAATCAATTTTATTGTGGCAATGACGTAACACAGAGTTCTTCATTCCTTTCCCTGCATTCTTAGATGAGGTTATTCACAGTAAAAAGTTGACGTCTAGCTTTCAGAATGAAACCTGTTTTTGAAAATAGATTTCTTTATTTCTTGAAGCAAGCACAGAAGCTGTTATCCGAAAAGCAAGTAAAAGTTTCTTGGCCTTAAAAACCTGGCCTAATCCTGGCAAACTGTGAGATTTGAAAAATCACAGTTGTGATTCAAACTTTGATTTCGGTTGCTCTGGCAGCTGCTAGAGATTTGCAATGACAGCACTTTGTCTTAGTCTCTAAGCATGAAATAGGCGAGTTTAAGCCTTCCTAAATCAGCAGACAAAATGAACTTTGCTCTTCACCTTTATGATAAATTTTATTGACTGGAGATTATACGATTGCAGTGACATTTCGTTTCTGTTGTCCAATGGTTGAAAAACAGGCCTAAGCAGTGTTGAAGTGTTTAATGCAAAATGGGGACAGCTTTTAATAGACTTGTTTGAGTTAGTGGAGGCTAGCCTGCGCGCAGCCTCAAGTCCTAAGTTGAGGCTGCATGCCAACCTCGTCCCCAGGGCCTTTTGTGTCTCCGTCCCAATATCACAAAAGGCCCTGGGGACGAGGTTGGTTGCGCGCACGCTGGTGGAGGCAGGTTACCACAGGGCTACAAGGGACTTCATTTTTCATTTTTTTTTTCATTTCTTTCAACAGGGTTAAATACATTCAGTATACGTATGTGCTGAAGTCATACGTGTTTGCCGACTCAGCTAATAACGAGTCTACCTTATAGCCAAGACTTATTATTCATTTGGGCGACACAACGAAGTTCTCAGAAACATCACTGGTAATTTTTTATGGAATTTTATTTCTGTTGGTTGATGACTAACGGACCTAGTTTTCAGTTCAACATTGCAATGCTTACCACAGGGGGACAAGGAAACGAGATAATAAGTAAAAGATGGACAATTTATTGTTCATTTCTGCGATACAATGGAATTCTCATAAACATAACCATCACCATTAGCAACCACGAAATAAAGAAACCAAGCAAAAACAAACGATCTGCAATTTGCGAAACAGATCTCCAGAAGTCCTTTATGTTCCAATCATCAATTTGCCGCTGTTGCTCCTCCACAAGTGACTCGACATTTCGCAAACATTCAAGCTGATATATTGACGGCTTTGGTTCTGATTCCAGCGAATTGAAACCACTGGAGAGTGGCTGATCCCAGAAATTTCCTCTTAGCTCATCATCCCCATAGTAACCGCTTTTGCAACCATAGTAATATTTACTGTCTCCATAGTAACTGCTGTCGCTTGTCTCCGGGTATCCAGAGGACTCAGAGAGCGATTCCTGCGATAAGCAATACATTTCATACTTCTCGCCTTCATTATCGGCGTCGAAATGACCGCGATGGCGTAATCGCTTCTTGCTGGTAGAAAAATCGGCTCTTTGATCAAACTCGGGGTCATTATCGCCTCGGTTGTCGTTTTTCGTTACTTTGCCGTTCCTTTCGTTTATCTCTACTTTACAGACATAGGGAAAGTTCGTTACAAACAACCATGGGCCGAGAATGTCTATAAAGATAAACCGCATATATTTCGGCATGGGTAATTCGGTTCGGCAGCGCATCGAAATAGCGCTCGTCATAACCGAGAAGAACAGAATTAGCATGCAAATCAGCATGAATTTGGTTATAATCGGTATTGTATCAGAGCTGACTGGTAACATATCGTTTAACATCATGCTTGTGAATGTGATAACTAAGATGCAATCGAAGACTAGGCCCATTCGCTCGCCTATTAGGTCAGGCAACATGAAATTCACCAACGCAAATAAAGTGATAACTAGACATGGCACAATAACATTGTAAACATAGAAACCTGGTTGTCTTTCCAGTGTTAGCTTGAATGTTATGTCGATGAAAGGGTCGGGGCAGCAGCTATAAGGAAAAATGGGGGACTTGGTATTAGTTTGAGGTTGTTTTAGCAAAGAGATGTGAGTCAAAAAGTCACTGGAAAAAAACTTTTGTTTGAGAAAAAACGCACAAATCAAGCAATACTAAACTGAAGCGATTTAAAGTCAATGACCTGAGCTATATGGCGCAGTCTATAAATCAGACAAAGAAAAACCAAAACACGCCATTGTTTTCTGTGGCTTTGCTTTCTTTGGCCAAGCGCTGGATTATCAAATACGATAGGCTATTTATAAACTTATGAGATCTCATCTTTTAATGCAGGAAATTCACTTTAAAAGGTGTCCAAGAAAAATGTGCTTATCTTTGATAAATGTTTGTAGAATAATGAAAAAATGGATGGAAGTTTCAAATTTTTGTATTCCTAATTCACGTAGTCTAACCTAAATATGAACACCTTGTTGTTTTTCACAGGCTAAGGACTCTCTGCGTTATAAACTTATAAATATTGGGTTTTAACAAGGACCAAAGAGCAAGCGTCAAAGAATAAGACACGAAGACTCCAAGTATAAAGACCCATTGCTAACCATGATCCTTTGTACGCCGAATGAAAAGCAAAACAAGGAGAACCTAAGCCAGAAACGACTTTCATATCATACGAAAAGTCGACTTTGGGGCCGCAAAGGATCATGGTTAGCTATGGGTTTTTAAGCTCTGCGTAACTTGCCATAGTTGTTTTAACATAGAGGGATCTTCTTCAGATCAACGGGACCCTTCTTTGCTAAAGTAGGAAGTTCTCTGTAATTCCTTGAAATTTTTGCCAACTTAATCTTTCCGAGATCATAACCAAAAAAACCTTAGCTCAAAGTTTGAATCAATGCACCATTATCTAAGTGGAATTATTAGAGCTTTGAAAATAAATATTTCAAAGACCCGTCTCTCTTTAATATGGGAAAACTTTTGGGACACCCAGTGGTACTTTTTTTATATTCGTTTTCTTTTAAGTTGGTAAATACTAAATGATAGCTATATTAAAAGCTAATTAAAACCAACCATCTAAACTATTTACAAACAACAATTTAATAACAGTAATACTAAAAGTAACAGTAACAGTAATTCTAAAAGTAACAGTAATGCTAAAAGAATAACTGAAATGCGTAAATGCACATTAGATTTCCTGTTGTTATTTTATATACAGGCCCGTAGGAACGAAATTCATATTGGGGGGGATGAAACCAGACGCGAGCGGAACGAGAAATATTTTTTGTGACCACGCCCTTTAGATCGTTGGAAAACGCCTCTATTATGAAGAATTTGCCATCTAAAGGAGCAAAGGATCCAACTAACGGAAAGCTTTCCCGGGAAATTTTGAATATATAACCTCAAAATCACTTAGAAATAGAACGTTTTTTTTTTATAGAAACGTGATAGCTCGATAACTCTGATAACTTCCTCTAGTATAAATAAGTTAAAGTCTTCATTTCCATAAGCTTGACTTTTTAACAGCCTTTTTCACTAAAAAAGAACAAACTTCAGCAAATTATTGGGAGAAGCCCCCCCCCCAGCCCCCCGCTTCCGACGGGCCTGATATAGCCCACCTGTGCTATAAATGGTTTGCAGATGCGGCACAAGCAAGAAATTGATGACAGGTNTTAGAAATAGAACGTTTTTTTTTTATAGAAACGTGATAGCTCGATAACTCTGATAACTTCCTCTAGTATAAATAAGTTAAAGTCTTCATTTCCATAAGCTTGACTTTTTAACAGCCTTTTTCACTAAAAAAGAACAAACTTCAGCAAATTATTGGGAGAAGCCCCCCCCAGCCCCCCCCCGCTTCCGACGGGCCTGATATAGCCCACCTGTGCTATAAATGGTTTGCAGATGCGGCACAAGCAAGAAATTGATGACAGGTTTTTAATATTTGCTTTAAAAAGGTAAAGTAATTCATATGTAGTGTCTTAAGTAATTTGTTACTGTAAAAGTTTTAAATTGAATATAACAAAAACAAAATGTTTATATTTGCAGTTGAGCAGTTGAGGTGATTTACTTACGGGTAATAGACGACATTCCGTATTGCCTCTGTTTTCCTCAAAAAGAATGAAGAGCTATTAAGATAAGCTGTAAGGTCCATCGTATCTCGAACATTCGTAAGATTGATTTCATGACTGAGGTGTGTCCAAGAGCCAAATTTCATCTCGCAGACTTGGATATCAAATGGAAAGAATGTGATATCGGTGCCACAGCTTGATTTCAAAATTGCTGGAATATACCAAGTATTTAGGCCATTGTGAGAGACTTGAATTCGTGTTTTGAATTGATCCATGTTGCCTCCATGCTTTCCATTTTCAGCACTACAATAAATAACAGAATAATATAGCAAGCTGACAAGGGCAGATTTTTCAACAATAGCATCCGTTGTCTGTGATTGACACGCCAGTAAAAACAAAGCGATCAGAAACAAAGGGATTTCTATGTTCAATTTGTTAAGCTGCGAGTGTAACAAAACAGACTGCAAAACTTGCCTGAAATCTTGATGGCTAACGCACTTACTGTACATGCGAAAAGAAGACGTAATTATATCGAAAGAAGAAGGATATATCCAAGGGTGTCAGGACACCTATTATGTAATTAATAAATAAATGTTTACTTACCTTGTTTTGATTGTTGTTGTGTTCTTTGTTTTGTCTCTCCAAGCCTTGGTTTATGAGCAACATTTCAACCTACCTTGGCCTAAACTGGGCCTAACCGCTTTTTCGAATCTAAATCCCAATGTATTGCTGTGTGCATGTGCGCCTTCGCAGAAGAAACGATTTTAAAAACCTTTTCTTCTGCGAAGGCGCACATGCATACATGAATACAAGGGAGTTAGGTTCGAAAAAGTGGTTAGGCCCAGTTTAGACCAAGGTCGGTTGAAATGTTGCTCATAAACCAAGGCTTGGAGAGACAAAACAAAGAACACAACAACACTCAAAACAAGGTAAGTAAGCATTTATTTATTAATTACATCATAGGTGTCTTGACACACTTGATAGATCTAAACATCTCTGTTCTGAAGTTTCTTTATCTACAGTAGTTCAGAATTTGTTTATATACCTACATAAAAGAAATTGAGGAAGCAGACATGTAAATCTATCGTTTTTCTTTCGGCTCATACTCGTGTCTTCTCTTAATAGCTCCTTTTCGCATGCGCAGCCATTATTCCAGCTCGTGTGTCGACATAAAGAAGCAAAGTTGGAAAAATCAAAAGAGCAGGGTATTAAAGTAAGGTCGCATTGAACAAACATTGAAAAGCGGAGATAAATAACTTCTTTACTCTAAATTCTTTTATTCATAGGATTGGAACTCGTCAGTCTACCAGAGGTGATCTATTTCTTTCACTAAAAAGGACCACCCTATATGGACACCAAACTGTCCAATATTTTGGCTCTAAATTATGGGATATTTTTCCACTTTTCATACGCGTTGCTGGCTCTATTTTACTCTTTCGGTCGAAATTGAAAGCTTATGTTATTGACTCATATGTCTAGTTTGTCTGTCTTACAATGATTTGTCGGTTGCTTGGGGCACATCTGGTTAATAGTTTTTATCTTAATATTTTTAGTTTCTTTGCTTTTATGGGGGGGGGGCTCTCTCTCGATTACTCTACCTACTTAGAGAGCTCCTCCTAAATCAATCTATACTATATACAACCATGTAACGTCTTCTCCCTTTGTTTAGTTTGTAGTTTTGTACTAGGTGTTACTAATTTTAGTATTGTCTTTATTTTTATCGTAATTGCTTGTAGAATTGTATGTAGTATGCTTGATGATCAAATGAAACTGAATAGGGAAGAAGCGATGAGAAGAAGACAATGAAAGTGCCAAAGAGGTGTGGCGGCAAAAACTCTCAGAGGTTTGGAGGCAGAAAGTCAAATAAAGCTGAAGGGGCAGAGTAGCAACGTAATAAGAGAAATTTTGCTGCAAAAAATGGCTATACCATGAAGAAAGCTTACTTGTTGTAAAGCACAAGATCAGGTGTCCAAACATGCTTCTTGTCGACCACTAGGCTTGTCACGCCATCATAATCTTTGGGGTCCCATGTCATGATTTCATTCTGCCATTTCTACAAAGGGATGCAAAACGCGATAATTATTATTATTCTCGAACTATCTAACAAAGAAAAATTGTTTAAAAAAAGAAAAAATACAATACAGAATACTTTGCAACAAATACAGGTTTGTACAATACTTACAATGTTTTCTTTATCGATATTTACAAACAGTGAATCAAAATTCTATCCGCTCAAGCACCCAACCTGAGCCATGAATTGAAAGGTCTACATAGTCTACAATTGCATCCCTCTCCTTTCCAGATTTTAATTTTCCTTTTAAAGCTGGAGAGGGTATCTGATTATCTTATGTCATTGGGAAATGCGTGCCATAATTTACACCCAAGAAACGATATCGTCCCCAAGCCATAGCACGTAGTACGCGCTTGTGGCAATAGTAGATAATGGCAGCTTCTTAACCCTTCTTAACCCATACGGACTGTGTTTTTCGACGAAGATCTCTGAATCTCTAAAAGAATGACATTTGAATCTCTAAAAGAATACACATGAGGAGATTTAAAAAAGCTCGAAGCCGTACTTTCTTCATAGGAGATTTGATAAGGATAAGAATTTAATTCATGCGTGCGTAGATTATTCTCGATGCGATAAGAAAACAAATCATAAAATACATCAAATGGTACTTGAATAAATTCTTAAGACTACTAGGAGACGTTGGAGAGACTTCAAAAAATTTTAGTTCTTGTTGTGTCTTGATTTTTCGTGAATGGGTAGATTCTCGGTGAGATTTAATATAGAACTGGTCTGAGCAATTCTTTTGCGTTGACCTGCTCTCGAATCCTAATCGAAATTGCCGCTTCGCTGCTTCTAACCGCCATTTTCTTAGGNGTGCCAAGTACAGTGGAGGGTGCCCAGTACAGTGGAGGGCTATCATGAAGTAATGTGGGGGTCTATCACGAAGTACAGTGGAGGGTGCGGAATACGGTGGAGGGCTATCATCAGTACAGTCGAGGGTGCCCAGTTCAGTGGGGGGCTATCATCAATACAGTGGAGGGCTATCCGAAGTACAATGGAGGGCTATCGTACTTCGTGTGGGGGGCTATCATGCAGTACAGTGGAGGGCTATCATGCAGTACAGTGGAGGGCTATCGTATTGCGTGTGGGCCATGAACAGTTGTATCTTCGCACTGCCCTTTGTCACATTTTGAAGTAATCACGAATGAATCTTTCAAAGAGAAGGCAAATTTTAACTTACCTGCCTTATCCATAAATTTGTGCTCATAATTTGGGAACTATCGTCCTGAAAGAAACGTTGAAATAAAGGAATAGTTTGAAATAGGAATGACTAACACACTTTCAGCCATCAGAGCAAAGCAGTTCACTACAATTTAAACTAGAAACTCCAAAGAAGGCTAGAATATTAAGGGACCGTTCATTATTTTCAGAGGTGTTGGTACCGAAGAGAAATGTGTTGGGTAAAAGAAATTTTCCGACATAAAAGGTGTTGATAAATGTTTTTTCCATCACCTTTTGAGTTGGGTAAGGAAATTTTTTGGACCATAAAACAGTTCTCTTCGGTACCAACCCCTCTGTAAATGATGAACAGTCCCTAATCAGCTATTTATCTGAATGGTTTGAAAGTTTAAGGAAAAGAGCAACACAGATGAGCACCTGATTCCAGTAAAGAATGGAAGATACGTCTTTCTCAAAATTCCGTATGCTGTTTATTTGGAGCAAGATTCCGATACCTACCGACGAAAAGGCGAAACTGCAGTTCAGCCTGTCAATGAGCAAGATATACGGTCAATGTTGCTAAAGGTTTAGAATGGCTTAGAATTAGGATGCAGATCTGCTAGACTTTAAAATAAAGTCCTAGTTTTCGTTATTGCCACCTCAACCCCTACCACCCTTTCCGTTCAAACTAGTTTGGCCAAAAGTTTGGTCCTGTTTTTGAGCTGTAATTTTATCAGTCATAGTTTGTGCGGTAAAGGAGACAGTATTTAAGGTGGTAGAAGCAAACAAAAGGGTGCGCATGTGCTGTGTTCTTGGTGGTTCTATATGTATGTCTTGAAAAAACGATTTCACCAACCCATTTTTCAGCGTACCAGTACAAATTGCACTCTTAAAAAGACTGATTCTGGGGACATACATTTTTAGAATACTCCGATAAAACCCTATTTTGAGGACAAATATTGACCAACATCCAAGAACATGAACAGTCCAAGTTAGTTGCAAAATGATATTGTTGAAAAGAGTTGAAAATAAATGTGATTTTAGGGACAGATATTAACATAGTACGGGAGAAATAAACCGGTTAAGTGTACATACATAGGACCACTGTCCTCACTGCAAGATGCCCACCCTTGCAAACATTAGGAGGCAGCTCATACGTATATGGATCTGCCAGAAGATTATGAATTGAGCAGCAACCAATGAAGTGCATCAGAAAGCAGAAACTTACCAAGTCGACCAATTGCACTAATGCAACATCTAGATAAACTTGAACAGCTCTTGTTTTATTTCTGACTGGCCTAACTGTATTCGTGAATTGTGTTTTGCCGAATAAATCATCGAATAATCTGCTCTCGTCATTTGTCTCTTGCTTGTTTTGCTCAGCAATAGCTGCAATGAAATAAATTTCAAAAAGGTTTAAAAATGCATCGAAAATGGTCTTATTTGCATCCAGAGTCCAGAAAAAGTCATGGCTCCACGGCTGTGAGCCGGGAGCCGGGGGAAGGTTTTGCTTGTTTATGTTTGAGTAAGGTTTAGTAATTTTCACCTGGGGAAAGTTTGGGTAATTTTGGCAACAGCAACTGGTTAATACATTTTAGGGTTACAAACAATGCGAAGAGTGCGAAAAATCTGGTTATTTTGACTTGATAAATTGAGGAAGGTCCAACTAACGAAATTGGTATCCGAAGGAAGGTTTGACCGTTTTCTAGACTCTGATTTGCAACTGTTAACTATCTGTCGCCAAAGATGGGGCATTTGGTAAAATACACCGGGTAGGTCGGTAAAATGCTATACGTTTGAAAGCCTGTAGCTCTCAAACCATTCTTCCGATTCCTATAAACTGATAACACCTGTATAGCTAACAGATCGACTTAGATAGGAAAATTTATTTTGTGAAAATCTGTTGCATCGTTCTCAAATTACAAGCGATTTTATAAAAATGCCTCATCTCAAAATCCTTCAAAACAGGCCTAAAATCCCTGATCGCAATCGTAAAATGTGTGTCTACCCAAGTAAGGCAAATGCGCTCATGGGCATAGGGGATGCCCTACGTTTAGGGGGGCTTAGTATGGATCTTGCCTGAATATGATGGCTTGATTGAGATAAGACTGCTCGAATGGAGCCTGAAATGCAATAAATTTGGGGGGGGGGGTGCAGCCCTTCCAGCCCTATGCCTCCTACGCCTATGCTAGTGTTAACTGTTTAAGAGTGGGGGATGGCTCAGTGGTAGCGCGCTTGACTACCAATCTGAGATTTTGTGGTTCGAGTCCATGCCCTATCGAACCTGCTACGTAGAACGAGAAGAGTCGCCAACTCTCTGTAATTCCAGGCTAAAGTAATCACGAGGTGTGGTCATATCGGGAGGAAGGACCAGGAGACTGCTTCGATAAGCTTAGCTTCTCAGTGTCCTAAAACTACCTTCGGATGCTAGGTAGAAATGGAGAGAAGAAAAAACTGTTGACCAAGCTTAGTGCGTCTTTAGTCTTTACTACAATGAGAACTAAACTTAGCTGTGTGTGGCGAAATATTTGCGACGCATTTCATCATCGCATTATTATCGCAAGTCTAACGCATGTTTCTAGTGAGAACCAAGCTAAAGGGAGGCGCTAGAAGGTAACACGCTTTGAAATCCCTCGCTAAAATTGATTGGTATGAGTAAAGGCTATACTTACTCTCAAGATGAAGTGTATACAGCAAAAATACAGTCAGTGCAATATGTCTTCCCATAGCGTGCATCTTTCCATAGGCTTAGCAATTTGTGTACCGAAGAGCAAAACTTTGTGATCTGTAAACAAACTCTGAAGCAGAGAGAAACAACAGGATTTACACTCTTCAAATCTGGAAAATCAATCATTCCGAATTCAGACCCTTTAAATTGGATAACTTATATGTCTAATAAAAGTTTGATATTCCGAAATGAAGAAGAAATCTTAAGCTTATTAAAATCGAATTTCTAATAGCGAGTTAAGGAAATCTGTACAATAAATTTTGATGTGTTGATTGAGGGCTAGGAAACCAACTTGACAAGTATAACGAGGATAAATGAAGCAAGATTGCTGCGGTAAATTAGAACTGACAGGTGAGGAGGAGTAGACGTTATGATGTCGAATGTATCAACCTATAACGCAGGGGCAGCAAATCTAGACTGGCTACACAATCTCGGTATGCTCCTTAGAACTGATATGTCGCTAATACAGCCATCAGCAACAACAACAACAGCGAAATTGAGGGGCAAGTGTAGCTAGTCTACAGCAAATCTTGATTGGTTGACGAGTTAGACACGTCTCCAAGAATTAGGCCAATCACATTGAAAAGAAACAACGACAAGCGAAAGTTTAGGCCAACTTTGCTCGTTCTTACCGTCCATCACAATGCCACTTTCAGTAGCAGGGGAATTTAGATTGTTAAAATATTATTTTCAGCAAATTGTTCCCCAGAGTCTGCTTCACATTCGTGATTAAACTAGGGGAAGGGAATCTATCTTACGATTTGAAATAGTTATGAAGTCGTAGATATTACATCGGGTCCTCAATCCCATTTTCTGGCAATATTTTGCGGGCGATGCCAGTCCCTTTTTTGAAGATATACAGTTCATGATCAAATCCCATTCCAAGTTTATTGTTTTTGATGCTGGTATTTCCAATCCCAGTCCTTGCAAAAAATCCCATTACCAGAGTGTAATTTTAGGCAAATCCCAGATCCCATTTAATCCCTTCTTTCTTCGCATTTTACCCTCTCCGCAAGTAGGGAACTGGCGGGATTTATCAGGTAGCGGGATAAATCAGACAGTTTTTGGCATTCAAAATCCAGTAGCAGCCCCTCAAATATCTTAAAAACAAACGCAAACTTAAAAGAAGCCATGATCATTGCTATTACATTCGGCACCATTAGCATTTCGATCACTTTTTGCTTCTATAAAATATGCTCAACGAAGGAGCTTTGGCTTATGCCAAAGTCAATTTGCATCCGTCTTCTCTTTGTCACAGCATATTTTAAAGAAGCAAAAAGCGATCGAAATGATAATGGTGCAGAATGGAAGAGCAATGGTCATGAAAGCTTCACTTAGGTTTGCGTTTGTTTATAAAACATACGAGGGTGCTACTGGCTATTGAAAGCTATATATCTGATATATCATATATCCCGCTGCCTGATAAATCCAGCCAGTAACCTACAGGACCCTGCAGCGTTTCGCTGCATCTCTTCCAAACCGTTTCTCTCTACGATAATTGAAAAAACAAGTCGCAAAAATTCGCAAGGTAATATAACTACAGTAACTGACTAGAATCTAAAAAAATTATAACTGCACTTCGGCAGAAATTCGATCCAGCAGAAAGATACGACAAATAGCACTGATTTCAGCTTCGATTTGTCGCTAGCAATTCCTTGCAGACAGGGACTTTAGTAAAACTTTTAGTAACTTGTTTGTGACCGCTGGTGACCTCAATTTAAAATTCATTTCACAAGTCTACTTACCGGTTTTAACTCAGTCTTGTACAGCAACCATGTTGTGTGTTCTGTTGTTCGACGAGAAAAGCGCTGCGAACTTCTTCCTGATAAAATTCAGTCTGCCTCTGTTTGTCGAGCACTGCTTCAACTTTATTCAATTCAAATTTTACCTTTCCTTTTTTCCATCAAAAGCAAATAAAACCATATTCTATTATGCCTTACGTTCCCATGACACAAAACTAGATCTGTTCCATTCCCCAATAGGCCCTTTCTTTTGTTACATCACAAAAGGATTTTTCGAAATACGCTGGCTAAGATCGCAGTTTATACAATGACACGTGTTGTTGAAAGCATCAAGATAAGTGAAAGTAAACCCAGGCTTAACTTTATGATAAGACCAGCTCAAATCTTTCGTGAAACTGTAAAAGGCATTGAAACTAAAACTATTTCAAAAGAAATTTTTATCATGAGAACATCTCCCCGTAATTTGAATGAGTAACCACATAAACTTCCCAAGGTAGATCCCCGGATCCCCGGGGAGGGGGGGGGACTTGACTTTCATTAGTACGGGGGGTGTGCACTCCAAGAATTTTCCCCTTCAAATGATACCCGGCTTTAGCAAAAATCCAAAAAATCAGCGAAAAGTAAAACAAGCTGCGCCAAAAAAAAATATCCACCTTCGACAAACCATGGCAAATCGTACGCTAGGCCAATTTTGAAGATTGATCGACGACGGCCCCTTGAGAACTAGCCTTTGCCGAATGGGGACCCTCGCTAAATGATTGAAAATGAAATGAAATGATGCACAATTTTTAGTCAAAACCCAAATAATACTCAGCAATTCATTTCTCGATTTTCTGGCCACCTTCTCGCGCCGCAACCGATTTCTTGAAAATCCTCGTCTCGAAATAGCCTAAATTAATCCAACACATCGATCAAATTGTCTAGAGATCTAGAGACGGAAGGTGGAGCTAATTAAAGTCCGCCTCAAATTAGATGTCACGTGAAAATGTCCGCAAATAAAAAATTGAAGTGTTTTGAACGAGTAATTTTGCGCTATCGCAAATCTCATGTGACATCTAATTTGAGATAGGCTTTAGACAATGAGAAAATAGTCTCACCTCCTCCCCATCGCCTACACCCGGGACCCCAGTCTGGTTCCCTGGCGTCATTTTCCACTAGGGGCTCCACGGAAGCGGTCTAAAATAAATCGCTTCCCTAGCGTCCAGGACTCTCACGCGAACGCGGTCAAGTTGACGCAGGGAACCAGGCTGCCGGGACCCGGGATGAAAAAACCTCAGATACCTGAGACAATTTTTGCCATATAAACTGAAACTGAAAATAGTCCCCGGATTAAGATAGTACCTTGTGACCGGTACTATTATATCAAAATAAACCATGTGAATAAACAAGTCCTTATAAAGGTGAATTTTCACTGAAAAATGTTCGAGCGAAAAAAGAGAAAAGAGCTTCGACCGAATTGATGCCACAGCATGCGCACATCAGACGGTGAAAAACACGTTCTCTGTTGATGAAATTTTCTTCGCTCTGAAAGTTTTCGCTAAAATGAAAATGCGCGCTAAAGACCCACTGCTAACCATGATCCTTTGTGGTGCCAAAGTTAACCCAATCCGAAAGTCGTTTCTGGCTTTGGTTCTCTTTGTCTTGCCATAATTCGGCGCACAAAGGATCATGGTTGAAAATGGGCCTTAAAGTAAGATCGTAAACAAGAATGGACGAGATGTTTCGCCAAAGGCTCCCATTATAATCAACAATTCAATCTATAATACAATACAAAAATACCTTCAGTTACCAGCCAACAAACTTGCCTAAGCGCAACATCAAGCTCGAACAAAACAGTTGATTCAAATACCGGAATAGCTGCGTCATGCGAATATTCGCTGGCCTTAGGAAAGAGTTTTCAGCGCGAAACATGCAGGGTGTTAACGCCCTCAAAGTTTTGCTTGACCATAGGCAAAAATAAGCGCAATTTACTGGGGATACGCCTGTTCTTACACGTTTTACGGAGACAAGCATTACTCTCAAGCTCTTAAAACAGCTCATAGCTTGACCAACGATCAGAAAGTCCACCCCAAAGCGTGCTTCTTGAAAGTAAAGCACCATTTATGTAAACTTACCCAAAGTCTATTTCCCGAAGTTCGTCTGACCGATCCCTTTCCCACAGTTCCCGGATCCGCAATTCCAACATTTCGTAAAGAAAACAAGGAGAGAGATAAAAAGAATCTACCATTTAGGGGACGTTTTCGCCATGCAATTGTAGATTTTTACATTAATTTGATGGCAGACCAGCTTACCAAAAAATATATCTTCGATGCACTGTAGAATCAATTTGCAATGGTAAATATTTTCAGACAAGAACTGTAAAAGATTTAGTTTCAATGTTTCAGTTTCAGAAAAGAAAAACAACGAGGCAGCCACCGTAGAGCTGAGTTTTGGAACAATTTTTCCTAGTTCTCCTTGCATAAATCAGCTGGGTTTGTTACTGTTGGCTAAAGTTGGGGGGGGGGGGGGAACACTAGCATAGGAAATGAAACACATACAGTGTGACTATATGTAGGACAACCAACCAACGCCAGAAACGAACAAATGGACAGATGACTTCGCAAAACGACTTCGCAAGAGATCAAACAAACGGAGGAGCAAGGTCGAGCGAATGCACGAACGCAAGGACCGGTATTGGAATCTTGGCAAGTACGTATAACGACCCCAAAAATGGCAACAGCATTAGAGGATTTGTTCAACACTGCCTATGCCACTTCAGTCGCCAAACTTCTGCTGCTATACTAACATTTAAAGGGGCCTTTGCAACCGGCATGCTTTGTGACTGCATTCTTTTGTGGTCTCTTTGTTGTCGACATTTTAATGGTCCACTAAAATGACCGACAACAAAGAGATGGGACGTGCAAGGCACGCCGGTTGCAAAGGCCCCTTTAACTGTTAAGTGACATGTAAAACACGGCTTATCTAAAACTTTTCTACTTGAACTCCATCAATGTTATTGTATCTTTGTTGTAACGAGTCTAGATTTTACGTATAAGGTCAGGCTGAGGCCGTTCAAGACATAGCATAGACGCCAAAGAAATTAACAACAATTTTAAGGGTTATGTATTTGTAACTCGCTTGAAAGTTTAATGTTGCATTGAGGCGAACAGTGTGATTTTGAATACACCGAGAATTGCCTAAGATTTTACTTAATTATCTTAGACTACGGCTTTTCAGTTTCCTGTGTGCACGAAATTTGAAAAAATTTCACGTTAAAGTTGACAACAATGATATACTAAAATATCTGTGCAAAACGGGGTTTTGGAAGGGGTTTTTGAAAACATAAGATATGAAACTGAAACTTTCATAGAGCACTTTTCTGCCTGCGATGTAGCACTCAACAATGAATTAAGCTCAAAAACAATTCGACACTTTGTTTCAATAGCAAATCAAATTTCAATGCAACAATACAATTCAATTCAACTTTGGATTAGCTGGAACTTGGAATTGCACTTGTTTCTCGACATTTTCACAACTGCAAACTGCAACAAAGGGGCTTAGGGGAACAGCATGTTAGCAGAACCTTGAATGGCCTTCAGCCCATAAAATAATTATCTCCAGTAAATCAAAAAATCTTGTCGTTTTAACATTCGATTACAGGATCAAGATATGCCTTGAAACCTGGTCTACGACTACAAAAAATTATCTATAAAGTTTCAACGGAAAAAGATCTCAATTTGTACAACGACTAAGTTTGATGAAAAGTTCGAAATTCTTACGACAGAGGACAACATTTGCAAACTATAAGGCAACTATTCAAAAGTCGTTCATTTTCTTGGACTTCCCAACGCTTATTTCGCAAAGTCCAACCGATCCTGTTCCGCAATCGCATTCCGTGGTGTTGCCCCGTACACGAGAAAGGGGATTCCTGAATGAGGAATACCGGACTGGGATCTATAGGAAAGCCTTTACAAAATATGAGTCTATCATTTGTCTGTGGGAGGCAGCACGTGCGTCGTAGAAGACTATCATTCAGGCTAAAATCAGGGGTTAGAGCTCTCTCTTAATAATGTTTCACTTAAGTTAAATTTTTTCTCTAAAATGGAACAAAAAGTCATTTCCGTTGGAAAAAGCGAAGGGACGTGTAACTGTTAAGAGACTCCCAAACTTCAACAAAGAACTTCTGATTATTTCGTACCCCTTTCAGCCAGCAAAATTAACGTCTGCTCGGAGCTGTAAAGGCTATAATTTTGATAAATACAACGACGTAATAAAACCAAGATTTTCACAAAAACTATTTGATTAAACTAACCAAAATTTGTGTATCGATTATCAAATAACGATGAAAGGATTTTGCAGCAGCTAAAACGATACGCTTACGTCTCTTCGAAAGACAATCTCGTGTGCCCTCTGTCGCAAAAAATCTAAATATATTATACCCTCGAAGAGCTGCTCTAAATTCAGAGCAAAACTAAGGATGAATTAAACTGATTTTTATTAATAAATTGTTTACGTCAAAATACAAAAATAACAAAAAATAACTCTACAAAATTCCCACGCGGATGATTAAAGTGAATTCAGTGCAATAATTAACGAAAGTAAAATGTCTCTAAGCAGTTCATGTATGCTGTATTTCATCGATAAACTTATCCGTATTTTCTTGGAGCTGACAGTTTCCAGGTGACAGGAACGTTTTGGGGTCGAATTCCAAGCAGGAACTTTCATGTTGGTAGCAACCACATATGGGCTAATCGCAACGTAGTACAATTGATGTGAATAGCTTCCTTGGCTCCAGTATCACATTGCCTTTCAAACATCACTAGATGTGGCCTGCTCGAAGTACTGATAAAAACTGTCCATTACACATACGCCATGTTTTTAAACGGGTTAAAAAAGTGGCAATCTTGCAGTAACCACTCTTATCTTCACAGAGAGCCTTTTCGTTATTATAAATTGAAAAAGTTGCGTTGCAAAAATCGTCATCAATTGGCATTCCTACAAATTCCAAGCATCCAACGAGCTCCCCAAATGTCGCGAGGAAACCAAGAGAGTGGCTTTCAAGGAGGAGCGTGGCACTCAAAGACTTTATTCATGTCAATAAATAGCTGATGATGATGATGATGATGATTACGTTGCTGATACCTCAATATAAAGGTTTCCTGGTGACTTATAGGGAGGCAACTCTGGCAATCTGGGAAGCCTTGAATCTCTCTTGAAGCCTCCCACTCCCTATTTTTAGGTGTTGGGACGGACCCAAGGGGAAGTGAGATACCACGAGCCATTATCGACCTATACTCGCTACACCACAATAGAAAGCATTTCTCTAGCTTTCTTAACCAGACTAACTCTGGCACCAACGACCAGGACCTAACGATCATCAAAAACATGGATTTTAAAGAAACATGCGTTTTATCTACACTAATTGTTAAAAATTATCTGTCGAAGCTATCACTATCAAATTCAATATAAATATCACACCTCTGAGTATTGTTGTTGGTTTCGTAGTTTTCCTATCGCATCGTCAATAGTCAATCGATGTCCAAGCTTCTTAACTCCCAACTCTGACAAGTCTTCTTTTCCTAACTCTGATAAATGCATTCCTTGAATATCGTTCTCCAGAAAACTTTCTTTATACTGTCCCATGTGTATAAAATCAAGCCATTCCCCGACTTCATCACATGTCCATTCGGGGTAAGGTTTTAACGATATCGAAGTCGGTAAATCGTTCTTCATCCTACAAGGAGAAAGAATGTATCTTACTATTGCTCTACAACTTAGCAAATTTTGTCGAAATTTTAATGATTGATGGATTTTAGATGAACGCAATTTCAATGAGCACATTGGGAAATTCAATTCAATTAGGTAAGAGAAACTGAAGCAAAGCTATGATGGAAGCGGTGATCAAGATGTCAGTGAACAAGACGCAACAGAGACAAAAAAGCCACCAGCTATCATAGAAACTTTATTCAAATCTTCCACAATCCAATTGAGCCACATACCAAGTGTTTTTCCGGCAGGTAAGGCAATCCTCGACAGTTTTTTTGCACTACTCGTAGCTTTGGTTACGTAGCTAGGCCCATTACGGACATAAGCAAAACGAATGGGAAAATACGTTGAAATTCAATCACATGACCCATCCGTGTGCGAAGTAAAATATGAGACATCTTATTATTATTATAAGTTGCCACCAAGCGTACTAAAGCAATTGTATGAATCAACCAAATGGCATCTACTAAAAAAAAGATTTTGAAAATTTTGAGACAAAAATCCTTTCAGCTTACCTTGGAGGAGAATATGGAGGTGGTGGGTCGGCAGAAGATATTGTGTTGACGATCGGTTGGCTCTGCGAAGGAACAAATAAACAGGTAAGCAAACTGAATCGTGTCACACATCTAGAAAACAATGAACAGTTTCTTTTGCAACTCAAACATAAAACGCGGTAAACAACTTCATATTTTCGGAAATTTCCCCGTCGTTTGGGAGGCGGAATGTTGTTGTTGTTGCTGTTGTTGGTGGTTTATTCACGATTCGAAAGTTGAGGGGCTAAAGACGTGGAAGAGAAGCACACGATATTTGGGCGAGTAAGATCATAATTTCATGGTAAAATCATAATCATAGTGTCCCCGTTTCACATGATTTATCAGCTTTTTCGCCATTTCAGTTGTCAAATTTAAACAAATAATGTGTTATTATTCTTATCAATATATCATTAACAACGCATTGAAATTGCTCACTCACCTTTTCAACCTCAGCAGGAAAATTCTCAGCCATTACGAATTCGATCGGAGGTGGAGGCAACGGACTTTCCGGTGGCTCCAGAGCATGCCCATCAACAATATCCAAGTGCCCTACAACCTCTAATTTTTCTTCAACGGCTTTGTTAGCAGTTTCGTTCGATGCGAACATCAGTGGCGGCGTCACAATATCAGGCCTCTCTTCCACTTCAGCTGGAACTGAGGCTGGAGCTGATGCTGGAGGACTCGTTACCGGTGGCTCAACAGTTACTACAGATTTTTCAGTGTTTGCTGCTTGTACTGGCACGCTCTGGGGAGGCTTTTTCATTGGTTTAGGCCTTGTAGGCGGTGGGGTACTTGCAGCCACTTCTTGCTGTGGTTTCGCGACTTGTGTTTCGACAGACTTCTGAACAGGTTTCAATTTGACACCAGTGAACGAAAGGCCACCGTTCAGCTGTTGTTTCGCGTCACTGTTTTTGGGCTCAGGAGCCGTTCCCGTTGACTCTTTCCTCGCTATCTTCTCTGCTCTCCTAGCAACAGCATTAGCGAGTGCTGATGCCAAATCTGGCGGCTGTTCCCCTGGTGCCTGTGCCAGAACGTCGCTTACATCAATACCCGAGTCTTTGGAGATTTGTGTATCGAGACTGGAAGTGCTGCTTGCCGCATAGAGACTGAAATAGTCTACTTTGCTGTCATTCTTTTGCAAAATAGCATCAGAACTGGATGATTTCGAAATACTCGAAGAACTAAATGTTTTCGTCGACTCTTCGTTCTCTTTGATGACATGCAAACTTTGTTCCTTCTTGCGTAATGCAATCGTTTCGTCAATTGATACTTTCGCAGTTCTCGAACGTTGTTTACGTGCGGCAACAACACCTTGTAACGCTTTAGCGAAGTCACTAGATGGTTCCTCTTCATCTGAAGAATTCGACTGCTGGACAGCAGATTCCGACACGGTTCTAGCCAGCGGAACTGGCGGTAAACTCTCTGGCTGAGCGGGCACTGAAATCGATCTAGCTGGCGGCTGATGGACTTCTTCCGGAGGCGGTGGGGGCGAGTAAGACGGAACTGCTGGTAATACTGAAGACGGGGATGGCGGCGGAGGGAAAATATCACTGCTCCCACTAACCGTTCGCGTTCTTGTGTCTATGTTCGCCTCGAGATGTGTTTTCAATAGCTGACGTTCCGATTCACTACGCTGAAACGATGGTTTTCTTCCTAATCGTCGCATGTTCTCAAGCGCTGCTTCATAGTTTGGCGGTTGTTGCGGGCGGTTTTGATCTGAAGACGATGATGTCTCATCACTGCCTTGGCTACCGCTGCGGGAAAATCTCCGCGGCAAAGTGGCGTAAGCGGAGATGCTGCTAACACTGTTGCTGTTAGAAGGAGAAGTGGGTGTATCAATTGACGAGCGTGAAGATATCGAATTTGAGCGCTGTTGCCGTCCATTTTCTTCGACCGCATTAAAATCAGAAGGCAAGTTCATTGAAATGCCTTTCGTTTTGCGGACAACACCTTTCGATATTTCTTCTGTTCTTAACGTGTCCGGGTTAAGCTTCCAAGCGGCATCCGTCCACATACCTTTAACTGATCGTTTCCTTTGTCCTTTCTTATCCAACGTAATAACAGTATCAACACTAGCAGATGAGACCTGCCCTTCTTTTAATACAGACCCAGTACCCACATGTCCAACAGTCAAACTGGGGTAGTTTGATCTAGGCAGTGGTGGGGGCGGCGTCTTTTTAGAGTCTTTCGCCGGCGTCTTCTCTACACGTTTTGGTTCTGGTGTTTTAACCCGTTGCTTATTAGTCATAACTGGCGTGGCAACTGAGAAATCCGGCGAAACACACTCCGGCGCTACTGTAATAACTTTAAGAGATAATGCTTTCCCTGTGTTGGCTACTAACGAAACAACGTATCCATGTGTAGCATTTATAACAACCTCGCCGTTGACTTCAATAATAAAATCTCCTGGTCTCAATCCAACTTTCTCCGCCGCACCTCCTTTGTCCACTTCCCCAATATACTGTAATGCTGGAAACTGCGGCGTTGGCGTAAATTCTATATGTGCGGTGTGAGAGTTCGCTCCTCGTAACTGAAAGCCGAAACCTTTATCTCCCTTTCGAAACTGGACTGTTCTCGGCATGGGTTTATCAGGTTTGGACACCTTCTCAATAAAATCTTTCTGGTTTGATTTCTTACCAAACCAAGTTCGGTTCTTCTCTTTTTTCGTCATTTTCTTGAGTTCTTGGATACAAGAGCTTGGAAACCAGCCTGTACGCTCCTTCACACGACCTTCCCAGAATCCTTGTTCGCCAATGAATAACACCTCCACAGCGTCGCCTTTCTCAAGGGCAAGTTCTCCGGGCGCATTGGTTTGGTAGTCTGTCACCGCAACGAATTGTCTTCCCGGGATGCTGGGGTATAACCGGCTTTTAAGCTGGGCCTTGGTTCCTAAAGGGAAAGAAAATGAAATATAATAAGAGTTGCAAAAAACGTACCGGGTGTCCCAAAAAAAAAGTATACAGATTTGGTCAACCCTAACGATCAGAATTTAGCATGAATCAATCCGAAATCATTTTTAAAACATTACTCGATAGTTAACTTGAACATAGGTACCTTGTTTGTTAATATTGGTGCTTTGAGAGTAGAGATATAAATCTTCAAAGGACAAATTTGCCACCACCTCCCAACCAGAGCTTTGGCGTTTTGGCCTAAGCAATATCCACAATTTGTTTCACTTAAAATGGATAACATTTACTTTGGAGCTCCCTTGATGATAGGATTCACATAAATTATATTTTGTGAAATGCATTTGTTGTGCAGTTTCTAATTTTTCTCGTCCTGGTTCAAATTTTTCCAAGTCTATTGTTGAATTATTCGCTGTGCTTTAAGAATTTGCTTGGGCCAAAACGCCAAAGCTCTGGTTGGGAGGTGGTGGCAAATTTGTCCTTTGAAGATTTATATCTCTACTCTCAAAGCACCAATATCAACAAACAAGGTATCTATGTTCAAGTTAACTATCGAGTAATGTTTTAAAAATGATTTCGGATTGATTCATGCTAAATTCTGATCGTTAGGGTTGACCAAATCTGTATACTTTTTT
>REGM01000137.1:626112-646621 GCA_004194415.1 Aurelia aurita | reverse complement strand
GGCCAAAACGCCAAAGCTCTGGTTGGGAGGTGGTGGCAAATTTGTCCTTTGAAGATTTATATCTCTACTCTCAAAGCACCAATATCAACAAACAAGGTATCTATGTTCAAGTTAACTATCGAGTACTGTTTTAAAAATGATTTCGGATTGATTCATGCTAAATTCTGATCGTTAGGCTTGACCAAATCTGTATACTTATTTTTGGGACACCCGGTAGTTTTGTTTGTTAGAAAGAAAGCTGTATAATACCTCTTTCACACTGAAGCAGTTAAACCAGCTTTATCTAGCCCAGGTTAAATTTCAACCAATCAAATGCATTCGATTTGTTGGATCGACCAATTAGAACGCAGCACTCAATAACCTGGTTTATTTTAAGCTGGTTTAACTTGCCAGTGTGAAAGCTGCATAAGAATAAATTGCAAAAAAATTGCTCCAAAGAAATTCGATTCTGAGAATTTAGGGGTATTCTAGCACTCAATTTTTCGAATCAGTTTTCTAGTGTTCGAGTGGGCATGTACCAGTTGTATTACCTATTGAAAATCACAGCTGATTTTGGCGGTTGCAATATTGTGAGAATCGTGGAAGCAAGAAGGGATTAATTTGAATTTAGACACTTTGCCTAAAATTTAAGAGAACCAACAGTTCTTTTCCGTATCTCATTGGTTAAAAAATCTGAGAGCTACTATATTTTAAAAATAGATGTGAAAATTTTCTTGATTAATGCCCGGTACTTTATTGTAAACTTGCAACAACGAAACGTCGTTAATTCTCACCTTGAAGCAAGGAAATGTTTACTTGTTATTAATCTTGCTTCAAAGAAGGATAAACCAGAAATTTCGAGATTTAGTGGGCGTACCAGGATTTATGTCACCTATAGCCTTGGATGACTTAAAGTCACGTCAACGATAGCTTATCTGGATAAAATATCAAAACCTTTATTTTAGCAGAAAGGCTGTTTTGACTTAAAAAAGATATTCATGGAAAGTAATAAATCATATGGGGATTGTCGTACTCTTCCTTGGGATCTAAAGTTATCTTCTTTCATATACTGTCTGGTATTTTTCAATAATCTTATATTCAAATGACATGTTTCTAAAACAGTGTCCAAAAAGCATTCAAGCTTACTAATTCTATACTAATACTAATTCAAACGAACTATTTACAAACCTAATATGTACAAAATGAGTAAAAAAGAGATTATATAATTAGCGACATATTTCATAGGTGCAATTATCTCCAGCCCAGTCTTTGATCCTCTCTCAAATCACAGATCCGATCACAGATCACAAATCCCCAGCCTTGCAGAATAGCTCAAAGAGGCTAGAACACCGAATCAAAGGGAACTCTCTCACAACAAGGACAGCCCCAATCTCGCACCTATCTTTCGATGTTCAAACATGGGGGATTTTCCTGAATCAATAAAAGAACTGAATTTCTTACCTGGTCCGAATTTTATAGGCGCGGGTGCCTTTCTTGCCATTGCACCGGCAGAAAATGTCCTTCGATCAATTTTCTTGTGTTTATTTAGGCCTTCTTCATCGCTATCGGAATCCGAAGCTGAATCGTCAGAGTGGTGTTCACGCGTCACTGCGACAAAATTATTATTACTGTTCTTTCGTTTTGTGAACATGGCTTCTTTATTTTCTTTTAATTCACTTAATGCAACTCTAGCTCCAACTGTTTGACAGCGTTGCAACTCACTGATTTCTGCATTAGAATTTCCACCAAGCATAGGGGTACTCGGAGTTGACTGCGGAGGAGTAGGTGACGTCGGAGTTCCACCCGCGCGGCCTTTTCTCCGCTTACTATACTCCGGTAGCTTTAAGAACGGCGTAACTTGTGCGTCGTCGAAATCATGTATCAATGTCGCTACTTCGTTGTTTTCAGACAATACAGCAACCTCGTAAGCTGATTGTTTCGAGTAGTTTTCGATATTTCGGTCAGCACCACGAAACAGCAAAATACGAGCACAGTTCTCTTGATTTGTGATAGCACAGATGTGTAATGGCGTATTACCACTTGCAGTTCGACAGTTCAAATTTGCGCCGTAAAATATTAGATGCTCAAGATGTGGTTCACGTCCGTGTTTACATGCGAGGTGAATCTCGTGGGTCCCTTGATGATCTGAAACGCCAAGTAGTGCTCTTTCGTTTAGCAGCAGCTCACAACAATGTGCCGTTGCACCGACTTGAATTCCATGCCAAAGCGGAGTTAGGCCCTGTAAACAAAGTAAAGATCCAGTTACAGAAATATTCACTACGAAGCTAGGCCTGTAAACAAAACACAGATCTAGTTACAGAAATATTCACTGCGAAGCTAGGCCTGTAAACAAAACACAGATCTAGTTACAGAAATATTCACTGCGAAGCTAGGCCTGTAAACAAAACACAGATCCAGTTATATGAAGAATTGCGTGGATTAATAAGACTGGTTGCTGACGTAATAATCATCATCTGCTAAATAGGATTTTTGGAATTGAGTCTACGCAACTATTAAACGCCTTTGGCGAAGGAGACAAAATGGAGATTAAAGTAAGACTGTAGTTCTGACAACGAAATTCCTAAAATCCTTGCCTATAGGTCTTTCATATTGTCTTCAAGGATACGGTATTCTGGCAGTAGGCGTACAATATGGGTGGCAGATGCACGTTAAAGGCTCTTGGGCAACCGGCATGCATTGTGATCGTTTGTTTTGTTTTTCGTTGATTTTCATGCAGCATGAAATTGGGTAGCCTGCGTGCAGACTTTGTTGGTCACTGGGGAGGAGGGGAAAGAAAGGAAAGAAATTGGGCAACAATTACAAATAGGGCTGCAATGTATGCCGGTTGCCCAAGAGCCTTTTAGTATGAATAACAGAGGGTCCAATCTTCATCCCTGCGGAATGCTATCTTCAATGCTTCATTACTAGTGCTATAATAGTGTAGACAGAGAGGGAAACCGTGACACAGATCATAAAATGCATGCACGTGAAAAGGGGGTACTTGGGGCTTCAAAGAGGAGCACGCTGTGTCGTTCTGTTAGTGACCTTTCTTCTGCCGTTCATTTGCCTGAGTGAATGAGAAATTACTTAGCAGATATACAACGGCCTATTATCAACGGTGTCTGGTGAGCAGAGGAAACGCTAAATCGGATTGGCGAGTGTTATGCTTTTGTGAACAATGGAAGCTTAAGACTCCCTTGGGGGCAATGCTTTATCCTGCTTTATCGTAACTTATAAAAGTAAGCTAAATCTGGAGATATATAAATAAAGTCCTTTTTATAACGAAAGCCTGCAGACTTAAGTCGTTCATCTATAAATCTAATTTAATGAACTCAAATTACTAAATAGAGTTTGTCAAGAAAGAATATCTTAAACTTCCGACTTGTGTTCTCCGTTTGAACCTGCCCTGTTGGAACATGTTGGAACATGTTGAAGATACAGTTCAGGTTCAGATATCGATTCACACAGTACACAGTAGCTGACACCTAGAAATCCAAGTTTGCCTCCAGGTAAATAGATTAAGCAAGCGACAAAGTGCTCAGTAGCGAATCTCCGAGTGTAGATGACTTTGTAACAAAATTGGCTGTGCTTAAAGGCCAGTTTCCAGTCAGTGGAATTTTCCGAGCGGGCGGAAATTGTGTTGTTTATGACAGAAAATATCGCTTTGCAATTGAATAGAAATTTAAGGTTGACTGACTTTTGATTGTGTAAAATTCCGTCCGCTCGGAAAATCCCACTGACTGGAAATCAGCCTTTAACATGTAGTCTTCCTGTCAGCGGAGCCAGAAAAGCTTTCGCGTTTGACGATGTACTCGTTTGTGAATTTCCTACCAATTTAAGAAGCTTCTTGATTATTGTAGAGCAGAAAGGCTCATTTTGAAGTGAAAGTTTATTTTATGAAAATCGGTCAAGCCGTTCTCAAGTTATCAGCAGTTGCTTCTAGGAGATGTTTCTGCAATTCCTCTGAAAATGATTTGAAATTTAGGCCAGTGTTTCGTCCAAATTCAGCTCAGGAACACTCAACCATTGTTATTGAATCATCCAGTATATGTAGGGAGACAATAATCGACAATATATTTGGAAAATATTTGGAAAATAAGAACAATTCTGTGTGGTTTGTTAAAATCTTTCTCTTCCAAACTGATACAATAACACTGTGCATAGGTTCATTTCTAGCAGTCGAGTTTCTCCTTTAGAACACTGCAAGGATTAGTTTCCAAGCCCAATAACTTTATTTCACAGGCTACAACAAGGCGAAGATTGAACCTCTTAAGCCGCCTTTTATCAAAATATCACCAAAAGGAAAACTAAGATTAGAGAAAAATTGCGGTTTTAGCTCACGTGCTGTGTTTTGGCAAGAAGTCAGCAAGAAGAGTCGCGTTCGAGATAATACCTTTTAAGGAAAATCGATGTTTGTATGAAAGTAAAAACTGCGCCGAGATGATCTTTAAGAAAATATGATTGTGATTTCAAACTATGTTGCTTCCTGTCTGGTAATGTTGTTCTCTCTAAGCTTTCTTCTCCAGCTCTGTCTCGATGATTGTGGTCCTACCACAGGGAAACCAGGAAATAATCCTTCTAGAACTTTGTCCCCTATGCGTAAGGTACAAAAATGACTAAGCGCACAGGGGACAAAGGAAGACAAATTTTGTTTACAAAATTTTATTTGTAGCAACAATTATTTCCTGGTTTCTCTGTGGTCCTACGCTAAACGCCCTACATACTTTCTAAGTTGCATTGTCATATGTCGCCAAGTATCAAATAATTTCATTGTTTACTCCTAAAAATCAGCGTTTTGTCTGTGACAAACTAAATAAAGTTCTTGCAGGCGAACGGAAATGTACCTTGACAACTAGCAATCCGATTTTCCTCCAACCTTTCTTCCTTGTTATCCTTTCTCCCTCAAAGTTAATTGCTGTGGCCTCAAGAAAAGCTTTTTCAAACAATTTTGAACTGACTAGAATTCAACTCTTTGACTTCTGTAATCGAATGAGTTCTACAAATTAAGATTTTTTCTCCTTCCCTATTCGATATATACTTCCTAAACAACTCCCAACGTTTAACGTTAGAAAATGACGTTGGGAAATAAGCTTCTATTGCTCAACATATGGCCATCAACTAGAAGCGTACTTGTTCTTTGCAGATTAGTCAGTAGGGCTATGAGCGTGCGATTCCAATTCATGAGAAAAGACGTTTTCCGTTGCAATAAAATTCCTACTGTTCTTTTGCATCTACCCCGGTGGGTCTAGCGTAGCTGCAACTACGAGGACCCGAGAGGTCTTTGTTTTCAATATGAATTGAGTGCTTCGGATATGATTCCCGTAGCAGCATTGATAGAATCCTATAGCCCTTACTACGTCAGTGTCATGCCCCTTGATGTGCAGCATACAATGCATCCTCCAACAGGATTCTGCATGGGGTTTAGCAAAGAATGCTACATAAGTTCACATGCGTTCACTTGAAAACATCTTGTGCGGGCCAGGCTGAAGTACTGGGAGGATTATGGGACTTTGGCTGCTGATTGATTGAAACAATTTTTTGAAGTTTTCTTTAAAAGTGGGGACATCCCTCACCCCCCTACCGAAATTGCCACGTCACTGCTTGAAATACTTCGAGAGTTTGAAATCTCACAACGAGACATGAACTGCGGAAAACACTTGCCTTACGACAACAATAGTGACTCTCCAAAGCAGATTCAAAATAGATATACTGTGCATATAAATAGAAGCATTCATTGGGGAAGCATGCTGGCATTAAATATAAGGGGTCCTCTTGCTTACAGACGTCATTTATATATGATGATTCGTTGAGGTAGAGTGGCTAAGCTAGGAAGCATTTGGGGGCATACGTTCCCCTAAATGTTAAACATCTCTGTCAATTTCTGTTGCATGGTGTAGGCCTTTTTATTGATGCAGACAAAAATGACCCGATTCTCTAGAAAATCTACAATTTGTCACAAAATTCCCTGATGTGCTTACCTACGAAGGCAGGCCCCACGACGTTTCTGCTGAACGTTGAAACATGAGTTGTACGTATTACCGTCAGACGAATATATAGTGAGAAAATGGTTCGGTCGTTCAGCGCTATCTTAAAATTCATCAAGGTGGAGTAAATAACATAAATGGTCTTCCAAAGCTTACCTTGGCGTCTTTATAGTTTGGAGATGCTCCAAGATCAAGTAGAAACTGCAAATGAAAGGGATATACATTAGTCTTCGTGCATAACCAGTTTCCTTTTTATTTTTATCTCTAAGACGCTGAAACTGAAACTTATCTAAAGCCTATGATAACAGATCTTACTTTAGATATCAGAGATCCATCAGAATGGTGCCTTAAGTGCTGAAAGGAGAGCACTAAAGATGACTGGTTGACTTTCGATCTGGAATCCTCTCCGGAACGATCAAGTCGTGAATTGACTTCCAAGAAAGCACGTAGGCTACAAAGGCCAATGCCGCCATGATGGGCCAAGCCTGGCTGACAGCGGGAAGATGATTTAGCCTGCGCTCGCCTGCGTCACAGACTATAACGAGGGGTAGCCCTCTGGTTATGATCTGTGACGCAGGCTAGGAGATGATACATGAGGAGCAGCAAACAGATAATTTTCCCATGAACCGGACCGAATAATTTTATCATGCTCCTACCTAGAAACTCGTATTCTAATATAGAACACTCCATTATAAAATACTTCAAACTGCGTCACACTGGGGTAAAATCCAATATTTAAAAATATAAAATGCCTGCGACTGAATTTCCCTGAAGGGGATCCTAGCAACCAGATCTTAGCATGGAGGGCTACGGTAATTTCTTCCTGACATATACTAACCATTTAGAGCCTTGAATGACATATCCTAACCATTTAGAGCCTTTAAGATTACGTTTAAAACTAGAGATACTTTACTTTATTGGTTTCAGTTTTGCCTTGACAGAATAATAAAATAATTACAAGAGAGCAGAGAGGTTTTACTTCTGCGAGAAGTGTCGCCTCGAGCATATGGACTACATCTCGCAGTGCGTCTAGCAACATGTATGAATATAGAGAAAAAACAAACGTTGAGCAACATTGTCGCTTAGTTTGGCTAGGTCTCGACGTAAAAATTACAATTGACTCATCCTATAACAGTTTTACTGTAACCATTAATTCAATTTTCAATTACGAAATCTCTAATTCAATAAACCAGCGTTTACATTGATTTTATGGGGTTTTTTGTCTTAATTAGATTCATCGAGAAAAGCCTAATTGTGTTCAGATTATGCGCTGGCGACAAGTTATAAAGTATGGCTTCTCTAGACACGCGAATTTTCAGGAAAAAGCGTCTTTATAAGGCTCTATAGAAGATTAGCGGAGTGTGGGAACTGTTATACAATGTGCCGCCAAAGTCAGTCGTATCTACGCCAGAATTTTAGTGACCAAACGTATGATAGGCTTGCTCTACGTGTGTTTTGAGCCTTATGTGCGGGCCTTTGAGCAAGTCTACTAGAAGGCAAAGTTAAGTTGAATAATGCGGTGCACGTGGACGAAACTCGTCTGTACAAGGGCGAGTTGCATGAACGAAATTAGGAAAGTGGGGCCAGAGTTATCTATCAATACATACTTTTCTCTCTCGATGAAAGCACAGACACAGACACAGACACAGACACAAACGCAGCACAAACAAACAAACACAATTTTAAGAAGTACTCCGTGAGACACCCGTACTTTCATTTTTTGAAAAATCATACTTGCCGTTCCACCTCAAGTTTTATGGCCTTCGTGTGCTTTTAACACGTTCCCTCCGGTCGATTCTCAGCCTCAAACGGCCTTATAAAGGTCCAAATCGAATAAAAAGAAAGAGTGAACATGAAACCTTCATGAATCATTTCATTCAATGATACTCGGGTTTTGGTCAGCAGATGTTATCATTGTTGCTAGTGGAGTTTCTTACTATCTATCAACAAAACAAGAACAGTTCTCTTGACGAAAACAAATCGATGAAAAGACAATTTATGATATACACCACAGAGATTAAACTACAATTAACCACGACTTTAGTATGATGTCAACAGGGTGAAACATGACGTTTTTCGTAATCTAAAAGGATATCTGTGGGACTCGGGGCTATTGATAAAGAATTGAAAGCGCAAGTTGCAACATTTTTGCAGTTGAAGCCAAATGAAGAGTTGTTTGTTTACCGTTCAGGATAGTAGTCACTGTGGAAATTGCGCCTAGTTTCCTTTATATACAAAGAAAGTGCCCCTCTTCAGCACGAGAAGTGCTTCATGGTACTGACAAGAAACAAATTAAAGCCTGGTTTCCATATAATTTGTTACGATCGTTTGGATCGTTGTGAACGACTTCAGCGATCTCAGCGATCTTTTGGAAACATGCACGAACTATTCTAGCTATCGATTTCTTTTCCTTTCATTGGGATCGCTGGAGTCGTTCACAGCGATCCAAACGATCGTAACGATGATATGGAAACCAGGCTTTAGGCCCATCACATGTCTGACGTGAAGCAGCCATCTTCCGTCTATCTCATTGCCATAACGCAAAACGTATATTTGGCTATGCATACGTACCTTGCAGTACATACATTATTTCGCTATTGCAGGCAGCAAGCACAGGCAGTTTTGGACTAAATTCTTTTTGTCAATTTCTCAAGGGTTTCGCTAGCTGCAGCGGTGCAATGCTTAGGCCAAGGACAAGGACAAGATCACGGGACGGGAGAGGCATACTTATAGATAGGTAATGCGAAGAGTGGATAGGAGGAGTTAGGAACCGCAATTGTTACAACTGCCAGTGGAAATTAGGCCTTAGGACACCCGGCCTAAGGGATTAATTCTCCCTCAAGGCATTAAAGAGCATGCTTAATAAGAACTGTTTTATTTACAGCAGTCCTTCGTCGAGTTCCTCTCAATTCAATTCAATATCAATATCAATATTTAATTCAATTCAATTCAATTCAATATCAATATTTAAAGTTGGTATTTACAGTAGTATAAAGAGAATACTAATTTACAGTAGTATAAAGAGAATACTCTGTACCTAAATAGGCTGCCCTACTGTGCGCACCAAAATATCAACGAAAAAGCCTTCGGTTTTCAGCCCCACATGGTTTGCATGCTACGAGAACTTCGTCGATCAATCGTAGATCAAGCTTGGCCTGCTGAATATTTTATGAGCGTTTACATCGTGAGAAAGAAATTCATTTGCAATTTAAATCAAATGGACTGCCTTTAATTGATTTACCTGTCGTGTGATTTAATCATTTCCCAAGCATCAATGTTGTTTGTATGTTCATTGCAGGTATGACCTTTTCTCAGGACCACGTTTAGGCTTAGGCCTACTAATAGCGTTTGGCCTAGACATTTATGGCCTAGATGTGGCACCAGGCTAGAAATTGCGTTAGGCCTACAATCAGAATAATAACGAGGAACAGCATGCGGAGGAGTAGATCCTTGGACGTCGCACGCACTTCTTGATTGGAGGGGCACAACTCTCAGGACAGCAGTATTTAGAACTGGAAAGACATTTTTAAACATGAAAAAGGCTGAGGAAAAAGGCTCTTTGGTGTTGAAGTAGGGCACTTTTAAGAACTTTAGGGGCGGGCAGGGTGCCACCAGTGCCCCCTGCCCATGCGTCTTGCATGGACTAGCATCTCAGACGTATCGTACAATCAACCAAAAGATCCTTTTACAGCAATACGTTTAGGCACAGGGACCCCTGGAAAGTGTATAACCCCCCATCCCCCGTAGAGTCCCTAGTCCCTAGCCTCCTTTGCAATAGCAAAATTATGACGTTCGCTTATTGCATTACGTCACAATTTTGCTATTGCAGAGGAGGCTAGGGACTATGGATTCTCGCTTATTGCATTACGTCATAATTTTGCTATTGCAAAGGAGGCTAGGGACTAGGGACTCTACGGGGGATGGGGGGTTATACACTTTCCAGGGGTCCCTGTGGTTAAGCCATACAACTAGTAACTGAGCAGAAACAATGAGAACAATGAGATAGGCCCTCTTGACAGTTCAACGTATAATGGGGGTATTTCGTTTGTAGCAGGACTCGTCGCATACTAATTGCTACAACATTATGCTAATTTATGCTAACACATTCCTTTGTTTATTTACGTTTGGCTGTATTTAGTTGTTGATGATGTTATTATTCAGCCAGTTCTTACTCTCTGAACGAGTTGCACGTTGTCTTGATTTCTCACTACTCAAGGTAACAGGGAAATCTTCGACCGAACCAAGCCCTGTTATACGTTTGGGGGGAGGGGGGCTAACAAACGTAGGAGTTAGCATGGAGTATGTCTATTTCAAGTTAACCCAAATAGAAAAAAAAAATCATTACAGTGTAAGTGTGTTTAAAATTATGGTTTTTGAAACTTAAATATAGGTATGAAACTGCCTAAGTACAATTTGTCATATAACACACGGGATCTCATCAAATCATTGGCTCAAAACACCAGTGACCGAAAACCAAATAGAATGGTTTGATTTGTACTCCAAAGAAGGGTTCCATTTGGAGGAAGTGGCACACTGTAAATCCCATTTCTAAAAGGGGCTCAGGAATCGTCCAAAAGTCAATTTGGTATCTGTAAGTTTACTATTTACTGACTCTTGGGAATTATCATAACAGGGCAAGAGCGTTAGTGCACCCTTGGGTCCTTGGGATTAAATTAAGATCAAACGAGGAAAAACACCCTTAGGCAATGCCTTAGTCCTTTAACATAATGGCAGGTGATTCACTTTCAAACTTCATACAACGTGTCGAGCTTTCTCTCCTTAAAAACCAAATATTTGACATTTAAACTTTGACCTTGTGGCTTTTACAAATTACCAGCATGTTCAGACAAGCGTTGGGCAAATTTTACCTATCGAGGGTTAAATCGGGTTAAATAGCAAATAACTTTAGTGGCCTTTCAGCCACATTCTGAATGAATTGATACATCTGCTTAACCTCTGCATTAGTAATGCTGCAGGATCATAAAAACGTGTTTGGGGAATCTGTAGCAATTTATCAGATACTGCTGCTTTTCACATGTGATAAAAAGCTTAAGTAACAAACAAGTAAAGTCATGGAAGGTGGACACTAAATGTCATAACCTATTTGGTGTTGTTGTTGTATGTCATACGGTAAGGGTTAAGGATAGTTTCAGAAAAGCGTTTTTAGGGTTAGTTAGGTTAAGTTAGGGTTAGTTAGGGTTAGTAAGGGTTAGTTAAGGTAAGTTAGGGCAAGTTAGGGTAAGTTAGGAACCGTATGACATACAACAACACCAAATAGGTTATGGCATTTAGTGTCCACCGTCATGGAAGATGAATTATATTTAACCTAAACCTTGCAAGAATTCATAAAAAATTCTGATATTTGAGGAAATTGGGGGTTTAAGAGGGGGTCTAAGAGGGGGTTTAAGAGGGGGTCTTTCCACGACACATCAAAAGTTAAAAGAGAATTTCACATCCATGAAAAATGGAAATCAAAATTGGCTTTCCACATCTAACAAGAACAATCCGTTATCTTACGGTTCACAAAATTACAAAGAAGTCGATCTTTAAAAGCACTTGTGGAGCATGGTTACAATCTTATTTATAAGGAATAAAAATTGAAAATAGCTGATCTTGTTGCACAAAGATAGAAAAACAATGTCGTTGTGCGTGTTGTACGTCGTTTGTTTCAGTAAAACAGTAATTTCAATAAAAATACGACTTGTACGAAGACTAAGAGTAGTCACAACGTTTCGAGCTCAACTCTTCATCAGGTATCAAAGATACCACAGGCTTAACTTCCCTAGGATCTGAAAACATTTGAAGTGCAGAATTAAACCTTCCAATTTAGCGTACCTAGTAATAAACTTCATTTTATTGCCAATTAACAACACAAAATCGATCTCAACTTACCTGCTGAAAGCATCAAAACACAGCCAAAGAAGAAACACTTCTCAAAAGACGTTGAAACACCACAGTAAACAAGATAACAAGAATTACAGTGC
Source organism: Aurelia aurita (assembly GCA_004194415.1). Classification (NCBI taxonomy): domain Eukaryota; kingdom Metazoa; phylum Cnidaria; class Scyphozoa; order Semaeostomeae; family Ulmaridae; genus Aurelia; species Aurelia aurita. Next base: position 634,674 of record REGM01000137.1, on the reverse strand, counting down.
AAATAAATCACTCAAACAAGATCTCTTGTATCGAAACTTAAAAGCTAGCAAATCCGTTTGCTTAGGCCATAGCTTATGCAAATCTGAGCGACCAAGCTGCATCTCGTATCCACAACAATATAAATTGACAAATACAAGAATGAATCTTGGAATGGCTTATTAATTATTCAGTGGCTCAATGATCGTATAGCTTTTGATTATAATTCAGAACCGAACAGCTCCTTCGTAGTACATTCCTTCGCATGTAGGGACGTCAACCGAAAAGATCGCGACGTTGCGATGCAAATCTCCTTCGTAGGGATAGCCAAATTCTTAGAAATCTGGAGGCTTTGGTTTGGGACAACTGAGAGCCAAGATTTTCAGGGAGAAGGCAGATAAAACAGGAGAAAGGAGGATGTTTCAATTCGATTGAGAAAAGAAGTAAGATGGGGGAAGGGGATTTGGCGAATGAAAAGTAAAGAGGAATCAAACAGTGAATGGGACCTGACTATCCACAGACCTCTGACCTCTGGCCTACAAGAAACAATCTGATAGGTTCGAGATAACATCTGATTCCAAGATAGTCTTTTTAAAAAATTTGGGGGCAAACAAGATCCATTAAAGCCCAAAGACACCTGTAAGTCGATGGGCAGATTAGCGTTTGCCGGGTCAACCGTAAGTGGCTACAAAATAACAGGAAGCCGCTCTGGAAACATCGCGGGTAATTTAATCTTAATAACCCCAATCACCTGTCTCCTACCGCCCATGGTTCTGTAACAGATTTTGTACGAACGAGGTTATCCTAGGAGTTCCTAAATCAGAAAATCTACTGAAGCAAATAATTTTTAGCCATTCTAAAATGTTATAAATTTGAATCAAAGTTTCATAATCCTGTTTCGTGACACAAACCATTTCCACCAAACATCACAATCAGAGGAAAAATATCATGGAGTCAAAAGGCGTGGGATAGTTTCGTCATTTTGAATGATCTTTGCGCTAAAGATCAATAGAGGAGGATCATTTGGGTTAGGCCAATGAATTAGTTGATTCATAAAATTCAGGAAGCCACCAGAATACACGTTTTCCAAGTAAACAATCGACAATCAATGATTCGAATTGACGTAATGAAACCTGTAGGTTTTCTCGAAATAACCAAAGTTGACCATTTTAATTGAACATTAATGCGCTTTGTCGTAAACTGAAGGTATGTGACTACGTTCGAAAACGTTCGTAAAGAGAACGAATTACGAAACAAACTCCAATGTCTATTTCAGGCTGTTTAACAAGTGTTTATGAATTAAAAGTGTACAAGCACTTTTGCAAACATCAAATAAATTTCTAAATTCTTTTTAAAATAACTATACTGCGTAAACTGGTTTTAAGTTTAGAATGTTGTACTTCAGGATGGGGCAAAACCGTCACGTGAGTTTTCGCTTTAAAAAGTGGCAATATGGGTAAACTCATTGGCGTTCGGTGAGCCTCCTAATTCTATAGCAAACTAGCCTGCTTGCAGACTTTTATGCCTCCTTCGCAGTGGAAAAGTATAGTCTGCACGCAGGCTAATAGCAAACCAGCACATAGGCATTCAGCACATCAGTAATTCACAGTAACCCATGTTTAAAGATGGCACGATTTCGAGGCTATTGAACTATAAAATTAACCCAACAACCCAACAAGTGTAGAAGCATTTGATGTACTATGATACGTTTAATGTCCCGCTTATGATAACTGAAGAACTATCCAATGTCGACTGTCTTCCTGCAAGCTCACAGTTTCTAAAACCATGAGTAGTGCTGACATAAATCTCAAATATACCCTAGCCAAGTTCATTATTGATGTACCCTAGCCAAGTTCATATTTTTGCAAATATACCCTAGCCAAGTTCATAATTTTCATCCAATCCAAAATTGAATCCTCAGATCACCCTAGCCAGGGTTAGCCCAAAGTTAGCCTAGCATTCAAAGTGAAACCAACTGTAGTATTCATCAGTAAAAATCGTTTATATGTATTTTTTCGTAACTGTATATTTAATTTTAGTTTAGTTAGATGTTCTTTTAATGACCGCGGAGTAGTCATGGTCTCCTGCTCTCCCTGGTATCGCCCTTGTAGTGTAGTAAAGTAGTTTGTAAGTAGTGAGGTAAGTAGTTTGTTTTGTAAAATTTTATATTGAATATAAAAAAAAAAAAATCATTGATGAAACAGTTTTAAACGAGCTTCTTTTTTGATAGAGCAGGTATGGTACTGGCAGCTTGATGTGTACTTTACTGTGGATAAGGAAACTGGAGTTAAACTTGACGTTCCAACACCAAAAAGGTATATTCACTATGGTTAGTTTTGTCCCATTGTATTTCGTCTTTCTTCTGCTATTTTGTTCAGTTTGCTTGTATTTAAGGTAGCACATTTTTAGCATCTATTGATGATGATGATGATGATGATGATGATGATGATGATGATGATGATGTATTGATTGTATGTAAAGCTAATAGAATCTTACCCTCCCTTGTCTTTCAATATTTTATATTGTTTACTTTTCTTAGTATCAATTTTCACATTTTATATCCCTTTCTCTTCTGCACTACAAAAAAAAAAGTTTGAGAAAGCAGAAATTTTCTTCGAAGTCTGAAGTAAGCTTGAGTTTCAGCCAATTTTGTCAAAGGTGACGAAATTGGAGTGATCCTTTTTCGAACTGATGGATGTAACCATCAGTTCGAAAAAGGATCACTCTAATTTGGTCACCTTTGACAAAATTGACCGAAACTCAAGCTTACTTCAGACTTCGAAGAAAATTTCTGCTTTCTCAAGCTCACTACACATGAACAGTATATTGATAGCTCTGGTAGTGTAGCCATAACATGCCAGATAGAGATAACGCGAGGTAGTTTCGTAAAAATTCAATAAATCGAAAATTCGCCTGACTTATAATTTGCTTTTAAGGATTTTTAAGGATTAATAGCGCTTTCTACTTGTGATCAGCCTGTACGAATCTCTGACATCGCATTGTAATGCTGTTGCCTGTGCTATCTATGTATAGATAGGCGGGTAAACAGCCCTGAAACTTCTAACATTTGTATTGGGATAATTTCTGATAATCCATGAAAATATTGACCTGAATTATGATCCAAGAATTGCTAAATTGGGAAGCGATCGATGAACTCTCTCAACTCAAATTTTCTAGTACACTAACAAAGCAATCATACCAAAATTATCACCAAATTTCATCAGCGAGGGCACGAGTGTAACAGCAACAATCCTCATCTCAAAAACAGGACGAATTATTCCTTGCCTTGTTATCACAATCGGAATAGCCAACTTCCACAACTGTTGGTTAAACTGAGGTTTGACGATGAAACCAATTGACACAAATCCTTTCTTGACTGATCAGGAATGAAGATTCGATTTCAACCCCGAGTCTCAGCACTCTCCCTCACAGATCGACTTCGGCGACTTCCTTTCAAATATTGTTACCAACCAAATTAAATCGCCCAACATTGCCATATTGTTCTGTGTATTTGCTTGAGCAATACAGCACAAAAGATGGCCGTGAAAACAAAGCTTCTTATTCTTACATGATTTGAATACGGATCCATGGAGATTTATCTTTCGTGCTTTTATAAATTTAGATTCAATAGAAATAATATTATATGACCTAACTTCGCCTATTATCCTCTCTTTTTGACCTTCTTTTCAAATACACGAAACGGATTTACGTATAAAACACTATGATATTGTCTGTGAAGTCTAAAACAAGAAGATCTATGATGAAGGAATTGGTTTCGCCTAAAGTTTTTTCTCTTCGAGTCTGTTATCTTTATGATGTGTGATAGCTGTATGTAACATAATTGTGTCATTTTGAATTCCAAAAAACCCCAGCCATTGGAAGACTTGCTGAGTCAGCTCAAAGGGCTTGATATGAAACTCCAGGAAACGAATTCTCCAGCACTGAGTTTTCATCTTATGTTAGGTGCAACATAATATGTTAGGTGCAACATAATGCTATAATTTAGTTGTTTCTAAATCAGAAAAGACCGATAAACAACAAATGTTGCTGAGTCAGCTCAAAGTAACTAAAGTCTGTCTCACAAAGGTGTAAGGCGAAATATCCGCGAATAAAAACCATTGACCAGTTTTCTATTAGTAATTTTGCGTTATCGCAAATCTCACCTGACATCTAATGGGAGACAAGACTTACAGGTTTCTCCGGCCAAATGTTTTTATAACAACTTTAAGATTGCAAATAGATCTCGATTTTCTAGAAAATATTTCTTTGATAAGTTTTTCAAGTACTCTAATTCTTAGAGACCCATTGCAAACCATGATCCGTTGCGCGCCGAATGAAAAGCAAAACAGATAGAACTTACGCCAGAACCGACTTTCGTATCATATGAAAACCGACTTAGGGCCTGCAAAGGATCACCGTTAGCAATTGGCCTTTAATTTTTTGATGAACTGAACTTGGTTTCAGAGTTTCTCGAAAAGTACGTGTATTTGTGTGTGTGTGTAAGGATCTCCAAAAACTACACAATAATCTTTATGAAAAAGACACCGTTTTTACTGTGGAAATAATGTAGTGAGATAACTACATTGAGACAAAAATAGTTCTGATAAAAATAAGAAACAACATACGGCTTCGTTCCAGTTGAATTTCTGTTGCAATTTCTTGTTCTTTGAAGCATCTTACTGTTTGCTGTACTGTTTGTTTACTGCGGAAATCCTATCTTAGTAGAGCGGTATCATTTAGCGAGGGCTAGAAAAGTGCCGACTTAATGGACTCACTAAAAATACGTTTGACAGCTTTGCTTCCAAGTGATATAGAATCAATTTAAAAGCCATCACAAGGCCATCAAATATGAAACACTGCTATCAAGAGGGGCAATAAATCTTCAGCTTTCAATCTGCATTGAAAACAACATTAGCGACGGAAGAAAACTTTCGAAATAACCAAAGAATCAAATCTTGCGGTTCTCCTTGTTATTGCAATTAAATGACCTACTCCAATACAAACATCACAATTTGGCCCAGACGGTGTATCGCCAACAGATAGGCCCTAAAGACAACACCAATTCGAATGCAAGCACGCAAAGCATTGTGGTTGCTAATCAATAACCAGCATCTTCCCAAGCCAATTAACTCAAGACACTTTTGATTGACGAGCCAGAAGTCCTGTCCGATCTCTCTCAAACTACACGTACTTTGTTATAAGAAACTAAGAAATTGGCCCAGTACTGAAAGTTTCTTAAATCTATCAGATTTGAGTATTGAAAGTTTCTTACCAGTTTCTTAGCAGTTTCTTAGCAGGTCCTCCAAGTCATGTTGTATATATCGTTGGGGGATTTTGTGTGCTTTCGTGAATTTGTTCTAGCTAGTTTTATGAAACTAAGAACCATGCCTCTGTTTATGCATTACTCAAGTAGCACCAAGAAATAAGCACAACTAACAAGTGGAAATATATTTCAGATTCTTAGAAATAAAATAACAACGTTTCTTAGGTAATATTTTTCCAGGACTCGCGTTTCTTACAAAGAGTTTTTTTATAAGAAATACGTGTGATGTATTATGAAAAAATCATTAATTTTACCTGGTACGTGCATGGAGCACAGCTGTGATATCTATTTATACGTCTTCATACCCATGTTATAACGTGTGCTTCCATACCAACTCAAGACCAACAAATGAATAACATTTTAAGTCGCCAGCAAAGGCCATCTGATAAGGCATTGACCTCCCAAATACATCAAGAAACAATTGTAGAAAAATACGGAAGCGGTGAAAAGTACTCGATTCATATTTTAGGCTGCGGTTTCCCAGACAGAATTGTCCCAACCGAATTAACTAACCGAACTTCCATATTGACGTCTGCAAGGAAATCAAAGCCATGGCCTTTGCTTCTCATTGTGCTACAGTCTATCGCCATGACGTAATTTGAAATTAGGGGTCTGGGCTCTACAGAACTTACAGAACTGACTTAAAATTCAGAACTACCTCTGTCCACTCTCCACTTTATTTCTTTCCTTGAATGTTTTTTTCTACCGAAAGTGGACGATTTTTCAGGCAGGTTTTGTTTCTTTTGCTAAAAATTTTATTGAAAAATTGAGACTTTGGGAAAACTAAATCTGCTCTCTACCAACAGTAATAATCAAATGTCTTACCCAAAAATGTAGCTGAGGATGACCGTCTATGCGTAATGTTTAACTTAGAAACTTTGCAGAAAGAATAGAACAATAAATCTTCGTGTTCTCAAACTCAGTTGTGAATATCAATTTATGATGGCCTAAAACTACCGAGTGTCCCAAATAAAAGGTAACAGATTTGATCAGGGCTAGCAATGCGAATTTAGCTCCAAACAATTCGCAATAAGTTTTAAACAAATTCTGGAAAGTTAACTTGAACACAGATTCCTTGCTGGTTTATTTTCTTGCTTCCAAAGTTGAAGTATTAATCTTAAAAGTTTAAGTTTGCCTTCACCTCCAAACCACCAGAGCTTTGCAGCTTTGGCCTAAGCAAATTCGTGAATCACAGTGAATAAATCAATAATAGCCTTGATCAAATGTGAACAAAAATAAGATCATGTTATATGGTATTTCCTAGAGCTCACCTATTATGCATTTGTTAATTTTTCTTAAACTTTGATTCTTAATTTCGATGTGCTTCAGGAATTTGCTTAGGCCAAAACGCCAAAGGTCTGGTTTGGAGGTGGAGTCAAATTTGAACTTTAAAGAATAACATTTCAACTTTGGAAGCACCAATACCAATAAACAAGGTACCTATGTTCAACTTAACTTTCCAGAATTTGTTTAAAACTTATTTGCGAATGGATTGGAGCTAAATTGGCATCGCTAGCCCTAATCAAATCTGTTACCTTTATTTGGGACACCCGGTAGTAGCTAGCAACACTTTCAGCGAAATTTCAAGGAGATTAACAAAGTGCTTAGAAACACAGTCTTTCCCAAATCCTAGACAACGAATCTGCTGCTAAGAAACACAGTCATTGGTAAATCCCGGCCTATAAAACTACAAAAAGTACTATTTCATAAACGAAAAATACTCTTTTATTCCGATAAAATCGGTCAAAACCATTACCCTCGGAATCCGCACTGTTTCAACATGTTTTGCAACTCGCAAAAGGATCCCGCAATGGATTATTGCTCTCAGTGAAGGGAGTGATAAAGCTATCTATTTATTGTTAGATCAGAAATCGGAACTTTGTTCTGGGTGCGATGTGAGCTGTGTACTGTTCAAGGGTACCAGGACTTTGTTCCTTGGTTCAATAAGTCAAAAGAGCTCAGGAAAACAAGGGACTCAGGTAACACGTCTACGGAGATGGCGGGCAAAAGCGTACGGTCTATGTCTAATTGCCTATTTCTCCTATTCGAAAAGCGTACTAGGGGGGGGGGGGGGTGCGGGGTCTGGAAATCGAAAATTTTTGTGTTGGCATATTACGAATGCTTCCGTACCGTATAGACGCTGATATATGGGCACCACGTATATTTGTATGTGATATATGGGCACCACGTCATCTGACGATTTGGAGGGAATTTGAAAAACAGATTTTGATTGCAAGGAACAGTGACCTCTGCTGAGGAGCCACAAGAGAGTGGCCATAGATTATGATTTGCCCGAAGAATGACTGGGCTCAATGAACACTGAGGTCGCCTGGGGCAAAAGAAGGGCAGATCTACTTTGGATCGAAGGGTAGACAAGCCGGACGCGGAGGAGAGACTTCGTGGGGCCATGCCCTTATACCCGAATATAAGGACAGTGCTATATGCGAGTTTGTTTGAGACAATCGTAAAATGAACGATGATGCATTATATGGACTGATTTGCATTAATTCTAGCTAAATAGTCTCCCAGTAGTCTCGTATCAACAGCTCTCATTTTTGCACACTGTACTTTGGTCCCCTAGCAAGCTAAGTACATGGCACTTCAAGTCCATTTCCTCTTTTGTTTCCCCTTTTCTCAACAAGCAAAAACAGGGATAAGACATATGTAAGAGTCGATTTTGAAAACTAAAAAAACCTATATTTTCGCCGCGTCTGTATGGTAAGACACGAACACCTTTCAGATAAATCAAATCTCAAAATTTCATGAAATTTAATCGGTGCGTTTGATGCGATTCAGCATTGATCAAAAGTGAATACCCATATCACGAACTAAAAATCCAATTCTCACTGAGACTAATTCGGGGCGAATTGCAAAAGGGAATCCGTGACTCTTACTTCTCTTATTTATTAGTCACGAAATTCGAAGGCTGATTAATTTTTAGCTGTTTACAATTAATGCATTCATGTTTTCAAAGCTGTATTTACAAGATTCTTCTCACTATGTACGTAAGTCAATAACAACAAGTAAAATATCGTAAGTAATCCCAAATGAGTATCACGTCATCTGATGATTTGGAGGGAATATGAAAAACTGATTTTGATTGCGAGAAACAGTGGCCTCTGCTGAGGAGCCAATGGCCTAGATTTCGATTTTCCCGAAAAATGACTGGACCCAATGAAGACTGGAGTCGACTGGGGCAAAAGAAGGGCGGATCTACTTTGCATTGAAGGGTAGGCCAGCCTGAGGAGAGACTTCGTGGGGC
>REGM01000137.1:594121-625593 GCA_004194415.1 Aurelia aurita | reverse complement strand
GGTCCCTTTGAAAAACGAGGATAGCCTGGAAAATGATGGGAACTGGTCTTTTAGCTACCATCATTAGACAATTTTGTTCCATCACACCCTCCAGACTCCCGAAAACATAGGAAACGCCCTTTTACTTCTCTGTTTCTTTATCATAAACTTTTAGAGGGACTTCCAATCTGAATCATTAACATTCAAAATGAAGAACAGAGTCTCTCGATGACTGTCTGAATCAGAGACTCATTCAGAGACTCGGTCCTTGATTTGGTTGTTTCCAGCAGAATTGTTCCCAGACTCAAAGGTATTTTGGATGACGTTTCTCAGGAAATCCATGAACCAACATTGCAACAAAGAACACACATCTGAATGAATCTCATATGTATGATATTTTGCAGCATTTGAAAGGAAAGTAGAGCTGCAGCTACCCAAAACAAAAATCAACAGCTTTAGGCATTGGTAAAATAACTATTTTCGGAAATAAATAACTAAATTTGGAAATCAAAATGACTGTTATAAAAAAGCAATTCCAATCCATGTCTTTTCAGGAAGGTAGAATCTTTAAAGATTTAGAGAATTTTCATAAAACATTTTTAACCCATCCTCCCTTACGACCGAAGCATCCTTTAGGCGCATTAACCCAGGAGAACAGGTAACGAGATTTCAGTTAAGTGTCCCTTCTCTAGTTTGAAGCTGTTTTGTTTGGTCGGATGTAAAGAAAATGAGAAGACTTGTCATAAATCACGGGGGGGGGGGGTTCTTCTATTGTTAAGGTACCTGGGGATGTGCCGCGCTCAAGGGTATACTTTTTCGGACTTCTGGTCTAGCCAAGGGTATGCTTTTTGGCAATTTTAGTCAACTTGTGTCTAAAAACCCCAAATTTTGGCGATTTTGGTATATAGAGAAGGCGAAATTTTGGTGATTTGTGCCTAGAAAACGGCAAATTATGGCACTTTTGGTCTAGAAATTAGTCTAGCCAAGGGTATCATTTTCACAAAAATTGGTCTAGCCAACGGTACCATTTTGAAGATGCTCGCGGCACACCCCTATCCGAAATTTGGCCAAGAAACCCCTCTGTGTCATAAAGATCACTAAGGAACTCGAAGTTAAAAGAGCATTTGGAAACGAAACCAACAAAGGGAGATGTCATGACAAATTAGCTGTGCTTCTTGCTCATTCCATAAAGAAAAGAGTCATAAGATGATCCCACGCTTACTGGGTGTAGTCTAGAGCCCTTCTAGAAATGTTAATGAATTCATCCAGCGAAAATGACGATAGCTGTCATTTAGAACAGTAATAGAGAAAGTTTGTGAAGTTTAACAGTCATATAGAGGTCATACAGAGAGCTTCGCTTGAAATAACAAGTTAGTAAGCAATGGACAATTGTGTTTGCAGACAGACGTTTGATGTAAAATGCTGCAGAGAAAACCAGTGTTCGGGGTGAATTGTCTTTCAGTGCAACGACCACCAGCGTTTGAAATGAGCAAAACCAAAATTCGGATTGTCTTTTCAGAGTAGCAATTAAGTTTCGTTAGAATTGAAAATAATCGTATCCGAGTGAGAAGGGTCATACAAAATGGGCCTAAATGTTGAGGAAGGGCATGGAAAAGAATAGCTAGGCATTCAGGCAAGGCTGGTACCAAATCTTTAATCGTAATTGTTTATCTAGTTATCTAGTTTTAACTTTGTTGGATGTTCTTTATGTAATGGCCCTGGGGTTTCTGTTTGATTTCTCTTTTCTTTTGACTTAATTTCGTTTAATTTCGTAAAATTTTGTTATGGACATTTTTAGTTTTTTATATTTGCTATTTAACTTTAGTTGGAAACATTTGTAAATTAGGTTTTTACTTTGTAATCTTCTTGCATGGCCACCTGTAAAGCAGTCTCCACTAGACTGACGGGGCTACCGTGGGTAAATAATATAAAATGAAAATGAAATGAAAATGAAATGAAAATGAAATGAAATGAATGGTAGTCATGATCTCTTTCTCCTCGGGGTATCGTCCTTGTAGTGTTGTAAAGTAGTGCGTAAGTAGTGTCTAAGGTAATTCGTCTTTGTAAAATTTTATATTGAATACATAAAAAAAAAACAAAAACAAAAAAACAAATCTTATACGAAATTAAATTGTAAAAGTTTTTAAAACACAGTTAATTTGATGATTTTCATGGTTTAAAATGTTTTGACTCTCCAAGCAGATCATGCTGTAATGTCAATAATGTTAATGTTGATGATTTGATCAGGCGTCTTGAAATTTACTTAGCAAATGTGGTGTTTGGTTAGGATATTGTCTTTAAACGAGTGGATAAACAGAATTTAACAGGATGAAATGAGACTTATGTTTGGAGTTTGCTAAAGCTGTGTGAATATCTTTTGGTTGATCAGGAAAGATTTGTAAATAGATGAAGACTAATGGGTGGTTCAAGCCAAATATCAAAACACTGATGTTGTTGATCATATGTGTATGTTTAATACATCGAGAGAAGGAGAATCGAGAGAAGGATGATCTTTCAATGTGCTTATAGCTATAAAGGAGTTCTTATTGTAGTTTATGCTGATGTGAGGCAATAAATGGAAACTATACACCTATAGCTTTTAGTGTATTGTCACTAGGAGAGGTGCTGCCGTCTATTGTACAAGTACCCTAGTCAGTAAGATTTAGCAGAATGAGAGAAGGTCGCAATAAATGAACTATGCTTTATTGAAACTGGTGGGTAATATGGAGTAGTACATGTCTATCAGCAAATGTTGAATCTCTCTTGACTCATCCACTATTAATATACATGACATCACCATGATCAAAAGCTCAGCATGTGCTAACACACACAATCAACGATTTTTTGGAAAAACAAATGTTTGCGGGTGGGTAAAATGATTCAACCTCGCACCTGCGCTGTTTCTCAGAACGAAAACAAATTTGATTTTCTTGAATTTTAACACAGATTTAGTAGACTAGTGAAAATACCCATCTGAGCACCCTGCAGTGCAATGTTTTAATCTGACATAAAACTGAAAATACAACAGGGCGGAGCGTCGAGATTGATGTAATCTTTCAGCAAGCTGGAGCCATTAACTCTCCTTACTTCAAAGGAAATATGGAAAATAGGCCTACCATTTCTATAGAAGATGATTGTTCAAACCCCAGGGGATAAATTCAACAGGGCGGTGAGGGGAAATACTCCTAAATTCATTAGGTTCTTCATACAACCATACCCCAAAATCTATATGTTTAAAGGAAATATGAAAAATAGGACTTCCTTTTCTATAGTAGATCATTGTTCAAACCCCGGGGGATAAATTCAACAGGGAGGTGAGGGAAATGTGCTATTTTGGACACTAAAATCATACTCCAACATTTGTTAGGTTTTTCATATAAAACCATATAATGGCTAGTTCCACGCCGCAGTTGTGCTTCAGCTTGTATGCTTCTGCGAAGTAAAAATTTATATAATTCTGCGGAGGAGGTAGCGAAAAAGAGAAGAGAGAGGAAAGAAGAGAATTTCTTTCATTCTATCTCTTTCGCTACCTCCTCCGTAGAATTAGATAATTTTTTCCTCCACAGGAGCATATACAAGCTGCAGCGCTTGAGCACAACTGCGGCGTCTAACTTCCTATGACCACAGACTGATTACATGAGTCTCAGTTTTTCGCATTGAATTGAATGATAGTTATGGCTTCAAACTGACTCGTATGAGAGAAAATAAAAACATCAGATTAAAAACATTGAACAAATACAAGGAATTACGTCGTCAGTCTACCATGACCATATTCCAAAATTTATAAATTTCCATGGCAAGGCACCCAAAAAATATAAAACATTATCACCAAAATTATTTGCCTGCACGAAATGATATCATGTCCAAAGTTAAAACCTTAAAAAGTTGCAATTTTCCTCCAAAATTATCTCCGATGTCGAAAAAACTAACCTCAAGTAATGGCACATCCCGTACCATCCTATATGGGAGTCAACCCCCCCCCCCCCTCCCTCCGCCCGGGGGCTGAAATTGCTACGCTCGAAATCTTTAAACAACAGCTCATGAAAGGTGGGGCATTTAGTTAGAGCCTCCTTTTCCTATTGTTTATGATTGTTTTAAACGATCTAACTACAACGCCCTGAACGTTTAAATAACAGTTCCTGGGAGGCGGGGCATTCTAATGCATCTTAAAAGCATTACAATTGTACTTCAACATGGATAGAGTTTCAATAGGAACTGCACTCGCACAAAATACAACGGATACTAAAATTTTTAGGACCTCGTTCTTGTCAGGTGTTTTAATCTGTATGGTGATAAAGATTTTCCTGACTCACTGAATAGACATATCCTTCAGCATACGTCACAATTTATCCATGAAACTGGTCGATTCGAGTGAAGTCCTGAAGTCCTTTACCCCATCTCTTCATAAGCTGCCCAGTCGTTAAGTTTGTTCTTGTAACTTTTTTGTAGCCATTATTTTCAACTTTTGTTTTTGTCTTTGTTTTAAGTGCATTGTGAAGTAGTTTTACGTTTATGTAATGGCCGCGGGGTAGACATATCCTTTTGCTCCTCGTGGTATCACTTTAGTAGTATCGTATATCGTATAGTAATTTGTAAGTAGCGTAGTTAGTAATATGCATTGTACATTTTCATTGGAATATAAAAAAAAAATCTCGTACTCTTAACATCAGGTCTTTCGTTCCAAAATATTTTACAACGCCTGTCTACACAAATCGATTTTCAAGCGATTCCACATGAAGAAGCACAAATTCATATCCGTTTCCACTTAGCACCTACGCTCTACAACGATCGAACATGCATTCTTTTATCTTCCAGACAGGGTACTTTCGTTGAATAATTTTGAACATGCTTTTCTGTAGAGCAAAAACGGCATAATTCTAGCTCGAAGGCTATTATTTGGTGGTGAAAGAAGCCCGGAAAAAGAAGACGGAAACTGTAGAAAGCGGTGTCATGTGTACTCAAATTGTTTGATGCGGGTTCAAATCGTCTTTCAAATTGCAAACATATAGCCCTTCCCTTTTTTCAGCCAAACGGAAATTGGTAACTGAATCATCCACCAATTTCAACCAACGATATGTACTTTTGTTGCAGAAAGGCTAATTTGGATCTGAAAGTTTATTTTACTAAAATCGATGCTACCGTTCTAGAGTTATTGACAATCTTTCTTGAAAGCTATCTGCTAAAGAGTTTGAAAAAGAACGAGAAATTACAACCAAATTTTGACATAGCGGCAAGTGCATCATAACTCTTCCTATGAACTACGGATACACTTGAGGGACATAAATTTGTCATTTGTTTTCCTCTCTAGGGGGTGATTATAATCGCTGCCAGCTAAAAACTAGATTAAATTTGATCAATATTTCAGGTCCTTCTTGAAGCATTTCCAAATACAATTCAATTCAATTCAATTTTATTCGATTCAATTCAATCCAGCGTCCAAACAAAATCGCCCGTAGCCCTAGAACGATTTGATCGATTTTAAAGACCCAAAAGAAGCACTTAATTAGCCTTTCCTATATAAAATGACATGTTGTACGTTAAACTTAGCAAGTAACTTTGTTTGAAGAGGAAAACCCAACTGTAGTAAAACTTTATTCATGTTTACGAACTTCGATTGTTTTGAATGTAGTTATCGACCCTCCAGAGATTGTACTCACATTGTATAAGCAACGCTATGCCATATGCCAGGAAAATCGTGCTACACAGATTTAGTGTTGTGTAGATGGTTATAAATAAGAGTTGGACTTTAAAAACATTCAAGTGACTTTAGGCCATCCATAAGTACCATCAACGATAAAAACAAGATACAAATATCGGTACAGAAACTCGCAGAGAAGGAAACCTGGCTAATTGGACAGCCTGATCGAGAGAAGCAAGTCACTCAAGCCCTGCATACATATGAACTTGATAACCTTAAACTGCCGTTTATTTATCTGAAGAAATTTATTATTATTTTGTGTATCGAAATTGAGTTCGCATGATACAGGTGTTTCTTTGCCATTTCACTAATGCTATCAGCGTAAAAACTCGTGATCGTACAGTTGGGCAAACAACAATACTAGTTAACAGGGCCTAAAAGGGACCGCTTTTGATCGCATGGAACGTCCCAGAAGAAATTTCTTCGGTGGATGGCTAATTCTTACGGTCTAAGAGAAGTATATTTGAAGTAAAGACTTACCGAAATGCTATCTGCTCTGCTATTGATCATCGCTTTATGCATCGCAGTCATGCCATCAGCTGAACGGTAATCGAGGTACGCACTGCAACCTACTAATGCCATACAAGCATCAAATGAATTTGGCATCATCGTCATTGCAGTCAACGGTGTTTCTGTTGGAAAAGGAGAATACTGAAATAAAATCTGACTCGCGAGTCCAGTAGATCAAATAGTAAACAGCTCAATTTTACGTTCCTGCTTTAATGGGATAACCGAAAAATAATGCAACTTGGGTGCCGGTATGATGCAAGGTACATAGATCACCCATCCCAAAAGGTTGGTTGACAGAATTAAGCAACGTGTTGCATCTACCATCCGCAAGATATTACCTGGAAGTGTGATACGCAGCCTTAAGAGCAGAAACAGCAGTAGCAAAGAAACTACATGGCTCTGCAATTGACGAACATTTACACCAATTAAACCATGTTTGTAGGTCAAACATCTCGAAGGTTGGTTTACAGACCTAAGCAGTATGTTGTAGCTGCCATCCGCCAGAGAGCGAGTGCAGTAAAGTTACGTGGCCTTCAAGATAAAACAGCAGAACCAAAAAAACTGAACGACTCTGCAATAGAAAATAACGCTAAAGATGGCGGCCAAGCAAAGCATGATGGTAAAAAGCTCCCCGACGACCACCTAACAACATAAACATTCTGGTCTGCCATTTCGACTAGCTAGCTGATGTAAAGTTCGGAACAAGTAATCAATGACAACAAATAGGACAATTTTGTAATTCGAACACGAATCTTTAATTAAAACTTCAATTACTTTCTCTGCTCTGGAAAGGTTTTCTTTCAAACCATGTTGCATTCGAATTCAAGGTCGATTCGAATTCAAGCTAGCTAGTCGAAATGGCAGACCAACATTTTTACGTCGTTAGATGGTCGTCACAGAGCATCTTACCAGCATGCTTTGCAGCACAACACAACAGCGTCTTTGGAACCACCATCTTTAGCGTTATTGTCTATTGACGAAAATTTAAACCAAGAATACTTGTACTCATGTAATTCCCCAAGGAACGTCTACTTTTAAGAGAAAAAACAAAAGATGATGACTGAAAGATTCTAAGATTATTGAGAAAACTTATTCCCCACAGCCTAACGACAAAATTTTTCACAGTGGTAGGTCATGGGCATCAGACAAGCTGTTGCAAGCTAGAAATATTGTTGGTGACGTGAAAAAAATTATTCCGAGGATTTAAATAGCATACCTCCAGTGCGTTCATCTTGAAAATTTGGATCCAATCCTTTCTCCAAAAGCTTTTTCGCTTTCTCAACATTTCCAGTTACAAGGTATTCGAAGAATTTTCTTTGATAAGACTGCAAAAAAATATATAATTTTAATATGTAATTTCCATACACAAAATAATATTGTAAATTTTACAGTAAGCCCTTAACCCACGCCGAAAGCTGGTCCTGAAACATATACTCGGATAAACACCGTTTGCTGCATCTGCGAACATCAATTACCCAAATTTGAGTACCGTAAAAATCCGCCTGCAAGCAGCCTCCCACATATAAGCCGCACCCACAACCACAGTCAAAACATTTATCCTTGTACTGTATACGGTACTTTATACTTGCGACATTTCATCTAAATAACAACTGCACAATTCACAAAAAGAAAACGTTTGGATGATATGAAAATGACTGCCAAACTGACGATTGGCTTCTCTCGATTATCTTCTCGATTTGCAGTGAAACCTGTCAGGTACTTCTAAAGGAATATTCCTGTGACACTACTTACTGAACTCTGATCCCTATTGCCACTTGTTCGGATGTTTTAAAGCATTATACTAAACTACCTCGGTCCCAAGTGTTATTCTATAAACGGTTCTGAGGTTGTAAAAGGTGTTTCTCAGCTTTAATGCACAACAGAGAGTATGACAGTTTCAAAATCCAGCATTCAAAGGACCGCTACCTCGACAAATCGTAAAATCAAGTCTTTTTAACGTAGTGGAATAGTTTCTTTTGTATGTATGGAAACTAACTATAAAAACATCGAAGAAAAGTAGTCGTGACTCGCTCGCCATATAAGCAGCGAACATTGCTTTGACATTCTCCTCTTGTAAAAATAGTTTGTTAAATAGTTTTAAATCAGAGAAAAGTTTAAGCGACGCAAAAATGAACTTTACTATCGGTCACCGGCTCTTTTGTAAAAAGAAGGAACCTTGCGTGTAAATTTCCATTATTAAGTGATATCAAATACTTCCAGATGTTATACCACCGTTCTTCTTTAGAGTCGTTCTTCCGGTTTAGGATTTAGAAGTTTGATGACGTCACAGCCTCAAATATAATAAATGCCGCCATTTTGAAAATAATCAAGATATCAAAAAATTTATACAGCAGATTTACAGCAAAGTACCCTAAGTTCCTTTCAAGCCATTCAATTCAGTTCAATTCAATTCAAAGGAAAATGCAATAGAGTTTTAGAACCTATGCTTTCTGACACACAAACTTATTTTGTTAATCGTTAGTAAATTCTTAATGTTTTTGACTCACGCTTCGGCCGCAGAGTATCCCATTGCGCGTATTTCCCCCATACAAACCCAGCGGCAAGTTAAGTGACCTAGTTGGAATGTAGCCTTTTCTATTAAACGTAAAACCATATCACACGGATTACATTTACGAATTAATTTCTGGTTAAAAAATCGCTCTTTTGCTTGAAACGTAACACACAGGCAGCTGTCTTGAACAGCCAAAAATATCGCTGATTGAGAAATGAAGCTTTGTTTTGCTGGTTTACTGAATCAAAAACAAGGCATGTATTTGCAAACTTTCAGGGTTTAAATGCTAGATCTTGAAAATTCAGTGAGGAATATCAGATCAAACAAGGAACATGACTACGACAATTGTAATAAGGCTAGTAATCCAGTACTGGTACTTTCCAACGGCAATTTATCTCCATAAGTAGAGTGGTATCGCCCTATTCCGATCAGCGTGAAAGCTACGTCGAGTTTCTCGTTACAGGGAAGCTTTACAGAAATGCCATTGCTATTGATTTATGCCTACTTTCATAGTTAAAAGGATTGATACCAAAGAATACACCTTCTTTTACCTTAAAGCGTGAAATCGCTGTCGAAAGACAGAGCGGTAAAATCGCGGATTCGAAGCAGCCGGTGATCGAAATAGGGCGATAGGACTCTACGTAAATTTCAGAAAAGTGCTGAATCTAAGAAAAATTGGCCAGATCTTCCCTCTTAGATAAACGTTTACCTTTCCAGGCTTATTCGGTTTCTTTCTAAGATAGTAAACAAGACAAATTCGTAACTCAACTCTTCTTTCTCGTCTTACGCCTTTCCTTTCTTTGTGCGAATGCAATCAAATTCAAGGAATTACCCTCTGTCCCTACTTCTGAGAAGGAAGAGAAAACTAGGGAGAACTCACCTCTAAGTGCTCTCCATAGCTTTCAACAGGGTAGTCTCGTAAAGGTCTTTCTTCGTCGAGAAATTTGCCAGCTTTGCCTTTGAATGGTGGCATGTAGAATCCATAGTTAAGTGGATCTGTTAAATTCTGCAATAGAAGAATATAAAACATCCATGTAAAAGTAAACAAAAACGTTATGAAGTTTGTTGCAGTTACGAAATGCTGTTTGCCAACTCGAGAAGGTGGCTCTACCGGGTTTTTCCAAAAACATATTCAATTCAAGCTTCTTTTCTCCAAAAGAAAACGGAGAGTTGAATCATAGTCCGAATTTAACAGGTCATTCAGAACCTGAAAGGAATCAATCACAGGAGTGCTGCAAGTCTCCATTCTTGGGCCACTTCTCTTTAATATGTATCTATTAGTGATGCTTTCTTTGTGGTGAGTGACTCTGCTATCTGTAACTACGCTGATGACATACAACTACCAATAAGTGGTGGAAATAAACTAGAAAGGTTTTTCTCCAGGTGACTACGCTTTCTAAGAGGTTTCTCGATAATGACATGAAATTTAAAGGAGATAAGAGTAACCATTTGAGTTTTGGAGAAAAAAGTGCTGATGCAGCAGTCATGTTGGTATTACGTTAGTAATTGAGTCTACAGAAAAATAAATTTGGTTTGAAGCTGCAGAACTCACTTGTCATGAACATAAGCGTTTCTCAGAAGCGGCAAGAGAAAGTGTTCAGACCAAAGAGCGCGGTTTTAAGTGAATATGTAAATACATACCAATGAAGCAAATTCTAGTAGCACGGCCTGTTTTGCAGTCCAAACTGTGTCGTCGACGCAGAATCGAAATGTTTTCTGAAAAAAAAGATGAGACAAGTATTAACTTATGCAAGGCACGCTGTATAGGAAATAAGAAACAAAGACATGGGAATGAGGCTAGCCACACCAGGGGTGGCGTTAGAAGTAGGATAACAAATGTTCAGATCAAGTTTCAGGCGATGTCTCCTTTATGGGCACTTACATGGATTACTAACACCCTAAAGTGGATTCTTTTTACATTGAAAGAGTCCTACGAGTAAACGGTAAAAATTGGTATGAAAATCAAGCTACATTTGAAACCAGATTTGAGATGTTCGAAAGAACAAACCTAGGACTTGATTGCTCGTATTAGAAGAAACTTCAATGGAAAAGGGAGATAGCGGCTCGACGCTCGGTTTGAACCTCTTTCTCATTCTTCGACATCCAGTTCAAATTACCAAAGGCTATGGTAGTTCTAAAGCTGACTTCGCACTTGAAGCGTTATTTTTGACGCATTCCGGATAACAAGAAAGCGCGGCGACATTTAAATTAATTGAATTTTATCGCGCCGCATCGCACAACAAAATCGCCTGAAGTGTGGATTCAGCTTACCGGTGTAAAGTTCTGCGTAGCTATATGCTGGATTTGCAAAGACACTCTCACTCATTTTAAATGAATGAGCGAGCGAAGAAATCCCTCAGGAAAACGAGCTGAAGTGATAAATCTGGCAAGTCCAGGTAAGTGCCAAGAAATGACTGATGTTCGGAAGTAACACCGCATACTTCCTTTTTCGGCACTAACATAATTATGGCCTAATTGGAAGAGCCATCTTGCCGGTCACATTGGCTGAAGGTGATGACGAAATTAGAGATTTGCAAGTTATAAATTACTCGTCACAGGAAATCAAATGAACACATGGCAAGAATAGCAAAACAGGAAAGTTACTCTGGCGGCAGACTCTTTCTAAAATGTGTAAAATATAAGGAATATTCCCATGAAGGGGGCTTACTAATATACGCTGAAAGGTCTCCAGGGGTGGGTATCCTTTTGGTTGGCCTAAAAACATTTTTTGGTAAGCTTTTTTATAAAGGGGTAGTGTACCCTAGGTTTTTACTGAGGGGAATACATCTCATTAAAATCGCGTGGACTTTTGGCAAAATTCTTTCTTTTTCAACAAAAATCCCCAAAAAAACCCATGAAATCAGGGCCGTTTGTCGGAAATTTCACTCTACCTGTCGGATTTTTTTGTGATTTACCAGGTCCATTTTGTCGGAGAAATGATCATTGAACACGAATTTAGTAACGTTCGAGGATAAATGACAACATGAATTTTTGAATCTGCAGACTCTTTTTGCTTCATATTCACTACATTTGAAGGATTCAAGGTTGGATTGCAAAATAATTCCAAATTTTGGTTATTGGAGGAGTACATCAATCATTTCACGCATGATTTTAACGTATGTCCCTACAACTGGCGTTGTTGCTGTTGTTGTTGTTGCTTTTGTCGTCGGAAAATTTTGGTTCTTTGCCCCCCTATGAATTCATGGCTGGTATCGGCCCTGCCTGTAATCCTTTTGCGTTTAAAAATCTCGTAGGGTTTTTCTAACGATTGTACACGCCTTGGGTTATACTACGGAGTGAAAACCACGACGTGTGGCGCAGCTTGTATTGGAACGAGTATTTTCACCTTAGGATTAGAAATAATTCCTTGCTTGACATAAATTTCACATTGCCCAATATCAAAAATCCAATATAAACCAATTTAGATCATGACTACTACAATAGCTTCAATTCCACACAAAATTCAATTTACAAATCCAAACCACCACTGTTCATTATTTATTCCGTCTTTTTATAACAGTTAAAAATGTTGTTTAATTTTCATTGTTCTTTTGTTAGTGAGTGCAAATTGCTATGAAATCGCGGTCAATGGTAAATTAAACAGTATACCAAATACAAATGGGTGTTTCTATAAGAGGTTTACCAACTGTGAGAAAATTCAATGAGCTCAATTTGATTTGCTGATTATCAAGTTACCATGATGCTATATCTCTGGAATGCTGTTGCTCCACATGCATTCTTTATAAGTAAAGAAACAAGTATGTGACCAAGCACTGAAAGTTTCTAGCAAATTCTCATAGATTTCTTCATATTTAGAAGTCTCTATAATTTCTCACTGTCTAGGATTTTAAAGGGGGCTGTGCTTTCCTAAACATTTCACAGCAAATTTCATGAAATTACACTCATTTTTATAAGAAACCCCCCAGTGGCATCACTATGGGGTGGACTGGTTTCCCATTGTGGTGTTTATATAAGCAAAAACAACCTGTAAAAATGGCTGGGTATACCTTTCAGAACTAGATTTCATACTTAGTATATCCCACTTTTTTAGGGCTGGCGACTCCCCTGGAAACCCCTCATGAACCTTAGTAGGGTCTTCCAGAAAATTAAGAAACTCTACATTAGAAGCGATCACAGGAAATTGGAACGTAAAATTTTTGGCACTCCTGATGAACAATAATTACTAACGTAAGAATTTCCGAAATTATAGGTAAGGCAAGGGCAATCAGGGGTGATTGTCGACTGCAAGAAAAACTAAATTGGTTTGACTTTCTCGTGTAAACGGCCCCTCAGTTACAATTGGAAATTCGACAATTTTACAGCACTCTTCAGCAAACCAACCAGGAGATGCGTTCAACAACAACAACAACAACAACACCCACGGTATAGATACTTACAGTAAACGATACAAAAGGCACATTAGGGTCACCCCATTGCAATGTGAGCTTGCACGACTTTCCATCACATTCAACCATGGCTGCTTGCTACTGCTACCACAATTCATTCACAAAACCAACAAAATTCGATCACGAAAATAGATAGTTTTCTTTCCGTCCATAAATCAATTTATTATTCATTGCAAAAACAGGTGAAAGTCTTTTTGATAAGCAGCTAAAAATTGTTTATCATGACGAAAAGTCCTTCTTCTATCTGATTGAAAATCAGTTTAATGCCACAATAAACAACTTGGGCTCAACAGGACACCAACATCGAAGAAGTGCAGGATTTTCTGAGTAAACAAGATATCTATAGTGGGATAATATCGTGCAATGATTTTGTTCCAATTAAATATGGGGTCATATCGTCGATTGAGTGGGCTCTCTTTCACTTTCTGTGAGTAAACTGACAGCAGCTTCAAGAAGCAAATGTTGTTGTCGCTTGTTTCCCAAAGAATTCCCAGGTACGAATCGTCTATGAACTTGAGGTACCTCCTTAAAGTTCCAGCAATGTCGGCTTCCAAAATTCAGGGCCAATCAAACAAAACGATTAGTACGTACACACGAACAATTCGATTGGGATTGATAACTGACTGACAAGCTCAAGACCTTCAAGGGTCACGGTACAATTTTGCTTTTTATGAATTTGGCGTACTATATTTTGCTACGAAAACCTCTCCACGATGTCGACACCAAGATCCTCCAATTTCACAATAAAATATTACTCCAATTACAGCATCAATCTTTTCAGCCGTTTTCCTTTTCGGTCAAATTCACCTTTCTACAATACTTCCGTCATACTGCAACTCCCAGACTTTGTTTTTGTATATCTTCCCAGAACACTGTGTACATTTCTCACGAAATTTCGAACCTGCTCTCTTCACAACANTACAATTTTGCTTTTTATGAATTTGGCGTACTATATTTTGCTACGAAAACCTCTCCACGATGTCGACACCAAGATCCTCCAATTTCACAATAAAATATTACTCCAATTACAGCATCAATCTTTTCAGCCGTTTTCCTTTTCGGTCAAATTCACCTTTCTACAATACTTCCGTCATACTGCAACTCCCAGACTTTGTTTTTGTATATCTTCCCAGAACACTGTGTACATTTCTCACGAAATTTCGAACCTGCTCTCTTCACAACAAAAATTACATTCCAGTTATGTTCATAAATATCACTGTTACCGATTCAGCGTTTCCTTTCTTGTAAACCGGAGATTCTGCCTTCACGTGGAATGGCTTATCGCATAATAACCAAAATGCAAAATCGACGTTCAGCAAGCGGGAAGCCGGAAAGCATTTCCCAGTACAAAACAGTAAAGGCTGCAACTATAATATTGTTTGACGTTGTTTCCTTCTCCACAAGGAAGCGTTTTCAAGTAATATGATAACGTCTTTTACTTTCTATTGAAATTCGATAAAACAGCATTGAAAGACCTGTTAATGTTGCCTCTTAAAAATTCAATACTGTAAATGAGGTCAGCTTCCTAGTCACTCTGTAAATGCTCGTAACGACACAATGGCTATTGTCAAAGGCTAGGGTAAAAACCAGACCATCGGATTCTAGAATCTTAGGATCTTTAGGCATTTTTTGTAAGAAACTCTTTTTAAGAAACCGAGCTCTGAGAGCTCAAAAAGAAAGCATCTTTAGGAGGGGGGCTTTGGGGTTTCACGGGTTCCATGTTTCGGGTTTTATGTTTTAAACATGCGGGTTTACGGGTTTTGAAATGTTTCGCGGCGCGTTTCGCGGGTTGCCGGTTTAGCCTATTTTTCTGCTCAGAATTCGGGTTTTCTATCTAAAATCCGCAGCTTTTCGGGTTTTCGAAGTCATATGGTTTGTGCAGTTGATTGAAATAAAAAAAACTGGCTTTTGGATGCTTAAAACAACGAGGAAGAGTCGCTGAAAGCGAAAATGTTGAAAATAATGGAGAAATACTGGCAAAGGCAAAAATTCGAACTTTTCGTCCAAAAGTGCAGCTTCGGGTTTTGTGTTTTTTTGCGTCCGGGTTTTCGGGTTTTTGCAAATTTTGTTGCGGGTTTCCGGGTTCTGGTACCCCCCAAAGCCCCCCTCCTTTAGCATTTTGAACTTTTTCAATTCGTTTTAGTTATCTAAAGCATTCTTTCACCTACTTTTTGTACTCATGTTTGTGTAGTTGATTGAAATAAAAAACACTGGCTTTTGGATGCTTAAAACAACGAGGAAGAGTCGCTGAAAGCGAAAATGTTGAAAATAATGGAGAAATACTGGCAAAGGCAAAAATTCGAACTTTTCGTCCAAAAGTGCAGCTTCGGGTTTTGTGTCTTTTTGCGTCCGGGTTTTCGGGTTTTTTGCAAATTTTGTTGCGGGTTTCCGGGTTCTGGTACCCCCCAAAGCCCCCCTCTTTTAGCATTTGAACTTTTTCAATTCGTTTTAGTTATCTAAAGCATTCTTTCACCTACTTTTTGTACTCCGCATTGCCATAAAATCCCATGCGATATTACTTGAGTACTGTCCGGACAGAGGCATGGTTTTATAAATTGGGTCAGCCCGATTTGGCTGTGAAATGTTCACGAAGGCAAGGGACAAGAGATCCTCACAGATAAAACAACGACCATTTGAGGAACATTCAAAGAAACCCTCAAGAAACTTTAAAGAACGCCAGTCAACCAGCATCCTTTGCGCGCTTCGCTTGTTGCCTTTCGACTGCGGCGGCCATTTTAGTATGACAACATTCTCTGCAAAGCGTGACCGCAAAGGATGCTGGTTGACCGGTGTTCTTTAAGGACTTGGTCAAATTATTTACTTTCTTATGAAGAAAATCAAATGCTTCTGCCAATTTTTCATAAAATAACATCCATCGTAATGTTCATTTGGCCTGGACATGAAATGAAGATACGAAAATGCGGCATTCTTCTGTCATCCTGTCTCACAGCAGTACCCAAAGGTCCTGAGGTCCTACGGTCTGGTTTTTACTGTATGACATTGTCAATACTTCAGACAATCGCGGACAGGTCATTTTGGCGGTGACCCTCAGATTACTTTTGATTTCTTTCTAACTTTCCAAAGACAGGAAAGGCGACAAATTATCGCGCTGCAAGAGATGAATCCGTTTATGACTTCGGCTCAAATAGGATAAACAATTCAATTCAATAAATCGGCTGCATAAAACAAATATTACAGCAGAGATTAGCAAACAGTTTCGCAGTTTTGCTTGCCTTGAGCAAATTTAGGCCTTGTTGTCAAAGTACCAGCTCAGCTCTGCAAACTTTGCATATCATGGTTTATCTAACTTCTTATCAAGAAACAAAGAACCCATTTCATACTTACATAAACCAATTTTAACTTATTGTAAGTAGGATAAAAGCCCCCCTACTGTGAACAATGACCCTTTTGAAGTTCAAAAACAGGCCATGGTCATGCACAGAAAGTGATAGGTGAAGACAGAAACCGCGGGAACAATATTTTTCCGCGAAAATGCAAGCCATTGATGAAGTTTTGTTGCAGGGGATGAAAGTGTGAAGGAAGTGTGAATGCTGAAATGTTTCTTACAAATTGCATCCGTCTCCTTTCATGCCGCTTCTAGGCGCAGAAATCTTTATACGTTTGGGAGTGAGTAAATCTCCATGACAACCAGACCGCCTCGTTTTGAAACGAAGATGAAATCTAGCATCATTCTACATATATAACGTTGATGGCCTATGGCACAATCACAATTTTTACTCGAAATGTAAGGTCGCTGAACAAGGATCCAGCAAATATTTTCAAATGGACGGTGCGCGAAGAGTTTCACAAACACTTGACGTCAATGCTTGACCCATGCAGGCTTCCAAACGAGGCCAAAATCAAGACCGACTGAGTGCCACAAATTTTAATTGGCTAAAAAGAAAACAAGAAAACACATCTTCACGCACTGAGCCAATCAATTTTCTTGAAAACTGCAACGAATGCAAGTTTAGGCCCATCTTGCCCGTTCTACTAAGTTTGCTGGTTTAACCAAACACGAGCAAAAATGGTTTGCCAAACATTTGAGATTTGCTTGCAAAGCAAAATGCTTTCTCGTTTGACCGAGTCGCAAATATTTCTCGACAAACGTTTTTTATCATGGCAACTTGAAAGTTGTTTAACTTTTCAAAAACAATGCTAAACAAATTCTGCTTAATTACGCTTGTCAAGAAATGTTTTTGCAACGTAGCCAAACGAGAACTTTGCCTGGCAAGCAAATCCGAAATGCTTGGCAAACATTTTTCCCCATTGTTCGCTCGTTTGGCCAGCGCTGTACGTGTAAAACGAAGTATTCCAAAGCCAACATTTTCTGTCAACCGAGAGCCCGGCACCCACACCTCCGTAACCGAGCGTAACTATAGCAAATTAATTACATTGATTTGTCTGTAGAAACTCGTTACAATTTGACAGATATTGCTTTTGGCAAGAAACCGGCAAACATCAAATAAATACAGAAACCAGATATTGAATTCAAATTAATTGTTAGGCAATTAGTTATGAAAATAGCACATTAATGAAAAAGTGGTGCCAAAAATGAATCATAATCACCCAATAAAACATTGTGGCAATCTGTTGTGGATAATTTAACAAACCAATTCAAAGAAAGCAAAGATTTGTGCCGCTTGTCATGGGAGCTATTATAGAGCACTGCTTAGGCAAATTACTCGTACAGTCAACTTTGTTTGGTCTATATTCTGACCGAAAAAAGCTAGGGACATAGAAAAAATTCAGTGTTGTAATGATGTTTGCTAAAATATCGAGACGAAAACGTACGTTTTGGGACCTTCTCACCTCCTTCCCCCTAATTGGATGTTGCCAAAGTCTAATGGCGTTTGATGGAAGCCACATTGAAACGGGGGGAGCGCAGCAGGGGGCACGTAATCAAAGGCCGAAGTACAGTGCAAATTCGTGATTTTTCCTAAGTATTTCCACCAAGAGTGTAGATCTAAAGCGGACACCGTGGGGACTTTATGTAATATATGTGCCGCTTTATAATGCGCATACCACCTGACACAAAAAGTGTTCTTGCAGGAAATAACAGTTCTGACGACTGCAGGAAAGAAATTCCCAAGTCGAAGGACCCTTGCGGTGGCTCACTCAAATCTTTCACTTCAACTGTAGGTGTTAGCTCAATCGAAGAAAATATTTTGATGACATTCTCTCGACAGCAATGAACTGTTCTTCAGAATTTCAATGTGAATCTATTGGGGATAAAATATAACTTTCCTTCTTCTTGCTGCTTCCAGAGTAGCAAAGCGCAAGTTTAGTAAATATTCAACCAAAGGATGTATATCAAACACTTGTTTTTTCGCATCTTCCAGATCTTGAAAGTCGAAAGTAATATAAGATTTACCAATGACATTTGCAAGAATTGAGGAGCAAATATTTTGAGGAGCAATAACGAGCAAATACGAGGGAATATGTTCTGGAATTACCTGGAAGATAAAGCTTGCACTCACCTTTGGTCTTCCTTGGTAAATAACAAGGACGTTCACTTCTCGAAACTCTTTCTCCTCTGATCCAGCGTCCATCTTTAATTTGGCAGTGTTCAAAATCTGAATTCAGCTTTCTTTGGTGAACTCGAGACGGAGTCTTAAACTTTGCATTTTACATCTTTCCTGCAATGATAAATAACAAATATAAGATATCTATGTATTAAATTTGGGATTGATACAGTTCAGCAAAATTGATTTAGAGGAGATACAAGTCTGCGAAGTTCTACCTGTGAAATACAAACAAGATACAGTGTGGCCTAATTATGGCCAAATAAATCCATCTGTCGAGGCAGCTTGCAGCTGGATGTTCACACTTCTGTAAGCATCATAAGATAAAATCAATCATTACAAGAAAGCGAAGGTGTCTGTTATAAAATCTGCTCTTGAATTGCTCGACACGTGTGAACGACGTGGAAAAGCGAAACTACAAAATCGCAGCTCATGACCTAGTTGAACGAGAAGAACTTTACACTGGCCGAGTACATTTCGAATATTATTAGGCTGTTTTACTTCTTACATTAATCAATTTCACATTCCTTTTTCGTACCAGAGAATAATTCTAACCAACCTACGTAAAGCGACAGGCGATTTCATTGTGCCGACATAACAGGCCTAAGTAAATTTCTACCACAGACAATACAAAATCCTGAAGAATTCGCTAAATCGAACATGGCAACTCCAGAAAGTAGAAAGATATATTTACACGAACGCGCCTCAACCACATATTGTTCTTAGACGAAATTTTAGAGAAAACTAGAATCATTAAAAACATAAGGGTGGAACTACAGTAAAAACCCGCGTATAAGAACCTACAATTTTGCAAGTCAGCCTGAGTTCTTAAACAATGAATACAATGGATTGGTTCTTATAAAATGGTAGTCTAATTGGACACCTTCCCTGCATGTTCTTAATCCACTAGGTTCTTATACGCGGGGTTTTGCTGTAGCGTAATTTTGCGAAAGAAATTTAGGCCACTGACAGGCATTGTTTTTGCAATGTCTAATCACTGACTGGAAGTTCCATATACCTCTGGCTAAATTTCGTAGAAATTTCGCAAAAATCTCGCAGTTAAAACTCAAAAATATATACGTTACATTCTTTATCCATCAATTAAAGATGAAAGGAACCTTCGGATGATCCACGGAAACAATTGTATAGAACAGAATAGCCTGGTCAGTTCTAGGGCCAAAACTTTAAATTCACCAATTCATAAATTCGACGGTTCTGATTACCAGGACATCTTTTAACATACAAAGTGATGCATAATTCCCCCACCAGTGAAGTGTCCTTTTCAGACAAGATACTGGATGAGTCAAAAAGTATCACTGTGTTTGCCGAAATGTACAACCAAGAAATCATGGTCCAATTGAAATGAGTCTTGAATTAGATATCAAGAAAAGGCTAACATATACGTGAAGACGTAAATTATTGTTTCTAAACATACCCATTAAGGGTTTTTAGAGTGCCCTTTTCATCAATTCCCCACCAGTAAAAAAGCCTTAAAAGATGCCCTGCTCACGCATACCTCTATGGAGAGTAAAACGATTTCAAGACATTTGCTTTTGCAAATCAAATTGAATTTCAACGGACCAAAATGTATAAGTTTTTGAAGTACTTCTTATATTACAAGCATGCCACACACACACACACAACTGAGTGGTTTGATGTACTTTTGAACCACAACAACCACTGCTTTTTTGAGGAGTAATTGTCAAAATAGGTTACTATCTACTAATCTTTAAAGTCCATTACTCTAAAAATGATCTCTTTACTGATACATTGTTGCAACGGAGTTTATCTGTATTTCAATAATATGCGGCTTTGACATGCGCACACCTAAAGTAACCATAATGACAGGGGTAGAAAGGAAGGAAAAATGGACAGAGGTGGAAGAATACCCAGGGTAACGTCGAGGTTCCATAGCCTCGCTTCACACATTTAAAGATCCATTGCTAACCATGATCCTTTGCGCGCCGAATAAAAAGCGAAGCCAACACAACCTCGGCCAGAAATCACTTTCATATCATGCAAAAGTGGACTTTGGGGCCGCCGCAAAGGATCATGGTTTCAGAACGGCCACTTGTATCCCAGAGTAGAGGCAGAGCAACGAACTCACTCTGGGGACGAGATTGCTTCAAGACATTTGCTTTTGCAAATCAAATTGAACTTCAACGGACCAAAATGTATAAGTTTTTGAAGTACTTCTTATATTACAAGCATGCCACACACACACAACTGAGTGGTTTGATGCACTTTTGAACCACAACAACCACTGCTTTTTAGGAGTAATTGTCAAAATAGGTTACTATATACTAATCTTTAAAGTCCATTACACTAAAAATGATCTCTTTACTGATACGTTGTTGCAACGGAGTTTATCTGTATTTCAATAATATGCGGCTTTGACATGCGCACACCTAAAGTAACCATAATGACAGGGGTAGAAAGGAAGGAAAAATGGACAGAGGTGGAAGAATACCCAGGGTAACGTCGAGGTTCCATAGCCTTGCTTCACACCTTTAAAGATCCATTGCTAACCATGATCCTTTGCGCGCCGAATAAAAAGCGAAGCCAACACAACCTCGGCCAGAAATCACTTTCATATCATGCAAAAGTGGACTTTGGGGCCGCTGCAAAGGATCATGGTTAGCTATGAGTCTTTAAAAGCACTAAGTCTCTCTTTAAAGTTCTGAGACTTTGCTAATTTTTACGACAAACAAACATGAAATTTCTCGAACATCATATCAGTGTGATATAAATTACTTTCCAACAAATCAACTGTTTTTCACTGCAAAAATTTAATTTGGCGAGTTTAGATGGTCATCAAATGAAACAAAAGAGAATACTAATTATGTAAAATTGTAGTTTCAAGACTTAGAACGGACATTACATTTATACTATGATATTCTCGTCTGTTCTCTTTCGGCTTTTATCTGTCTATTTCGTGTCATCAGTATCAGAGAAAATATTCAGCAAATTGCTCCGTTTTTCAGTGTTATATTCAAATTTTGTATCACTGCGACACTCTCCTCCACAGTGGCTCTTCATTCGCTGCACAGTCTGGTTCGCTGACGTCATTTTCGACTAGGAAGACTAGGTCCACGGAAGCGGCTAACAAATCGCTTCCCTGGCGTCCAGGACTCTCACGCGAACGCAGTCAAGTTGACGCAGGGAACCAAGCTGTTCGCTGCAGAGGAGGAGCCTGTGCGGAGGAAAGTGTCACTGCGAGACTTCAGCTGTGTGTGCTCATAAAATTCACTTGTAAACCCATTGAGAAAAAACTTGCATATTACTTCTCACGCGGAAACGATAACAGTCCAATATTTGTATCCTGCAATGATGGGTGTGACACAAAAATTATGAATTGAAGAGGACCTCAAAATATTGAAACTTTGTGGATTATGCAAACCCATTTCACTGCTATAGGCTTAAACTCTTCAAAGCACGTGGGAAGATACGAATAAACAAGAGATAATGTTGAAATCTGGAACATTGGTCAATAGTAGGGGCCTAAAAAAATATGTTTGCAACCACGATGGGTCACTGTTGACAGTTTGTCACTGAATCAACCAATCACGACGAGTAGATATAGAACTACTAACTCTGATTGGCTCGCGAGAAAATTAAGAAGAATGTGGGCCTAAAGTGGGTAATTCTGGCACAGTAGCAGTATTTACTGTAATTGCATTAGATTTAGACATAATTTGGATAAGAAAATAAACATTCAATGCATTTCTTTATCACAACAAATTTGATACAGAATGTGGCCTTTCGCAGACGCTACGTCAAAACAGTATTAGTTGTCCTTAAAATTGACAAATTGGTACCTTTCGTAATTTACATTTTTAACAGGCCTACTAAACTCTCTATTACAATACCGTAGTTTAAACACCATTTCAAAGTATTAATGAATGCTTGCAAATTAATGAATTAATGAAATTAATGAAATTGATTTAATAACATAATAGCAAGCATTAATGAAATTAATGCTTGCAAATTAATGAATGCTCGCAATGGTTCAGTGTTCACACTATAAAGTGTAACTATGTATAGCGCAGTTATAGTTTATTGAGCATCCTCCATTTTGGCCTAAATCTGGATCAAAATAAACATGTGTCTGCGCTGCGATAAACCTGGATTCGTTTACATTACATTAATGTGAAATTTAAAAAGAATCTGCATACCACAACAACAAGCGATCAATCCACCACCAAAAAACAACAACGATTCGAACTACTGATTCGAACTACAAGCTCGACTTCAAAATCGATTCAATACAACTTTGATAACTTCCCAACACGCCGATTGATTGTTTATCATTTAATAGCCTAACGATAGACCGATTTAAAGTGAATCGTAGATGATAAAAAATCTACACAATTACTTTTGACTTATTACATTCTAATGAGATGCTGGTGGATGTCGCGTTAGCATTGTTTGATATACATTATATGGCTTTTAATGGTTACATGTTAGGAGTTATGTTTACTGCAAGAACATCGAAACTTGAATCTTTGGGGGAAGGAATTTGAAACGGTTTCTGACTGGAAGAGTGTAGATATTGGATTGGAGAGCACGCTTTGCTATAATCTCAACAACAGTATCTTGTTATTAATTCCGACGAAAAAGATAGAAGAAAATTAAAGATTGAAGGGTTATTTCTGTCACACAGAAACTTTCCGGTTTCTGATCCTTTAGCCAACAAATTAAAAACTGTATGACAGAACAAACTTTGCAAGTCTAAATGATGTGGCCCAAGTTACACATTTGCCTTCCAATAGGCAGAAATGACAGTTACAACGACAACAACAGCAACAACAACAACAACAAGATGAATTCAATGAAATAACCAAATAAGGATCATTAGCAAGGTTTTTTCGCAAAGACACGAGAAAGTACGTTTCTTACAAAATTGACAACACAGCGACGCCCCAACAATGTACCTAACAGAACCTGCTCTTCATTTTGAAATATTTTTAAAACGGTTACAAACTGCAATCTACAGTTTTACCCTGCAGTTTTAACGTTGAATAGGCTGCTGCAAATAAAGTCTTTTCTGTTGGGAAATATGATTGGTTGATGCTCTCAATCCAATTCAATGTAGGGTACTGCAAAAGACTCAATGGTTGGGCCTAAAAAGAGCCTAACCAATGATGCAGACATAGAAAAGCGGGTTTAACAAGCGAGTTTAATAAAAAGTCCCTGTAAAGACAGAGTGTTGCCCTTTGAACATCGTACTGCACTTAGGTCAGAAAACCTGCAGCATGATGTAACGCAGAAGGAATTTGAAATCGACCAGTAGTAACCATGGGACTTAAAACAAATCTCCTTTGCAATGCAAACATTTGCACAAAATGTCAGGCCTAAATGGAGGGAATGAAAGCTGTTGATAATCAAAGCAGGTGATGGAAGGAGCTCAAATGAGCAAACATGTTTAAACGTAACTTCTGCTTCTGATTTCCTCAGCTGTACTGTTACGATATACAAGAGGGGGTGTCATGACAAAATAGGGGTGAGATGTCCAGGGCTAAAAAAGAGAGGCCATCCCTTAGAAATGTCGTTTTCGATGAAAATCCCATTTTCTTCAAGAAATTTCAGAAATCTAGTACAAATCCTTTGTTCTCCCGGAATCTCATACCCTTTTTGAGGTAAAGCAATCCCTAAGAGCCTTGTACATATTCTTTGAAACCATATTTGTTTTATGGCAAACAACTATAAATCTAATATAAACAAATATAAATTTTGTATGCTTTAGAGACAGTGATTACTACACTCGCCAGAGTTCTCTGGGAAGGGGATGGCTTATGGTTAAACCCAGGGGCATCGTAGAGAAGTTCATGCCTGACAGGTCCCAGTTGGAACAACCAGGGCAACTATTTTTTGTCTTCGTAAATTTTCCGTTACACTTACAGTGAAAATCTATTGAACTCCAGGGCGTGCGTTCCTCACTAAATGTACATCAAAGGGACCCACCTTGATTTTATGGAATAACCGTACATCCACTATCAAATAGAGCTAACCAGCTTATATACGTCTAGGCAAATAAATCTTCGTTGTCGGAAGGACTTTTAATTCATGTATAGACATGACTTAGACTTCTTACAAAGTGTGCATTCGTCAAGAAATTTGGGGGCTTATGAATTCCTAAACCTACATTTTTCACCAATTGATGTGATTGACCGGGTTAAAGATAACGGCATGCAAGCCAGGCATGCAAAGGCGAGTTTTTGGGCAGGAGGCAGGAGAAGGCAACATGAAAGCAAATGGCATTATATGCCGGCCAATGGATGAATAACTGTAGGAATACTTCTGAAAAGACTAGAGACCCATGGAATGTATGGGACCTGAAGGGAGGGGGGGCTGAAAAATTGAAGTGACGAAAGGAGGTTTAATCACGAAGAAGAATACATAAAACGTTTCAGAGGAAGAGTTGTTGTTGTTGTTGTTCGTCAGGTCATGTCAGTTTTGCTGTGAATTCAAAGGTTTTAAAAGAAATGCATTACTAGCTTTCTGACCTGGGTTAGCAGCGCTTTCTCATCCATCGTTGGATGTGTTAGCGATGTAAGAACGGAGCCTCCCTTTTGCCTTAATAACTTCTGTCTAGGGGGCTAAAGCCAAATAATGATGGAGATGGCCTAGTCTGCTATTTTTCCTTATTTTGTACAATTTCTCCAGACACCACAAGAAAAACCACATAAGTAACAAATATTTTCTTCGCGACCTGGCGCAAAGCACTGTCTCAACTCATCGGCTAAAAAACAAGAGGATCAAGGGGAAAGAAAATTAAAGAAAAAGCTCCCACTTGAGGTAGATGTACGTAAGATAAAAGATTGTTTTCATCGAAAAGTATGGCGCAAATGTCTTTGACATCCCGCTTGTCAACGTAAGTAACAACCACTAAGGTACATACTCGTTTTTGGTTGGGAGTGAGATTGAAGAAGTGGGGTCATTTAGCATTGCAAAGGGAGGTGGAAGAAACTTTGAGCAAATAATGCGCCCTTCTTAAAGGTAATGTGTCCATCTATAAGGCCAGCGCATACCCAACCTGTCAACAGCCATCAAATTCTCGGCAAATGATTGGTTGATATTCAAACTGATCACATTTTTTTTTTTTTATAATCATCAATGCACAATAGCTACAGCTATACGGCTAAAAAAAATACGTAATTAAAAACAACAACAACTACTACAGCAATTATAATATAACAAGAACAACAAGATAGAACTAAATTATGTAAATAATTACAAAGATAAATAAACATACAGAAAAAAAAAATTAATTAATGAATAGAGAAAATTGCTGTAAGCAACCTTTTGTGATCACAAAATGAAGAAACGTCACAGTCAGTTGGAACAAAGTCTTCTTAATCCGTCTCTTGTTTTGTGGAATGTCTGTTTGCTAGATTTCAATAGCAGTCCCAAAGCAACCTTTATGGGTGATTGACCCGTGATTGAAAAGAAATTTTAGTTGATCACTTGCCTTCTTCTGGGAGGCCTATACTTCTTTGTATGGACACATGGAAAAGTATTGATTCTCTTTGAAGGCACCCAGACAAATTTTTTTGTACCCAGACATGAAAAAAAGATTTTCAATCTTTCTGTGATTTCTGTTACCCCCTGGATCAATCTACACTCACCAAAAAACCATCATATTTCACCCTGGGTTGATAGATTGGACCCTACTCTCTCCGTCTCCACAGCATAAGAAATGTGCACTTAAAAATTAACTGTGAAACCCACAATTCACTCATTTCTTAATCTCCTCATTAAGCAACACCCTAGACAAACAATAGATCTTCAAACTTATATCTTAAGGCAGCTGATACCATGAAGATCAGACAAACAGACAACCTTTTAGCATAGGAAGTCTTCAAAGATAGTGGAAGCTAGTACTTGCATTGTGTAGTGGACAATCTTAATTCAGCATTCTAACCATGGAGAAAAATACTTTTAATAATTCAGCACTTTGTGAATGAAGGCAAGGAGACAGCCATGTTCTACAAATATACAATAAACACCAGAATTTTGCTGCTCTGAGAAACCACAAACATATCCAGGACTACTTTCAAAACAAATGGTTGGCACTATCTCTTATCAATAATTAAAAATAAAATGATAATATATGTAAAAGAGATAACTATAATCCTACAGGAAGAGGACATCCCAGGAAATATGATCTATTGGAGAATTCTTGGTGATTTTCAACAGCAGATTATATTTTCATTTCCATAAAAGTGTGATTCTCCAATGATTCTCCAGGTCCAGGTCATGTTGCATATCCAGGGGCGCATCTAGGGGGTTGCAACCCCTTCCCTTTTCAGCAGAGAACAAAGGAAAACAAGCATGTTGAAATAAGTTCATAGTGCTGATGAGTGTACAGATGCCCTATTTCTATCATACAACCTCTACCCTTAAAATTTCATGGTTGCGCATATGATATCACTTAAAATATACTGGCAGGGCATTTTTTGTTTTTAGAAGCTAGAAGCATACTGTATATATGTTTTTGAATTGCAATTAATCAAAATCATTTTTGTCCCTTCAAGACGTACCTGGATATTTTTAAAAATGCAACTTGTTTTCAGTTTTTGGCTCTTATCCACACATAATGGCATTTAATGGCATTTACAGTCAAGTAAAATAGACTTTTTAAGATGCTCGCAAACTTTTGAAAATGTTTTTTTTTCTTTTGTTGTGAAGACTGATAAGATTAGAGATCTTCGAATACACTGACATCAGAGCCATGAATCATTGGGGATTGCACGAGGGTATCTTTTTTAATCTCTGTTTTTTGTGTGGACTGGTAGATTGTTTAATTGTAGCTGTGGACCATTTTTCAAATAAAGGAGAAATGATACACTGTTCAAAAATATCTGGATACCTCTGGAATTGGCCCAAGGTGACCAGCCTCTAATAATAAAAAAGCCCAGGATAGGCAATAGTAGCTGGTTGACCAAAATATCTCTTATTCACTTTGAAACAGCTGTCAATTCTTAATTTTTTGTTCAATTTAAAGTAGATTTCTTTCTTCTGTCATAGTTGTTTACTCTACTCCATCAAAGCAGGAAGCCCAAAATTCTGAAACAATTCAACCACCTCACTGCCAAGAATGTTAAAACAATTGTATAACCAACTGATTATACATTGAAACAAAAATATTTTTCCAAAAGGAATTTCTGTCATGCTTTTATGCTAAAGGACTCCTACAAATACAGTTTGAGATGTCAAAGACACACATTCCTTATAATAAATTTCAGGGCTGGCAGGTAGGGTAGTTTCTTACATTTTAGGACACTATTGCTACCAAAAGTTGCTTAGTTTCTTAAATTTTTGATGCTCTGATGGTAGAATTGATTTATTTTTGCTAAGGCTTTCAAAGTATTTACAGTAAGACAAGTATTTACAGAATTTGTAGTCAAAACAATGTCAGAACATTTGTCTCCTGTGCAATGTCAAAAATATTTTTTCGGGGACCTGAGAAAATTAAAGCTGCAAATTACAAATTAAAGTTTCTTACTTGTTTTAATCCAGGTAGCATGGTTTCTTAATCTTGGCACAATTGAGCCTAGAGTTTCTTATAAGTATAAGCGGTTTCTTATAAAAAATGTACCCAGGACATATTGAAACTGATTAAAAACTACCAGCAACTTCTCCCATAAACTAACTTCCTTATCTTTCTTTTGTCAACAGTTGTGCCTGGGCTTTCAAGATAAAATCCTATTGGCCTG
Source organism: Aurelia aurita (assembly GCA_004194415.1). Classification (NCBI taxonomy): domain Eukaryota; kingdom Metazoa; phylum Cnidaria; class Scyphozoa; order Semaeostomeae; family Ulmaridae; genus Aurelia; species Aurelia aurita. The sequence continues at coordinate 597,244 of REGM01000137.1, read as the reverse complement.
CTCAACATTGTATCAGATTAAAACAGGGGATGACATCACCAGACCAGACATCACGTGAGGATTTGATTCTAAACTTGTACATTGAGATTGATGTGACATAACAGTTACATTTTACAGCCCATGGGAAAACATGTTGGTTTCCAGTTACATCTAAAGCTCATGGGAAAGCCTTTTACTATCAAGTTGTCATGGTCTTGTTATCTGGTTAGCCATAATAAATGACACGAGATGTGGTATCCCTCAAATTATGTCTAGGTTTGGAGCAAATGCAGAGAGGCCCAGGGGTAAACCACTACTGCGCAAGGAATACGAGATTTTTACTGATTTTTATACCAGCTATAGAATTTCTCGAGATCTTCAGATATTTTTCGAGTGGCATAATAGGATTTTGAATAAAGCATATTGAAGATATTTTGGCAAGTAAATTTCGCCTCCCAGGAGACCTTTCATTTGGAAAGCAGACGGTTTTAGCTCTGGTCTAGTACAAGAATATTAAATTGAACTTTCATAACTTCTTAGGTACATTGCCAACGCCGGTTTGCCCCTGACATCAGAGAACTTCCTGAATTTACAAGGAACCACAATTTGGATATCGGATCAATACTGGACCTAGTGCTTAGAAAGCAATTATGATTTGTTCTACTTTTGCGCGGGGAACCAATACCATATGTATTCTGATCTATTTTGGATTCTTATACAGAGCATTATCAGTGGACTGCCAAGGCCAAAATTTAAAATAGATTTATCTGAATCTCGTACTAGGAAATCTTTCAAAAACCTCCAATCTTCGATACACTTACCAAAATAAAAGCTTTGCAAACTGTTTCCTTGTCAAATTTGAAATCTGAGAGATTGCTACAGTGTCTGTTCGCTAGTGCAATGTACAGGTTTCTTTCAGCTGACCTCACAAAGCTGCTAACAACGATTTCAACTTGAGATTTCTGGCTCCCTCTTCGGCAAATCTTCTCAAAAACTAACGCGATTAATCTCCGATATCAAATTAATCCACACAACTCAATAACGAGACCGTTACGCCTTCAAATGAGTCAAAATTTGTTAGTTTATTTTGCGTGGTTTCTTTGCTTCCTCGACAGGAGCTGAGCTTTCTCGTTTTGAGAATAGAAAACATTGCAATGTCTTTGTTCTTTTTCACAATCCCATTGTTCCTATAACAACCTGATTGGTCAATTGCAAACATGTGACTTTAATTTCAAAGACAGAAGCGCGTCGAGAATTTAAATTCCAGGGGGTCTGGTGACAGATAAGATGTTGCTATAGAGACCATCGAAATTGCGACATCTAAAAAATCTCAAATTTCTTTCGTCGTAAAATCTTAGGCGTACTTTGCCCAGCTTCTTGCGCTAATATATAGCCCCATTCATGTATCATTGTGAAAGGGCTTCCCACTTTTAGGCCCTTTTAGCCCTCATCCGTTTTATAAGTAACCCAAATGAAAGATCTTTCTGTCACAAATTTGAGCTTTGGTGAGATATTTACTTTGATATACCTACAACAACAAACAAACAAATTGTGTACGTTAATTGAAGGGATTGAAAGAATACTGGCCATTACTCATCCCAGTACATTTTTCCTACAGATTTCCGTTGCCCATGGGAATTTGATTGAGTAATAATCCAGACTTCCGTTCTCCAAAATTTAATTATTCTAAAGAAAGGCACTGAAAAATTTCCGATGGGCTTCCGATTTTAGGCGACTTTCATGAAGGGCTGAAATACTCCCTAGCCACTCCCCTGAAGAGGTAGGCGTTCGTGATTACACACAAAACAAACTGTTTACTCATGATCAATTGTGTACACAAAATTCTTTCCTATCCTATTTTTCGATCATCGGAGCCTTGTTTTGTGCTTTCTATTAATTGTTTCGTTCATATACAGTAGGAATTTCAACCACTGCCAGGGGCACTGGGTACACGAATTTTTCTATATATAATAAGAAATTAAGAATTTGAGCTACAGCAGAAAGTTTCTTGAAATTCTCATTATTTGAGTAATCACAATTTCGCAGAGTCCTGCAAATGCTCAGCCGTCCTCCGACATAACTATGTTTTTGATGGAACCTTCCTCATTTTTGAAGAAAAAATGGGTGCTTTTAGGGCGTGGCATAAGTAATTATTAGGTCACTCTCGGTTACTCTCGGTTAGTGACAGTGTGACCGTGATGTCTTCCTGACTCTGAAGTTTCTTAAGGGTTTCTTAAGAGGTTCATAGCATTCTCCGTTGTCCGTTCTAGATGTTTACATCATGTGCCCTCGTGAGCATTTCACAAGGATGTTTTTATGAAGCCCTACCATTGTCTAGAAATTACTCAAGTACCTTCAGAGTAATGCGACACAAGAAACAAGTGAAAATAAGTGAAAATATGGACTTCCTTGAGACCTTGACTAAAAGAAAAACAATCTTTTTAAAAATAACTTTGTCCCAGTTGGAACGTGATAGCCTACAGTAAAACCCCGCGTATAAGAACCTATAGTGTAAGAACTGGACTTGCCCAAGTCGTCTTGTAAGAAAGAAAGAGACGACTTTCTTTCTTACAAGACGACTTGGGCAAGTCCATGTAAGAACCTGCAGGCTGAAATTGTCCTATCAGACTACCATTTTATAAGAACCAATCCATTGTATCATTGTATTCATCTTGATTTGCAAAATTGTAGGTTCTTATACGCAGGTTTTTACTGTAGTAGATATAGGGAAACTTGTTGTTGTTTGACAACCAAGAACAGTGGCAGGAATAGGAAAGAAAGACAGAAAAAATGAACTCAACTTAGCTTTGGTGTCTCAAATTCAGATAATTTGTCAAAACAAAGAATTAAATATTGCAGTAATAAAAATTTGTGATAAACTAAGGGACGGGTCATTAATACTTGCCGGGGAGGGGGTGGAAGACATTTGCAAATATTTGATGGAATTTTCGTCCCCCCTCCAACATTTCAGAAAATATTTTAAACCCCCCCCCCTCCCAATACATACTATATAAACTTGTGTATATAGAAACTGAACAACTATGTTTTAATTCCTGAAGAACTAGTCTTTAGAAATTATCAGAATTTACTTCAAATTATTTTCATACCCCCTCCTTGAGATGTGCTTTATTTTTCGTCCCCCCT
>REGM01000137.1:582338-593945 GCA_004194415.1 Aurelia aurita | reverse complement strand
TTCGAGGGGCAAATCATTGAGATGTTTTTCGTACACCTTCATCCCAAAAATCATAAAAAATCACAGACAAATCGCAAACAATCACAGACAAATCACAAACAAATTTTCACACACAAAAATTACACAGAAAAATCGCAAAATTACAAAAACTCACTAAAATCACAGATAAAATCACATGATTTAGAAAGCTCAAGAAAATTACAAGCACTATTTTGAGAAGTGATTTGCCCCTCGCATGAGTTAGTGAATCGTCAAGATATCATTACATCGACGTCAAGATATCAACTAATCGTCGTTTCTTCATGTTCGTTATACTAATGCAAGAATCTTGACAAAATTTAAATACTTACAACGTGGTACATTACTGATAAATATAACATAAAAGTATTTATCTGGTATTGATTGACTATCATCTTCAAGAACATGTGTCAAGATTAAAAATGTATTTTTGACCGTAACATTTAATTTGATAAATTACGACGATACAATTTACACCGAAAGATGCATTAAAATTATTTGCACCTATTGATTGGGAAAGTTGTTGATTTATAATTTCTGTCGCTGATTCTGCTGCCAGCAGATCTCCATCACACATAAATAACTCGATTGATACGTCAAATGCTCTCTTTTGTGACATTGCATATGTAATATAACATGTAATTAGAATGGCTAGCAGTTTAGGAATATTCAAAGCTAAAATAAAGCAGTTTTCCATCCCTTGCATTTGTAGGTGAGTCAATTAGTTTGCATTTTGTGGGTGAGTCAGACAAATGTAAAGGCGTTTGTTTATCTGGTTTAGCTTAGGCGATTGTTTTTTCTTAAACATCTGGTTGTGTCAATTAAAGGCCTGATTACATGGGGAGGGCTGCCTCGGTCAACAGGGATGAAATGTTGCGTGAGATTACATGGAGTAATTCACCCCAGGGCTGCGAAGGAATTTTGGCGGGAAAAATCAAATCATTGGCAATATGGCGGCTTGGTACATGCGCAGATAAGAACTTGGGAAACCAGCCCTGTTTCCAGCCCTGCCAAGCGATTACATGAGAAAAACGCTATTATTTCATCCCTTCGAACAAGGCCAGCCCTGTCATGCAGAAATGGGATCCCAGCTACCAGGGCTGGCCCACTTACCATATAATCGCATTTTAGATTTAGGGCATGTCTCCTATTAACAAAGGGATCTCGCCTAAAATCGTTCACCTCGGTTAGCAGGGCCAGCCCTCCCCATGTAATCAGGCCCTAAGACCCTGCAACATCAGTTCATACACTTAAGACAATTTTTGGAAGCAGTTTTTCGCCTAGTTTTCAGGACCGCGAGTCTGAAGTGTTTTTGGCCTGTGTTTAAGGATTATGAGATCAAACATTTCATTAAATCCCTTGTAGTTTGAAAAATATACGGCCGATTTTGACGAAATAAATGTTTTTATCTACGTTCGCATGTTAGCTACACTATAAATATCAGTTTGAAGGAATCTTGTAATTAGTTGAAAATCTACAGGCTCATAAACTTTAAGGCATCTTTAGCTCACTTGGAATGTGTTGAAATATCGACTACATTTTATTTTTGCAAGTAACTTTCAAACTGATCACATTTTAATTATCTCAATTTTATAATCTAAGTTCGGCCACCTTTGAAGAAAATAACCAAGCTCACAAAAAACTGACCGAAAATTCACGAACTTTAATCCTTCAAGCGCACCATGCCTTCTCTACTAGCCCTCTCTATTTTTTTGGTGTTGTCTTTTGCAACTAAGGTAAGATACTAGCACGAAATATCTGCCTACTTTGGTCCTTTACATTACCGTTGAAATCCCTTGTTTTGTATGCTCGGTCTGTTCTCGTGTCCTCTTTATTTAGCCTCGATTCATGAATCTTTCGCAGCCTCGCTAACTTCTGTTCTTGCATTTTCAACTCGTTTTCAATGCCTGCTTCGAATGCTTTGCGTCGATGTTTTTCTTTCACCGTTTCAACGCCCTGCAAAAACAAGTAAATAACATAACATCGAATAATCTACGTGAGCCAGAAAAAGTTCCCACTTTTGAAATTCATAGCACCTAGAGTACTTGGTGGATTGGAATGAGTTAAATTCTACTTGATAGCCGAGAGACTGAAGTGAAGGTGAATATGAAGGTGAAGTTGCGTTTTGTAGCGCCAAGCGCTGGGATCGCAGAAGTAGAGAAGACCTAATCGAGTCCGCGACCCCTTGTCATGACGCTCAAATGGTGGGGCTCGAATCGAACCCTGTCCACCTGACTGTTCTGGCTGTGGCTGCAAAGTCAGAGGATTACACCACTGCGCCACAACACCTTCGAACTATTTTTGTGATTTCTCTTGCGTTTTATGAGCACTGAAAATGCAGGTAAATTCAACTTTACGAAAATTTCATGGCTGCCAAATGCCCGAAAAAGGCTTAAGCACTAGCCTGCGTTACATACCATAACGTATATGGTCTGTGACGCAGGCTACTAAAACACTTGATGAAATCATGAAGAAACTTTTCGTACAGATATTTTTTAGCAAAAGCCAATCCAATGCTCCAGTGAAACCTTGGAGATTAAATTTTTCAAATCGATTGGATTATTTTTGCAGAATAATTTTTCAAACAGGTGCTACATTTCTTTTACTCGACCGGTACCATAACCAATAAACTTTCATTAAATGTTTTTAACACATTTTGGTTGTATGTACCTATGTACTATTGTCAGAAATTATTGTGGGAGGAAAAAGTCGCGGGAATTAAAAATCGCGAGTCTTTTTGTCAAATTCGCAACTTTTAATTCCCGCAACAATTAAATTTTACCCGATTCGCAATTTTTGATTTCCGCACCTGTTAAAAATTTTGCCATTCGCAAGTTTAATTCTGGTAACATACTTTTTGAGTAAAATTTACCCATTTTTGCAATGTTCGGTGATAGGGCGGAGAAGGGCAATTCATGATAACATTTTTCATACGAAATAAAAGGTTTTGAGATTCAAACCAAGAAATTTAACGTTGTGCAGTTTCTCAAATTCGCAACAGTTAATTCCTGCAACTTTAAAAAGTTTACCGAATAGCAACATTTAATCCTGCGACTTTAACTTCCTTTTTCAAAGGAATCCGAAAGATGCATTAAAATTATTTGCACCTATTGATTGGGAAAGTTGTTGATTTATAATTTCTGTCGCTGATTCTGCTGCCAGCAGATCTCCATCACACATAAATAACTCGATTGATACGTCAAATGTTCTCTTTTGTGACATTGCACATGTAATATAACATGTAATTAGAATGGCTAGCAGTTTAGGAATATTGAAAGCTAAAATAAAGCAGTTTTCCATCCCTTGCATTTGTAGGTGAGTCAATTAGTTTGCATTTTGTGGGTGAGTCAGACAAATGTCAAGGCGTTTGTTTATCTGGTTTAGCTTAGGCGATTGTTTTTGCTTAAACATCTGGTTGTGTCAATTAACGGCCTGATTACATGGGGAGGGCTGCCTCGGTCAACAGGGATGAAATGTTGCGTGCGATTACATGGAGTAATTCACCCCAGGGCTGCGAAGGAATTTTGTCGGGAAAAATCAAATCATTGGCAATATGGCGGCTTGGTACATGCGCAGATAAGAACTTGGGAAACCAGCCCTGTTTCCAGCCCTGCCAAGCGATTACATGAGAAAAACGCCATGCAGAAATGGGATCCCAGCTACCAGGGCTGGCCCACTTACCATATAATCGCATTTTAGATTTAGGGCATGTCTCCATATTAACAAAGGAATCTCGCCTAAAATCGTTCACCTCGGTTCAGGGCCAGCCCTCCCCATGTAATCAGGCCCTAAGACCCCTCAACATCAGTTCATACACTTGGGACAATTTTTGGAAGCAGCTTTTCGCCTAGTTTTCAGGACCGCGAGTCTGAAGTGTTTTTGGCCTGTGTTTAAGGATTATGAGATCAAACATTTCATTAAATCCCTTGTAGTTTGAAAAATATACGGCCGATTTTGACGAAATAAATGTTTGTATCCACGTTCGCATGTTAGCTACACTATAAATATCAGTTTGAAGGAATCTTGTAATTAGTTGAAAATCTACAGGCTCATAAACTTTAAGACATCTTTAGCTTACTTGGAATGTGTTGAAATATCGACGACATTTTATTTTTGCAAGTAACTTTCAAACTGATCACATTTTAACTATCTCAATTTTATAATCTAAGTTCGGCCCCCTTTGAAGAAAATAACCAAGCTCACAAAAAACTGACCGAAAATTCACGAACTTTAATCCTTCAAGCGCACCATGCCTTCTCTACTAGCCCTCTCTATTTTGTTGGTGTTGTCTTTTCCAACTAAGGTAAGATACTAGCACGAAATATCTGCCTACTTTGGTCCTTTACATTACCGTTGAAATTTCTTGTTTTGTATGCTCGGTCTGTTCTCGTGTCCTCTTTATTTAGCCTCGATTCGTGAATCTTTCGCAGCCTCGCTAACTTCTGCTCTTGCATTTTCAACTCGTTTTCAATGCCTGCTTCGAATGCTTTGCGTCGATGTTTTTCTTTCACCGTTTCAACGCCCTGCAAAAACAAGTAAATAACATAACATCGAATAATCTACCGGGTGAGCCAGAAAAAAAGTTTCCACTTTTGAAATTCATAGCACCTTGAGTACTTGGTGGATTGAAATGAGTTAAATTTTACTTGATAGCCGAGAGATGGCCGAGAGACTGAAGTGAAGGTGAATGTGAAGGTGAAGTTGCGTTTTGTAGCGCCAAGCGCTGGGATCGCAGAAGTAGAGAAAACCTAATCGAGTCCGCGACCCCTTGGCATGACGCTCAAATGGTGGGGCTCTACCTGGGATCGAACCCTGTCCGCCTGACTGTTCTGGCTGCAACGTCAGAGGATTACACCACTGCGCCACAACACCTTCGAACTATTTTTGTGATTTCTCTTGCGTTTTTATGAGCACTGAAAATGCAGGTAAATTCAACTTTACGAAAATTTCATGGCTGCCAAATGCCCGAAAAGGCTTAAAACACCAGCCTGCGTTACAGACCATAACGCATGGTCTGTGACGCAGGCTATTAAAGGGAGTACAAAGACCAGCAGCCTTTGCCATCGTTTGTTTTTGTTTTTGTGAATTTCGTACAGTCAGTTATTCTGGAAGCTGTGCAGAGCAAGTCGCTGATTGTGCGCAAAGCATGCTGGTCTTTGTACTCCCTTTAAAACACTTGATCAAATCATGAAGAAAATTCTCGTACAAATATTTTTTAGCAAAAGCCAATCCAATGCTCCAGTGAAACATTGAAGATTAAATTTTTCAAATCGATTGGATTATTTTTGCAGAATAATTTTTCAAACAGGTGCTACATTTCTTTTACTCGACCGGTACCATAACTAATAAACTTTCATTAAATTTGTCAACACATTCTGGCTGTATGTACTTCATTGTCAGAAATTATTGCGGGAAGAAAAAGTCGCGGGAATTAAAAATCGTGAGTCTTTTGTCCAAATTCGCAACTTTTAAATCCCGTAACAATCAAATTTTACCCAATTCGCAAATTGTTAATTTCCGCAACTGTTAAAAATTTTGCCATTCGCAAGTTTAATTCTGGTAACATACTTTTTGAGTAAAATTTACCCATTTTTGCAATGTTCGGTCATAGGGTGGAGAAGGGCAATTCATGATAACATTTTTCATACGAAATAAAAGGTTTTGAGATTCAAACCAAGAAATTTAACGTTGCGAAGTTTCTCAAATTCGCAACAGTTAATTCCTGCAACTTTAAAAAGTTTACCGAATAGCAACATTTAATCCTGCGACTTTAACTTCCTTTTTCAAAGGAAAAACATTCGCAACTTCGTAACTCTTTCTTCCGTGATTTCCGCACCTGTTAAAAATTTTGCCATTCGCAAGTTTAATTCTGGTAACATACTTTTTGAGTAAAATTTACCCATTTTTGCAATGTTCGGTGATAGGGCGGAGAAGGGCAATTCATGATAACATTTTTCATACGAAATAAAAGGTTTTGAGATTCAAACCAAGAAATTTAACGTTGTGCAGTTTCTCAAATTCGCAACAGTTAATTCCTGCAACTTTAAAAAGTTTACCGAATAGCAACATTTAATCCTGCGACTTTAACTTCCTTTTTCAAAGGAAAAACATTCGCAACTTCGTAACTCTTTCTTCCCGTAACAATTTCTGACAATAACGTACTACATTTTGGATACAACAAACTTTAATGCTTTAATGACCGTTGTTCACTCGAGCAATTTCGTACAAAACTAATTTTTTTGTAAAAGATTGCCTTTTAAATTCTTTTAAATATCGTACCAAAATTCATGATATTAAACACGTACCATTTTCTTTTCTTTCGCCTCCATAGTGGCTCTTTCTCTGTAAGTATCATTAAAATCTTTGTAAATTCGTTTTTCTCTCATAGCATCCAATCTCTCTTGTTTATATCTTTGTGCTTTCTCTTCCTTGTCCTTTTGAAATTGCACGAAATTGTCCCGAACTGCACTCCGTTGCCTGCGATTTTGCTCCTCGCCCTCTTTGAACTTTTGTACGCGCTTTTCTCGTTCATGTTCCTGAAGTTCTTTATTCATTCTAGAATGGAAACAAAGTAATAAAAACTTTTTGACGAAACAAAATTATACCAAGAAAAAACAAAATCAAGGAATCCATTGTATATTATATCAATGCTAGAAGTTTATTGAAACATTATTTTTCTACATAAATAATAAATCTGAACAAAAGATTTATCTTTCGCAGTTTTTCAATATCACAAATAGACGATTACAGAAAAGATGGCGTCGGGGGAATTTGACCAAGATGCATTGCGTTCTATAATGGAATCAACAGTGATTCTATAGAAATTCGATCACTAAACGCAATGCATCTTAGCCAAATGCCCCCTGACGCCATCTTTTCCGTAATCGTCTATTAGCAACAGAAGGTGATTTTTTGACAACAGGAAAAACTAAATCTAAGAAAACAAAATTTGGTCAAAATTGTTTGTCCCTTCAAGCATTATTTACAAAACTGTTTCCAAAGATAATCATGGATAGTTGAACTGGCCCAAGTCTGATTTTATGCCGGTTTCTGAGGAGAGAGAGAGAAAAGGGGGAAAGGGGATAGAGAGAAAAATCATTTTCATTTTCCCCATTCCCCAAATGATTCCAAATCATTTGGAAATTATTTTTTCTCCCCCCCCCCCCATCATCCCTTGATAAAAAATCAGACTAGGGCAAGTCTGACGAATTGCAGACAGGCATGACTGAGTTTAACGACTAAGTTGTCCTTTCCAATATGAAATAATTTATAATTCACTGAAATTCGTAGATTCTGATTGATGAAAGCGCCGAAAATTTGTTGGACTAAATCGGCAGATAATAAGAGTTCATTGTCGAATCAATAATGTTCTTCGGTAAATAAAAGCCTGTTATCCAATTCAACTTACAACCATGTTTACTTATGATATTGATGAGAAAATATGAGTGAATGCCACTATTAAGTAGCATTAATGTCTTAATCACTAGATTATCCATAACATGGACCTGCTCAATTAATTAATATCTCTTCAACTTCATTAATTCTTTTATATTATTTTTGTCCCGCTAATTCTAATCAAATCTCTACCAGTCACAACAAAAAGTAATCACTTGGATGTTGGCCTCTCTTTTGTTGCGAGGCTTTTGAGTCATAGGACATCTTTTTTGCGACATTTCTGGCAGTTATTCATTCAATTTCACAGTAAATAAAAAAAAAAGACTTTTTAGAGCTCAGTGGCAGCCATTTAGCAGATTTGTGTCCACCATTAACCAGAAAGATATTGCTCTCCCCAGACCCTTATCTAAACGTCAAAATGGTCCACTGTTGGAGTTTCCAAAAAATTTTCAAAGCAGTAAAACATCTGATTAATCGAATAATTTTAAAATTCATATTCGTGGTTTTTGAATGGTTACAAACATGAACTTTCCGGAAAATAATTTTACCTCTGAAACTCTTGCCTATCTCTCACAATCGTTTCTTTTCTACTTCTATTTTCAGCCAGATCCCGTTCTCTTTTTTCCCATGCTGCATTTCGAGTGTCAGACAAATCTCTTTCTTTCTTTTGTCTATTAGCATGTCCGTTAGCGAAGTATTCGATGGGCCTATTTGTTATTATGTTGATCGGTTGGCTTGTATCTTGTTTGGCTGAACTGATTGTCCAACTCTCTTTGCTTGCATCGGGTTTGAATTTATGATCTAAAACGCAAACAATCGATTTCGATATCAAAATAACGCAAAAACAGGAAATTTTTAATGGGTATTGCAATTGTAAAACAGTCGCGACGCTAGAAATCATCCACAGACTTTACAAATAATCGAAAAAATTTCTAATTTGTGCAATAGTGTGAAAGAAAAGGCCAGACAGATCATGCCAGATCAAAATGATATTCTTTTAGCTTGCATAATTTTTCAATCTCCAAGACTGTTCATAAGCGTCCTCATTTAGATAGTAATGTGCAAAGCACTTTCTTTCAAGACTTTGAATTGAAACTGGTATGTTTTGAGCGCCCAATTCTAATCATGCTATCTTAGTAATACTCATAATTTGAACAACTACTAGCTGAAGATTGGCCTTGTACGATCCAAAAAATTGCAGATTCTATCAACTGGAATTCCCTAGGCCAAAAATTGTTTAAAAATCCCAAATTCCTGAAACAGATTTTTTTCTCACCATGTCTGCATCTGTGTAATTTTCGGAAGAAAAGTGAATGCTTTTTATCTGTGCAAAATGCCCCAATTAAATAGATAACTTTTTTTACAAGAATTTTGTTTTCATTTTAAAATTTTTTGATTTTCAGGGGGCCGTTGCCAAAAACTTTACAAATTAAAAATCTACTAATAATTTAAAAAGAAATTAACTACAATGTCATTTATTTGCAATAACAATAACTCTACACCTACCCGCTGAAGGTGGAAATGGCACTCCATCAGACGTGTGATATTCCTTCGCATTTGGCCTCGGCTGCGTGAATTGCCTCCTTCTGAATCTCGGCTCAGTATATGATTGCACAGTAGTTGTACGAAATGCGATTTTCTTTTTCCTCTTCGGTTGTTCCTTTTGATACGAAACTTTTTCCTCTGGTGGCTGAGGTTGAAATTTACGTGGAGGTTCAGGTGGGTGACTACCCTCTCTCATATAGACGGAATATTTCGGCGTGTTTTTATGTTTTTCCCAGTGATTCAGCAACTCTGGAAGTACGAATAAAAATTAATCAGGACCTTCATGCCTGATAAATCATAAAAAATTGGCGTTTGATGAGATGTGGAGTTACGAATTATGAAAGTGTGTCGACAGGGATCCCTGGAAAATGTATAACCCACCTCTGCAATGATATAGAGTCCCTAGCCTCTTTTGCGATTGCGAAAGTATGACGTAATGCCATATGGGGGGTTATACATTTTCCAGGGGTCTCTGGGGTGTGTCAACAAACTATAGCTCATTTTGTAGGCAAAGTCCAATGTAGATGCGACAACTTATTCCCCCCCCCCCTTATTTCCCTAAAATTAGTAATACAATTTTTGCTCATCCTTCATCCTGTAGATCCTTGACCTATTGCAGTACGGTATCTTATTCGATGGCAGCTTTTGTGAAGTTTGCAGGAGATGCATCTTGCAGTCAGTTTGACTCAGTTTTTATCACTCAACCTTCTTATCCTAACTACAATCCTCAAAACTGCTACTATTTCGACGATAGAATTTAAGAGGCTCTTCGTGTAAAAACTGTCTTAGAGTGGGCAATGCAACTCAACCTACCAAGTCTATGTTTTTGGTATCCTTCTTCCTTTACACCATTCGTTGATTTCGCGGTACCATTCTCCCTGGCAACTGGTCCTAGAAATAAATAAATAAAATTAGTACCAATTTTCTCAATTTTATCACGAGAGAAAACTTAGCATGATATTAGTGTATTCTACAAAATTTACTAAGTCTAAAGGTCTATGTCAAAGCTAGTCGAGGGGCCAGTTAGTAAAAAAACGAAACAATTTTGAAAATCGGTGGGGTGGTAAAGTAGCCTATTTTCTCTGGGCCATCAAATATGCAAAACATTTTGGCAAACGCAGTAAGCAACTACTCTCTCCAGTTCCAGTCTTTTCACATGGCAACGTCAAGACTACAGCCTCTTCTCTAGTCTGACGGTGTGGTGAAGACATCTCGTTTGATGGTTTTTCATGCCCTGTGGATGAATTTGCCATATCTCTCGCCTCCCCTTGTTGGGCTAACTGTTACTGAAGCAAGTCTCTTTTGGAATGGTCTACAAATAAAATTGTGAAAGCCACTAACTTTTCTCTTCAATATTTTCAACTTGTACCCAAGTATTCTTTGTCGGTTTGGGTTTGCTTCTGCATGTTTCATCAAGGAATTTTTCTCGCCAATCACTGAAAGATCTTTCGTCTATTGCTGGTCGCACCTTGTGGTATCTTTCGTAAAAGTCACTGGTTGTGTCTGTTTCTATGCTAGGGGCATATCCTAGATCATTCGCATATTCTGCAAAAAAATATAAACATTTTTTAGTTCAATAACATAACTTCAAAACGATGAATTTATTCCTTAAAACAGTAAAAACAGAATATTTCTACAGGACGGTTGTAGTTTTTTCGTTGGAAAGAATTAAGGCCAACGTTGTGCAGAAGTTGTTCGCTAAGGAATTCAAGAAACACCTTTCTCTAGAAAATTTCAATGTCGTTAGGTGGTTGTCAGGGAGCTTTTTACTAGCATGCTCTGCAGCAAAACACAACAAAGTCTTTGGAGCCACCATTTTTAGCGTTATTGCCTATTGTGGCAAAAGAGATTTAGCAATGTAGTTGTCTTTGTCAAGAGTGTTTTCTACTGCATTAAAAGGAATGCAAGCATATATACGCCGTTGATAAAATAGCCGTACAAAGACAATAGACCTTGGTGGGTGTACAAGGCTTAAGTCCGAGGAGAATGAGGAGGCGAGGAGGCTACTTTTTAACCCCGAGGAACCGAGGATTCGCATTTTTCGTGCGAGGGAGGAATCCCAAAAAAAAATTTAAACCTGCGAGGTGCGAGGAAAAAAATAAGATTAAGGACTGAGAAACGAGGAGCCCATGCTTCCTTTGCATTAAACAGCGAAGACCGAGGAGGAATAACGGTGTGAAGTCATGTCATCAGAATTTTTTATCCAGAAATCAGAAGCACCGGGAGGGGGGGGTAGGGCTAATGATATTGGCAAATATCTATAAATGCAAGTTTGAATATTCTTGCTGTCTTTAATTGCATTTTCCGGCGATCTGAAGGGTGCTGCCCTAAAAAATTTTCGGGGGCTTGGCCCCTAAACCCCACGTTCTATTCACTTTCGACGCTTCCACATCTCAACAACATAGATTGAGAACGGATCTGCTTTAGGCCTGTTTTTGCAGGTCTGTGTATCTTGATTTTATTAGTTTCTGCAGAGTCTAATCGTGCCTCTTTTTTGCAAAACTGAACCATTACCTCTGCTATAGTATTTGTCGTGTGACATGGCGAGCCACGTGGACGGTGTCAATAAGTTTTTCAAGTCTTACTTTTGATTGTGTTTAGACTGGTATAAAATTTGGGATAATTCTGTACTTTAATTTACTGTCGCTT
>REGM01000137.1:527976-581827 GCA_004194415.1 Aurelia aurita | reverse complement strand
AAAAGTCCTGGCGGTGCCACTGCCAGAAATCCGCCCTGCGCTGCATTGCGCATTATGCTCAGTGATCAAAAGCACAGTCAATAGTCTTATTTTCAAATCTTCTCATTTTACGCCAGTGATTAGAGTGTCCTTGATTTGTTAGATTTGTTTCGTTGTGACATCGAGGTGCGAGGAGTCAACTTAGTAATTTTTGTAATGCGAGGAGGTAACAATTGGGAAAAAACGTATTTGCGAGGAGTCCTGATGGCGTTAAATGCGAGGTGATAATAATAATAATAATAATATACGAATATTTATACAGGATAAAAACACTTCAACGAATCATCGCTGTTATCAACGTGTGTCCTGTAGGGTTAATTTTTTGATTCAACTGGGGAGGAAGGGTTAATTTTTTGACCCCATGTACACCCACACCTTGACACACGCCGAACCATATTTGGGTAACTGATCTATGTCAACAGGAAATACTGATATCTGATTGGCTAGAATTTTAATGCAAGTGGCTTGAGCCACTTTATGCTTTGATTCCCTTTAATTCAGCATATTTATTTATTGAGCAGTCCTTACCTAGACTCATTCTAAAAGTCTCTTGTTTCGCTCCCCGAACTGATTTGTCGCTGCAACAGAACTGACGCGATAACAACAACAACAACAACAACAACAACAACAACGAGACAACGAGCGAAAGTTAGAGGGACTTATGTAATGAGTCTAGTCCTTACCTTGATCTTCAAGATACAGTTTCTGCAATAACATTTCTCCTTCTTCTATTTGTCGTTCTAAAAAATAAAAAAGGTATGACAATGAGGAGATACTAAGAAGAAAACATCTTGGAAAATTAAAAATTCCATGTTTTTCATAAATTTCCGGTATATTGCTTACAAGAACATAAGATACGTTTTGTAAGATAAATATGTCTGCATTTCAGTTTCTAATTCTAAAAAAACGGAATCTTTTCTAGCAACACGGCATTCTTATGGTATATTCCACCATAAATAGAAATGCATAAATGTTAAGGCACAGAGTGTCTTTTTAGTAATTTTATTTTATTTATTTTATTTTAAATTTTATAGTAATTTTAACAGAAAAAAATATCTTACCGATCTTTGTTTTGAGACGATCTACTGGTTCCTTAGGTTTCTCAGAGGGTATTTTGTTTTTAAAATGCCTCAGTGGATTACTAGATATAACAATCGGACTTCTCTCTTTTGTTCCATAGGTCCAGCTCCTTGCCAAAGTGTCACGTTCATCTAGACTTGAGACAGAAGATTCCGCTTCATTGATAAAGCTTCTCCTATATGATTCTGGTATGAAGATCTCTTTCCGGATTCTCTCGTGTAGTTCGTCAGATATCCGGACCGAAACGCCTTTTGGGATTTCTACCGTTATTCCATCGAAGCTTGATACCAGAATGGAGTCAGTTTCGTAGCCTGTCAACATAGAAGAGCTTATTTATCACACGTTTGTAATCTCAGGTACTAAAAATTCGTTGAGAAATGAGAAAATTTTAGCAGGACTACTTGGAGAAATGATATCAACCACAAATTTTAAGCACCCAACCCAAATGGGCAAACTTTGTTTCACAAGATTTTGCACCATGAAAAACATTTTTAATGTTTATGATTCCTTGGTCAGGATTGTACTGTAGCTGTGTAGCTGCACTTAACGCCGCCAAACATGGTTAGATCAACGTTAAATTTGAGCAAATTTGAATAATTGTCTTAATAACTCGTAAAATCTTCTCCAGAGATTTCTCAATTCGAGCAAACGAAGGTCTATAAATTTGTGACGCCGACAAAACTAAAATTTAAGAGAGTTGCTTACAGGTTCGAGCATCACGATTTTGTCAAACAGTGACCAAAATTATCACCCAGGTCGTGGAAACATTCAAGTAATGTTTAAGCTCAATGCTGACAGATATTCGAGTAGAGCATTTCAAAGACGATTTGTGAAGAAAGTTCTTAAATAAAAAGAAATTTCATGTCGACATTCTTACCATCTGGTTGTCTTTTCCTAATATCAGCTCCTTCAACAACCGTTCCCGGTGCATATTTTCCATCCTCTTTGAAAGGTGCTAGAACCTTCTCTCCTTCGTGTATATCGTTTTGCAAAGCGTCTTGATATGCAATCATGTTCGACAGGAGTGTTTCTTGCTGCAACGAACATGCTTCCAATGCAGGACAACGATCAAATCTGACTGTGAATGTGTTTGAAGGATTCTGAAAGAGAGATGTGGAGCAGCATTACCACAAGCTTTTATAGTTAACCCTACAAAAATTAGAAAAGACTAGGACATCTAAATCGTTAACAACTTAATATTAAATTTACCTATGAATTAGTCGGACTATGCTTTGCCATTTTTGGATGTACTTGTTACTCATGATAATGATACTTTTTCAACTAGCTTATATAGGAAAAAGACATTTACCGGTCTTTATACTGACTTCTCTAGCCTAGCCCCCACCAAGTATAAGATTAATCTTCTTAGGGCTCTTGATTACCGTGCCTTCCACATTTGCTCTTCATACCGCAATTTTCATGAAGAAATTGTTCGCATCAAGAAAATCTTGACTGAGAATTGCTTCCCTAAAGAGCCTTATTGACCGTATTATTAAGAAATTTCTGGATCGCCAATTTAGGCCCAACCCTCCCAAAGAGGCGGATAATAATTAGTACCCTTTCTATTTTGTATACCTTTCCTTGGGCAGTATAGTCTGCAAATTAAGACTACGCTAGGTAGAATTATTAAAAAATGCTATCCTAATATCCAACTGAGAGTTATTTTTCGGTCCCCAAAACGCATTGGATCACTCTTCCCGTTTAAATACTGCTTTCCTATTACCATGCGCTCTTCTGTTGTTTACAAGTTTCAGTGTCCTGGCTGCTATGCCTCGTACTATGGAAAAACATCTCGTAATTTGATTACTCGATGCAGAGAGCACTTGGGAATTAACAAAGCTGGTCTTAAAATAAAAGGGAGCTCTTCAGCTATGGGGGATCATATTAACCAATCAGGACAAGCCGCGTCGTAATGATTTCTCTATTTTGGACAGAGCCAATAATGATTTTGATTTACTTATTCACGAAAGCCTTTTGATTTTACGTGATCGACCTGAACTCAATTCCCAGCAGTCATCTATCCCTTTAGTTCTTTTTTGATGTGCCTCATTTTATTCACTTGGGACTCAGGCCCCGAGTTCCCCCTCGCGTAGGAAATGTAACTCACGCTTGTTTACCTAAAATTACTTGTTTGTCTTAGGGTATAAATTTGCCGTGTACCGTTTAATTTTCGCTGAAAGATGAACCAAGTTTGGTTCGAAATGTTCAAAACATGTTTATGTCAAATTAACTAATTAATATTTTAATCGTTTATGTCCACAGGAATGTCTCAACCGTTTACGTCTTCTGGATTTGTCTTTTTTTGGAATGTCGATGAAATGAATAAATTTACTACGATTGTCATTGCTTGCCTCATCCTTCGACTGGGACATCTCCAGAGATAAGCTTGCTGCCCCCTTTAGAGCCCAAAACCTGTCTTCATTGTACTAAACGCTTTTTGTCATATTTTATTGAAAACGTGCTGTATTTTTCCCACTTGTCCCCTTCCCTGAAAATACGGCCAATGTTCCTGATGTAAAATATAAATTAACTTTTGCACGGTCAACACAAAGGTATAAAAATTTCTGATGTAAATTTAAAAAGACAATTTTTTAAATCATCCTAGAAGTGTTTGAAAAGATGGTCTCTGTTACAGTGCAGGCCTAGTGTACATTACATCTGTTATCTTTTCCTTAGAATTCTTAAAAATTATTGAGAACAT
Source organism: Aurelia aurita (assembly GCA_004194415.1). Classification (NCBI taxonomy): domain Eukaryota; kingdom Metazoa; phylum Cnidaria; class Scyphozoa; order Semaeostomeae; family Ulmaridae; genus Aurelia; species Aurelia aurita. Next base: position 578,007 of record REGM01000137.1, on the reverse strand, counting down.
TCTTTAGCTTCTTCAGAATTCTTGTGTTCTTATGCATACTGTACTCTCGAGAATTCTTACCACAATGTGAAGAATTCTTGAAAGTTCTTAAGAATTATTGAGAACCCTTGTGGTATATTGATATACCTAAGGATTTTAAAATAACTATGGAATGTAACTACAGTATGCCAAACGTACCACTTCAATAACTCTGCCAAGGTAATAAAAGCCATCTGAATCTCTTCTTGCTAGCACCCTTCTTCCTTTCATCAAAGAAGCTGCTAAATTTGAAACAGTCTCCTTCTCCCTCTTCATCCCATTCATGACTTCTCTTGATTGGAATAATGAGTCTGCAAATTGAAGTATCCTTGACTGGGCATTGTCAAAATGTCTTCTTCCCATTGAACTGTGCCTTGCTGTAATGAGAAATCTAATAAAACTACTGTTCTCGACATTTGGAGCAAGGGGATTTAATTTTTCAAATTTTAAGAAGGATAGTAACACCAAAAGCTTCAAAATATGCATTGTTGGACCCCAGGGAGTCTACTTAAGCACCCGGGCCGGGGATGTGCCTACCGATGGGGCATCAATTTCAGTAAAAAATCCAGGACAAGATGATACCGTTTGCATCTTGATTCGAGGACAGGTATGTCAATAAAGAAATCTTTTCCAGGATAGGTTGACAATTTTATGAAGACATTAAAAAACAACAAGGCTACTCATGATGCTCCATATTATTCCAGGGCAGGTATTGGGTTTTCCAATATTTTATTCCATGACAGGGTCTGAAATTTGGCCTATGTCAGGCACATTCCTGTTGCTTTTCTCCAAGGTAGACCCCCTGGGTGTGGGACAGATCATTTCCTGCAAAACTGTGCTAAAGATGAGACCAGTTTTTACAAAAACTTTCACCTGGATCGACTGCATTAGTATTTTGTTTTCATGTTTGACACTAAATATTACAAAACCAGACATACATGTTGAGACCAAGGATGGACAACATTGCAAAATATGATACCTCAACCTTGCCTGTTATTTTCAAAATTTTATCTCTGGCTAGCGATGGTAGTTCCAAAATATAACTTTGAGGGTGGATGAGCATAGCCATGAATGGGACAGCATTTTGATGGTTTACAAAATCTTTTGAAATACTAAAATAGGACTTACCATCTCCATTTTGGTAGTCATACTGTAGCGTTGAATCACTCGTCAAAGAGCTACAAGAACTCTCGTCATCATCATCAAATCGCACTTTCTTTGAACCAGAGGTTAAAGACATTCGCAATGAATTTTCTTCAAGTGGCACCTTCTTGACATCTTCTATTCCACCGCTTGTATCAAGTGATAGCAAATGAAGACTACCATTTGTTATTCTTGCAAGGTCTCTCAAAAATTCTAATGCTGCATCACTTCTCTTGAAATTTGATATGTAGAGACAATGTACTGGACGCCCTTGTGACGCTCTCTTGACGTTTTGAAGAATCAAAGATGGTTTGTCATTAGGAAGACCATCTGTGACAAGGTAGATGGCATCTGTGCCAGCATCTTGAAGAGCAAGCATTAATGCTTCTTGTGTGTTTGTTGATGTCTTGCATTCTAAAGAACTGGAAGAAAATTTAATGGTGAATGTTTGAAAATTTACTTTTGTAGCATTTTTAAATAATTGAAAGGATTCTTGCAATGGGTCTGCTGGGGTAAAATTGGTAGTGTTGATTGCGAGAAAATTGTATATATCATGAACTGTTAACTCAACATTCTCAAAATCAAGGATGGCAGTTCCAAGGATGGTAGTTCAAAATCAAGGATGAAGCTGGAAGAAATCAAAGATTCATCCAATGATTATTAATTCTTCTATGAAAATGAGTGCAAAAGTTTTTGGGTTGATGTGACACTGAAATGTTATTTGGAGACCTTTGGTATGCAAATTTTTTTAAATTTAACCTGACTCATTCATCAGGTATCTTTTTTATGCACTTTGAAGCTAATATAGTTTACAAATTAATGTGTGCAAAAACGTAACTCTTCAGTGTTTCATTTCATGCTCTGTTGTTTTATTGAATCCTCTATTTTCAATAGTTGTTCATTCATTCAAACAAAGTGTGCAAGCCTTCTTGGTGAGCAGAGACCTATCTTTCCAGTTAGAATTGCCATACTTTGCAGACCACCAACTCCAGAAGGACCATACTTACCGAATCCAATCTGTAGCAATTGCCACAGTTCTCGAAGTGCAAGGCATCACAGTGCTTGCCCATGGATGCACCTCATCAGAAAATGCAATAATATTGAACATGCCATCATATTCTTTCAATGATTTCTCTGTTATTGCTCGAATCAAATGTTCTTTTACATCTTCAAGAGCTCTATACATCGAGCCTGATATATCCACTAGGAAGGANGTTCATTCATTCAAAGTGTGCAAGCCTTCTTGGTGAGCAGAGACCTATCTTTCCAGTTAGAATTGCCATACTTTGCAGACCACCAACTCCAGAAGGACCATACTTACCGAATCCAATCTGTAGCAATTGCCACAGTTCTCGAAGTGCAAGGCATCACAGTGCTTGCCCATGGATGCACCTCATTAGAAAATGCAATAATATTGAACATGCCATCATATTCTTTCAATGATTTCTCTGTTATTGCTCGAATCAAATGTTCTTTTACATCTTCAAGAGCTCTATACATCGAGCCTGATATATCCACTAGGAAGGTCACATTCTTGTCCGCTATTTTGCCAAAGATTGTTGGTTTTGATGGGCGCACCATGTTGGTTTGCTATCGTTTACAAACTGATGCTAGATTCAGTTGAGTTCGAGTTGTTCTTTCTCTACAACCTGGCCTTCTAAGATGGCCTCGTCTTTGTGGCCCAACTTGTTGCTGATTATATCTTTGCGTTACTTGGTAAGGTCAGTATGTCCACCAATATCAGCAGAAAGAACTTTGGGCGGCAGAGTTAAAGCATGTAAAGAGTAGGCGTGCAAATTAATTAGGCCTAATTAAGTTTCGTCAAAATCAATGATGCTCTTTCTTTTCTTTTCCCGTGGATATGGAACACTTTACAACGTCGTCTTCGATGTAGTATGAATCTCTAACTCTTTCTACATCAAAATATGTGCCTAAATAAATAACTTTAACGCCCTAAACAACTTGTTTGTAGTCTTGAGTTGAACTGTTACTTGTTTCATTGCAGCGACTTCTGAAACCATTACAGTGCAACCAACAGCAACAACTCAATGGCTTCTTTTCGTTCGTTGCCAAGCAAAGAAAACAACCCTCGATTCCATGCTGAGGTTGTTTATGTTTTGCAGTAATGGCGGACAAATCAGCTGTTTTGCAGCGACGATCTTGAGCGAACAAAATCTAACCCAGTTCTTAAAGTCGGCGTCAAGCAACATGGAAAGTTACACCATACTTGGAAGGATCGGAGAGGGTGCTCATGGAGTTGTATTCAAGGCCAAACATGTCCAAAGTGGTGAGATCGTCGCCCTCAAAAAAGTACCTTTGAGACGACTCGAAGATGGCATTCCAAACACAGCACTTCGTGAGATAAAAGCCTTACAAGAAATCGAGCACCAGAATGTTGTGAAACTTTATGAAGTGTTTCCTCATGGAACAGGATTCGTGTTGGTGTTTGAATATATGTTATCAGATCTGAGCGAAGTTCTGCGAGATTTCGATAGGTTGTTGACGCAGTCTCAAGTAAAGAGTTATATGCTAATGCTGCTGAAAGGAATCGCTCATTGCCATAAGAATAACATCATGCATCGAGATCTAAAGCCTGCAAATTTACTGATTAGCTCAACGGGGCAGCTAAAGATTGCTGATTTCGGCCTAGCTAGAGTCTTCAGCACTAGTGAGGATAGGCTATACAGCCATCAAGTAGCAACAAGATGGTATAGGGCTCCTGAACTGCTGTATGGTGCAAGGAAGTATGAGGAAGGGGTCGACCTTTGGGCTGTTGGTGCAATTTTTGGTGAGCTGCTCAACAATTCTCCTTTATTCCCAGGGGAAAGTGACATAGAACAATTATGCTGTGTGCTGAGAGTTCTCGGAACACCAGATGAAAAATCATGGCCTGGGATGGCGGAGCTTCCAGATTATAATAAAATAACATTTCCTGCAATGGATCCAATACCTCTGGAAAATATTGTGCCAGATGCTTCCCCGCTTGCATTAGACTTGCTGAAAAAATTCTTGGTATATGCATCAAAGCAAAGAATTGCTGCATCAGAGGCAATGTTGCACCCCTATTTTTTCACAGAGCCCCTACCCGCTCATCATTCTGAGTTGCCTATCCCAGGGAGAGATGCTCACAGAAGTAATAGGGGATTTAAGTATCAGGTCTTTGATGTTGATTTGCCCATTGAGCAATCACTTGTAAAGAAAGAACTGTTATCAAAGTATAGCAAAGGACTTTAGTTTGCATTTAAACCACTCCGTGTGTACATGTATATATTGACAAAATTACGAAAGTGCAAAACGTGTGATTATTCTTTTTTATTTATTTTTTGCATTTGAGGAAATATAAAAATCTAACTTTACTTGAAGCCCTGAAGCAGTTCTAAAATAATTAATTTCTCGACCTTTTAGCTACCAAACTTCAGTAATTTCAAGCTTTTACAAGAAAGCCATAACTTGGAAAACCTTTTTATGGTGCAAAAATCAGACCAAAAAGAGTTTCAGTATCTCAAAATATAATCTGCGTGCAGACCCCTGTCTTCGAGGCTACATCTTTGAAAACAAATATCTAAAATCGAAAAACGAAGTCTTTTTGAAAGAATGACGGCCAACCAATGACAACGTTTTTAGCAGTCTTGGACTCCAAATGAGGACTTTTGCACAGATTTATAATCCTTCGCCTGCCTGAGGGGGCAGAACATTTATTATTGCCAAAAGTAATTTTAAAACAAGAGGGGGTTTTGGATATTAGATTCGATCATATTAGCTAGAAAATCAAAGTTTGTTGTTTCTGGAAACGCTAAACCGTTCTTCGACTAACTCCCACGAAGCTAGAAGAAACTTTACAATTGCAGAATTAATTACAACAGAAAAAGAATTACGTTTCATCATTCATCAAAGAATTATGTCTATAATTGAGTTTACGAGATCTAAAAATCATTAAGATATCTACAAACACTACTAGTTAGATTATCTTCATACAATAATTATTTACAATCAAATAACTTAGTATTTATCATATCTTAATAAGTCAAAAAGTAAAACGATAAGAAAAATTCTTCACAATCTGGGTTACATAAAACAAATGCGTGAATAAAATCTTGGTGATTTGAAACATCTTGCCAACAAAATAAAAATAAGTTGTACAATAAAACTCTTGGTTCATATTAAGCCNTTTACTAGACTAGTGTCTATAATGCCTAATAATTGTCATATGTGTCTCTTTTCGTAGTAATTGAATTTTCTCTGAACCGAACTGTATATAAATATGGACGTAAAGAGAGAAGTATTTTCTTAAAAAGGGCGTTTTCCGACGATCTAAAGGGCGTGGTCTCAAAAAAATTTCCGGACCCCCATCTTGGCTCGCTCCGCTCGCTCTTCAGCCCCCCCACTTAAAAACCGCTGCGCGGTCCCTGATCACAGGTGTTTTTATGCAGGTTTTTACTGTATAACTTTTTATACAGCTTACCTTATTCAAGATGATTTCTGGTGCAACATATTCTGGAGTGCCACAGAATGTCCATGTTTTACCACTTCCTCCAATTCTCTTTGCAAAGCCGAAATCCACCTTTAAAGAAACATATACTCAGTATATCCGACTTCCAGACTACCAGAATTTACATTCACTTGTAAGTCACACATGGGCCTCAGAATTTTTTTGAAAATCGACTAATAGGTTGTTAAAAGAAACTCTAAAAGAGTTTGAAAATGTTCCAAAATGGAGATTTTTTTCTTCGCTTTATCTTAAGTTGGTACATTCCTAAATGAATAGCTAACAAGCTAATTTAAACCAACAGCCACAGAGTTATTGAGATATATGATCTCTCAGAATTAAACGAACTGATTCACATGATGGCAAATAGCTTTAACAAAGTGCTAATAATCTTAACAAACATGAATGAAATAAATTGTTGAATGGAAAATGCTGTTCTTACCAGCTTCACATATCCAGTTTTGTCAACTAATAAATTCTCTGGCTGCAAAAAAAAGGAAAACATTGAAATGGAAACGAAAGTGAAATGAAAGTAAATGGAAGAAAAGGTTGAAATCCTTGATTCTGTGTCATCCATCGTTTGATTTTTTCTAATTACTTTTGGAGCGCATGCACTCGTTATATGACCCCTTCCTTCAGCAGTCTCTATCGCCGTTCGTGTAGTTCATTTAGATTTACACGTCTTGTTCTATCGTTGGTATTTTTGCATGTTGTTCCTCGTATTTTTGTTTTGTTTTTGTTTTGTTTTTTGTTTATGTAAGGGCCATGGGGTTGTCATGCCGTTTTGCTCCTCGTGGTATCGTGCATGTAGTGTTGTATAGTTGTATAGGAGGGCCGTATAGTAATTAGAAAGTATAGTAGGATGGAGCATGTATTGTAAAATTTTATGTGAATATAAAAAAAAAGGAAAGCAAATCAGTAAAAAATTAAAAATGACGAACCAAAGGCTAAAGCCCTCGAGACGCAAAAATCTCTGGAGGAGAAGAGCCACCGCTTTGTTTAAATGAAATAAATGTTTTTGAAAATCTTTCCCTTCCGATGATTGTACTGTTTTCAAAACAGCATTCAATAGTTATTCGTAAAATAAGGAGCAGGTGTAAGAAAAATGAGATTAAAGATTTTCATAAAAATTATCAAGAGAATCTAAGAAATTGTTGGTATCTAATCTGATTAGTTTTTGAATATCATTTTTCTTAAAAAATCAAATATTTTGGAAACGACCTGCACACTTATTTTTTATGAGAAACTATGAATTTGACCCGGCACTGAAACATTCTCAAAATTCTAATCATTTGAATATTACAATTTTAATCGAATTCGACTAGTTGCTTTTGTAGCTAAAGAGTAATTTCGATTTAAAATAAGAAGACAACAACAACAACAACAACAACAATAAAAAACTCTACCTTTAAATCTCTGAAAATGATCTTTCTTTCGTGTAAGTAACCAAATGCCTCAACGACACATGCCGTGTAGAATCGAGCTGTGTTCTCCTCGAAGTAATTTCTGAAAGTAGATGATAAATATAATAATCTTAATTTGGTTTTGCAACGAACGAGGTCTTTGAAGGACTAGGGAGCAAACATGTATATAGTTGACTAGATTTCAAATAAATTGTTACAGGCTATCGACAAGAGCAAAATTTATAGAACAGGATATTTCTCAGCCTTGTTTAATTTACTAACTAGCACAGAGGCACAAACATCTCATAAAATTTACAAAATTCGACTGAATCTGGTTTATTTCTAGTAGCCACCTAACTTACTTTTGAAAACCTTCAATATTGTATGTAGTCCTCGCGTGTACTCCGAGTAGCAGAGTCACAACCATTTTGATCCAGACTATTAGAGCGACCACTCAACATAGCGACTGGTTGATTTATTGACTGGTTCAATTTATTGACAGAAAGTAATTGATAGTTTTGCAATGGCATTTACTATAAAGAGCAACCTCGTCCCCAGGGCCTTTTGTCATATTGGTCCCAATATGACAAGGCCCTGGGGACGAGGTTGTATAAAGAGTTAAAGAAATACTACATCCGATTTTCGAAAGCAAACTTACTTGTCTCGTAAAATGGTCCACAGTTCTCCACCAAGACAAACTTCCATCAGAATGTAAACATACTTTTTGTCTCTGAATGTTCGATAAAGTCTGAAATATGAATTTTAGGATGTTAAAAAATTGTCTGTCACGTCTGATTCTCTATATCATCCTGATGCAATTTCGATACACTAAAATCAGCTAATTGAGTAATTTTCGACTAAGTAAGCATTAGATATGTTTAAAATACCTGATAATGAAGGGGCTTTCCAGTTCCATCAAAATTTTCTTTTCGTTATAAACATGTTCTTGCTGTTTCGTCTCTACTATGTGTTGTTTCACAAGAGCTTTCATTGCGTACGTCTTTCCACCAGTTTTTCGCTTGTCCTGAACCTAAGTAGAAAATAACAAAATTACACGCATGAAAAGCATTGTTAAACTTCACTCCAGATGGAGTTTCCTCTTTATTACGACCGCTTGGATATACCAATCTTTCAAATGATGTTAATAATAATAATAATAATACCTTTTTTAATGTTAGTTTTACAATAGTGTGGACACTAATAAACACTAACATGAAGCAATTTTAGAGATTGCATTATGGAACTTATTGACTGCAAGCGTTGCAGGCGCATTGGTTATCGAAATACCAATCTTTTATGAGAATTTTGAATTGATTTGCATTTTTGGATGACTTTATNATTATGCTACAACACACAAAGGAAGGAGAATCAATGGCGTCGACAGGGGCCCAGTCCACCCCAGTTTTCTCATTGTGGTATTTATTCATAAGCAAAAACGGTATAAAAATGGCTGAGTAACCGTTCAGAACTCGATTCCATACTAAGTCCACCCCACATTTTTTGGGCTGGCGACGCCCCTGAGGAGAATGATATTTTTCATTGCATTTTTTCGTAAAATATTAATTGCCCTTAAAGAATGTGAATTTGTCGACCACTATTTCTAGGAAAACAAAACAAAATCGTATTCAATATGAACATAGGGATTATATCTTACTTATGTTTTCGTATGTCTTGTACACCATCCTTCTGTGCTCCAAGTCTCTCATTAGATTCGTACCTAAAAATTAACACAGAAATTATATAGTTTAAGTTTAATAAAGCAATAAAACCAAGCTTTTCAAATGGTACCCTCTCGTCAGACATAACAGTCACATTTAAAACAGGGTGAATCTTGAAACCTCAGCTCTCAACCAAAAGAAATCCAAATAGCATTTTACCTGCATAGCCTTTTTATGAGATGTTGTGCAGTCCGGGTAACACAAGTAGGGAAATCTATGGCCTCTATTCCTCTGAGAATAATATTGTATGTAGACATCGGATCATCTCCCGCGAAAGGTGGGCTAAAAAGGAAAACAATTATCAAAAGTTGGCAATCAGTTATCTATGAGAAATTTGTTTAAAATTTCTTTCACCCTAAAATTTGTCAAAGTTTGGTATGTGTCACTTTTATTAGTCTTATTAAACTGCAACCGACTTCTACAATCCATAGCTAAAATATTTACCACAAAATTTTTTTTATATTCAATATACAAATTTACAAAACAAACTACTTAATAAAAAACAAAAACATTATTGGATGGGAAACAAATAACGTTATTGCCAAATTTTCGTTTATCCACTAAGTCAATCAGAAGAAAACTTGAAAAATAAAGAATTTGAAAGACACACGACAAACGTATAGCTAGCTCGAAGGCATAAGTTTACAACTGAAGCTATCAACTTCATAAAAAGCTTTGCAGATTTTTTTTGTTTTGAAATACATGTTCGGCTCGTTCGATTTTCGAGGAAGATTTTACTCAAGAATTCCAAAAGTTGAGAAACTTTTACTTACTTTCCGGTCATTAATTCAAATATCAAAACACCAAGCGACCAGTAATCTGCTGAAGCATCATGTCCCTAAGGGGATAAATATAGATCTTTATAAAGTGATAGCAAAGTTTAAAACGTAAGTTTGACATTTTGGACATTAAAACGAGAATCTTTAAGAGTACCAGCAAGCAATATCTGAGCCATTTAGCCGTATAAAAACCCAAGAAGTTCATTTAGATGCACGATGACAACCAGATTATCTTTAAATTACTTATGCAAAATGTCGAGGTAAAACAGTTATAATCGAAGCAATATGATATAATTATTCAACCTGCAAAACCCTGCGGATTAAGAACCTCTATGCTGATTTTTGGCCACTTAAGCACCTTATATATAANGGCCATTTTCGTTTATCCACTAAGTCAATCAGAAGAAAACTTGAAAAATAAAGAATTTGAAAGACACACGACAAACCTATAGCTAGCTCGAAGGCATAAGTTTACAACTGAAGCTATCAACTTCATAAAAAGCTTTGCAGATTTTTTTTGTTTTAAAACACATGTTCGGCTCGTTCGATTTTCGAGGAAGATTTTACTCAAGAATTCCAAAAGTTGAGAAACTTCTACTTACTTTCCGGTCATTAATTCAAATATCAAAACACCAAGCGACCAGTAATCTGCTGAAGCATCATGTCCCTAAGGAGATAAATATAGATCTTTATAAAGTGATAGCAAAGTTTAAAACATAAGTTTGACATTTTGGACACTAAAACGAGAAGCTTTAAGAGTACCAGCAAGCAATATCTGAGCCATTTAGCCGTATAAAAACCCAAGAAGTTCATTTGGATGCACGATGTCAACCAAATTATCTTTAAATTACTTTTGCAACATGTCGAGGCAAAACAGTCATAATCGAAGCAATCTGATATAATTATTCAACCTGCAAAACCCTGCAGATTAAGAACCTCTATGCTGATTTTTGGCCACTTAAGCACCTTATAAGAACCATTATATAAATGTATAGGGACCATTTCAGTCTGTCATCACAGGTGTTTTTATGCAGGTTTTTACTGTATAACTTTTTATACAGCTTACCTTATTCAAGATGATTTCTGGTGCAACATATTCTGGAGTGCCACAGAATGTCCATGTTTTACCACTTCCTCCAATTCTCTTTGCAAAGCCGAAATCCACCTTTAAAGAAACATATACTCAGTATATCCGACTTCCAGAATTTACATTCACTTGTTAGTCACACATGGGCCTCGGAATTTTTTTTTAAATCGACTAATAGGCTGTCAAAAGAAACTCTAAAGAATTTTTAAAATGTTCCAAAAATGGAAATTTTCTTTCTTCGCTTTATCTTAAGTTGGTACATTCCTAAATGGATAGCTAACAAGCTAATCTAAACCAACAGCCACAGAGTTATTGAGATATATGATCTCTCAGAATTAAACGAACTGATCCACATAATGGCAAATAGCTTTAACAAAGTGCTAATAATCTTAACAAACATGAATGAAATAAATTGTTGAATGGAAAATGCTGTTCTTACCAGCTTCACATATCCAGTTTTGTCAACTAATAAATTCTCTGGCTGCAAAAAAAAAGGAAAACATTGAAATGGAAACGAAAGTGAAATGAAAGTAAATGGAAGAAAAGGTTGAAATCCTTGATTCTGTGTCATCCATCGTTTGATTTTTTCTAATTACTTTTGGAGCGCATGCACTCGTTATATGACCCCTTCCTTCAGCAGTCTCTATGGCCGTTCGTGTAGTTCATTTAGATTTACACGTCTTGTTCTATCGTTGGTATTTTTGCATGTTGTTCCTTGTATTTTTGTTTTGCTTTTGTTTTGTTTTTTGTTTTATGTAAGGGCCATGGGGTTGTCATGCCGTTTTGCTCCTCGTGGTATCGTGCATGTAGTGTTGTATAGTTGTATAGGAGGGCCGTATAGTAATTAGAAAGTATAGTAGGATGTAGAATGTATTGTAAAATTTTATCTGAATATAAAAAAAAGGAAAAGCAAATCAGTTAAAAATTAAAAATGACGAACCAAAGGCTAAAGCCCTCGAGACGCAAAAATCTCTGGAGGAGAAGAGCCACCGCTTTGTTTAAATGAAATAAACTTTTTTGAAAATCTTTCCTTCCAATGATTGTACTGTTTTCAAAACAGCATTCAATAGTTATTCGTAAAATAAGGAGCAGGTGTAAGAAAAATGAGATTAAAGATTTTCATAAAAATTATCAAGAGAATCTAAGAAATTGTTGGTATCTAATCTGATTAGTGTTTGAATATCATTTTTCTTCAAAAACTAAATATTTTGGAAACGACCTGCACACTTATTTTTTATGAGAAACTATGAATTTGACCCGGCACTGAAACATTCTCAAAATTCTAATCATTTGAATACCACAATTTTAATCGAATTAGACTAGTTGCTTTTGTAGCTAAAGAGTAATTTCGATTTAAAATAAGAAGACAACAACAACAACAACAACAACAACAACAACAACAACAACAATGAAAAGCTCTACCTTTAAATCTCTGAAAATGATCTTTCTTTCGTGTAAGTAACCAAATGCCTCAACGACACATGCCGTGTAGAATCGAGCTGTGTTCTCCTCGAAGTAATTTCTGAAAGTAGATGATAAATATAATAATCTTAATTTGGTTTTGTAACGAACGAGGTCTTTGAAAGACTAGGGAGTAAACATGTACATAGTTGACTAGATTTCAAATAATTTGTTACAGGCTATCGACAAGAGCAAAACTTATAGAACAGGATATGTCTCAGCCTCGTTCAATTTACTAACTAACACAGAGGCACAAATATCTCATAAAATGTAAAAAAATTCGACTGAATCTAGTTTATTTTTAGTAGCAACCTAACTTACTTATTGAAAACTTTCAACAATGTAGTCCTTGTAGATCAGAGTAGCAGAGGGGAGAAACCATTTTGATCTAGACTATTAGAACGATCAATCAATAGATCCACTGATTAAATGATTGACTGGTCCAACTTATAGAAATAAATTGATTGAAAGGTTTGCAACGGCCTTTAAAGGGTTTGTGCAAGTTTAAAAGCTTGCATTTGCAAAGAGCAAAAAATCTAAAAATATCCCATTCAAATCGAAGTTGCACAGGCGCCGTGAACAATGGATAGCCAAAGAAACAATGCTGTGTCTGAGTGTTTTCTTTGTTCTATTTATAGACAAGCCTATTTACCATTGCACATTCCCTTTCATAAAGAATTAAAGAAACACCACATTCGATTTTCAAAAGCAAAACTTACTTGTCTCGTAAAATTGTCCATAGTTCTCCACCAAGACAAACTTCCATCAGAATGTAAACATACTTTTTGTCTCTGAATGTTCGATAAAGTCTGAAATATGAATTTTAGGATGTTAAAAAATTGTCTGTCACGTCTGATTCTCTATATCATCCTGATGCAATTTCGATACACTAAAATCAGCTAATTGAGTAATTTTCGACAAAGTAAGCATTAGAGATGTTTAAATACCTGATAATGAAGGGGCTTTCCAGTTCCGTCAAAATTTTCTTTTCATTATAAACATGTTCTTGCTGTTTCGTCTCTACTATGTGTTGTTTCACAAGAGCTTTCATTGCGTACGTCTTTCCACCAGTTTTTCGCTTGTCCTGAACCTAAGTAGAAAATAACAATTACACGCATGAAAAGCATTGTTAACCTTCACTCCAGATGGAGTTTCCTCTTTATTACGACCGCTTGGATATACCAATCTTTCAAATGATGTTCTACTAAAGATTTTATTATATGGTGATAAGGATTTTCCAGATGATGTTAATAAAAATATACTTCTTTTAACTCTTGAGTTTTATCCATAAAACTGGTCGGTTTGATCTCAGTTATAAGTCACAAAACCCACAATGCCTTTTGAGTGTGTGTGTGTGTGTGCTATTGTTTTTTCTAGTAGTTACGTATAGTGTTATGTTCGTATTTCCTGTTTTATGTAATTGCCATGAGGTAGACATAGTTTTTCGCTCCTTGTGGTATTGTTCTAGTAGTAGGGTATAGTATTGTGTAAGTAGTGTAATTAGTAATACGCTGGTAATACGTATTGTAAGTTTTTAGTGGAAAGTGGAATGTAAAAAAAGGGGGTTCATCTAGAGGCTTCTTGGTATTACACACAAAAGAACGGTCAACTTGCTTGCCGATGAATAACCTTGTGTTTCTGACAAATATTTCTGAACGTGAAGGAAGTATTTAAATAGGCAGATAAATATCAATCTTCATTACAAATATGGAAACGTTTCGGCGAAAAAGCATTGGCGACAATGTTTAAGGACGTTTCTAACATTTTAACCATTAATTGTTTCAGACGAATTTTCAACTGGAGATGGTGCTGAGCTTAGCGTTGCCCTAATGATTGAAAGGAATATGTAGCAACTTTTCGTAGAGCCTCCTAAAATTATATGATCTCACACCTATTCAATAAAAATCAGAAATTGACCAACTGTATCTACAGAATAGAGGTTGTCGTAAAACAGAACATCTTCGTTTCACAAATTTTCTTCAACCACTGGTCATGTGGAACCATGTCAGCACCAGGCCTTTGTTAAACAGTGAAATCAAAATGGTGGTAACTTGCATTGTAATGACAGTACTTACGAGGTCAACCCGACCAAATCCTCCAATCCCGAGTGTAGCAAGAACTTTGAAATCAGATACACTGCAGTCAATAAACTCCGGGCTGATTTCTCTTTCCTTTACTAGGACGTCAGTGACAGAACTTGCTTTCGGGCTTACTCTGCAAAACGAATGTTTTCATTTGAAATTGCAAAACTTTTTATTTATTTTCTATTACATTATATTACCCAAAAATTTATTTTTTTCGCTAGTTTCATAACTTCAAAGCAATTTGAAAAGCCAGTTGCAAATAAGTTTACTCGAACCTGATGTAGACCGCAATGAAGATTTCACAAAAGGCTACAAAGTTAGATCGAGAATGGGTCTGAGTCAAAACGTCCAAGGAAATCCAAAGCCTATTTAGGAACCTCTATAGGTTGTACACGATATCATATTATACAAATCCCTCCCTAAATTACAAAGACCTTTCAGCATATGTGTAAATTATAAAGAGATCGTAGCATATGCGCCAAATGTTGATTGGCTGTCAAAATTAGACACAGCTCCACAAATATACGGATCACAGCTGCGTAAATACTTAGGCCCAATTTGCATATTTTCAGTCAAGCAAGAGAAACAATGCAAGATTGTACCTGAGTGCGCCTCTCTCCTCATCTCCGTAATCTTTGTTTTGGATGACATCAAGCGAGCCGATAACACTCAGGAAAGTCCTGTAAAAGAGAGACATGATTTCAATTAATCTAATTCTCTTTTGGAACATCAGAGAGCATCTGTGGTCACAAATTAAATAAAACTTGTGTTTTAATATTTTTGGAAAAGGCAAAACTAAACTATCAATGTTTCTAAAAGAATTTGCAAATATTGCATACAAATCCTGGAAATTTAATCATAGAAACACAATTCGAACAGAAGCAATAAAAAGACAGATAAAATATTAAGAAAGTTCTACTTACGCTCGTTCGATGACCATACATTCAACTCCAGGTGACATTGCTATAATACTTGCAGTTCTGACATCTTCGCTATGAAGGATAGAAATGAAAACATTACAACAAATATAATTGATTCTTGAGACTAAATTGAGCCTAAAGACATCGTTAAATGATGAAAAGTGTATATGACTCGAAAGACTACGCAGATGTAAGTAAAACATGCGTTGATTTAAAGGGAATCTAAGCATATAAAAGTGGCTCAAGCCACTTCGGTCAAATTCTAGTCTATCAGATATCAGTATTTCCTGTTGACGTAGATCAGCTATACCCAAATATGGTTCGGCACGTTTCACGACCTATTGTCTTTGCATGGTTATTTTTAGGGGAAAAAAGGCTTATATTCCCTTTAACGAATAATTTTATTGTCTGATATGCCAATAAGGCCTAATATGCGTCAACTACCGCGGGCATAGGGACACAGGGAGAAAAAAACTGTTGTAGGTACAACTACCGCGTTTCATAACGCCCATGCATACATATATAAAGTAGTGCATAATATTAATTGATGATGATGATGATGATGAGTAAAGGAGCTTCTTTTGTAGAATCGCGTCAATCATTCTAGATTTAGCAGCTATTCAGAAAGCCAACGTTACTTTCAAAAGAGTAATCTTTCATTTACCTGAGAAGGGATTTCTCTCCAAAATAATCGCCTATGCTTAGCTGTCGTATTTCTTGCGGCTCTAATTCACCACTGATCATTTGCATAACCTTGACCTGTATTGACATTAGGGAGGATAAATCAGATTGGAAATAGCATGAATAAATGTACCATGCCATATTGATTCTTGAAATTCTACCGGTTGTCCCAAAAAAAAGTACTCCCGTTTAAAATATCACCAAAACTCGATTATCAAAGCTATCATAAAATGTTCTTTTTTATCTCTTTTTTCAATGATTCAAATACATTTAAAGATGATAAAATGTTAGTTTTCGTTACTTAAAGGGAGTACAAAGACCAGCATGCTTTACGCACAGTCAGCGACTTGCTCTGNCTCTTTTTTCAATGATTCAAATACATTTAAAGATGATAAAATGTTAGTTTTCGTTACTTAAAGGGAGTACAAAGACCAGCATGCTTTGCGCACAGTCAGCGACTTGCTCTGCACAGCTTCCAGAATAACTGACTGTACGAAATTCACAAAAACAAAAACAAACGATGGCAAAGGCTGCTGGTCTTTGTACTCCCTTTGAAGGGCATAAAATGACAGGTTGAAAAAACCATATTCTGAGCTATACTCTTCAAGTAACATCGTGAATCTTGCCTAAGAGTCATTATTTAGAGATTTTTCATTATTCTTCAAGTCGACAATGATATTATGCTTTTCTTTCTGACAATTATGACCAAGCCAGAAGTTTAATATACAAAAGGAAATTGATCTTGTAATCATCAATGCTTTTTGCAGTATGCTTCAAAACCAGGCAGTCCTAAAAAGAGCTAAATTTGATCATTTTAAAACCAATCACAAGATAAGCTATAGGAAAATAATTTGGTCTTTGATATACTTGCTAAAAAAGAAATTTAAAGATCGGCCATGTAATCAAATTTTGGTGATTTTTAAAAAAGGAGTACTTTTTTGGGACACCCAGTATTTTATGGTCACCTTTTGAGAATTATTGAGATTATCAAATTGAGGGCCATTAATACTTTTGTAAAAGCAAAGAGATGAAAAAGACTTCGCTCAACAATAATAGCTAAATACTACTGTAACGTACATTGCCTTTCTTGATGATATAAAAGGTGTTCCCCTTCTCTCCTTCTCTGACAATGTAGTCATCTTCTGGGTAAAAGTCCTTCAAGAAACAAGAAAGCATATGAGAGCAAATCCAGCAAATGAATAGGCAAAAAAACTTGTTAAAGAGTGGATGACTTGAAATAATGAGAAAGGCAAAACCAACGATAAATTTGGGAAACGTGGCAGAAATATGTCTTACATGATATACACATGAATGTGTTTTTATCCTCAAATGCCTCTACGTAATTTCTCTAACTTCTTCGCCCTTTGTTAGTTTCTTTTAGAATTTCAACGTTCATGGGATGAAAGAAATCTTTCTCAATTGGAAATTTCATGAAAAATATCACTAATATCTTAAAGGGTCTGTTTCAACCAGCATTCCTTGCATGTGCCATTTTTTGGTTGCCTTTGTTGTCGCCATTTTCATGGCCCATGAAAATGGCGACAACAAAGGCCAACCAACAGATGGCACGTGCAAGGCATGCTGGTTGAAACAGACCCTTTAATAGACAAGATCGGGCCTAAAACGTAAATTGATTTTCGGACTTCGATAAATCGAGGGCTATTTGAAGTTCACAGTCGATCTTTTACATCTTCTAGTGGCTGGTTACTTGAAGCAATTAGAATTTATAAAAAATTGAAAATACTTAATTTGAATTACCAAGAGAATAAAATATAAAAAATATGTACCTCCTCAACTACATCAACAATCTTGTACATTTGCTCTTCAGAAAGATCTTTCAACAAAGGGACACTGAAATAAAATCAAAGAAAGCCTTTTCGTGACTCACGGATTACATGCCGTCAACATTTCTTAGCTTTCTGTCCAGTCAACAGCCAAATGCCTAGCAATGGTTTTGATTAAAACAGCACAGCACAATGAAATGGAAAAAGGGCCAAGAATACAGACATTGCTCATAATCATGAAAGTAACATTTGTAAACAATATTAATGAAGGCAAACTCCTGAATAATTACCTCTGCAAGAACTTGAGGTATTCCTCCCTTCTGATGATACCAGTTCTTCTCATAACAGCTTGGAACACATTTCTGTCGATTACCCAAGCCATGCATTCCTCCACGGCTAAAAGAAAGAAAAGTAACATAAGAATCCGTCCTGTTTCTATATACAAATTCCGGTAGAAAAATGAAGGGATGTGAGAAGTCGTTCGAGATGAACAGTGTTCGGGGTTCATCGTTAGTTTCAATATTTAGGCCAACATTGACAAAGCAAACAAAATTTGCAAATGCATTGCACTTACCTTTTACAGAAGCTGTTCTTGTGCAGTTGTAGAGAATTGCAAGCTCCCCAAATAGAGTGCCAGGTTTCATCGGTTTACCAAGGATCTCTCCTTCTTTCGAAACTTCCAGTAATCCATCTAAAGATAAAACAAAAGTAGCTGTTATTGAAGGTGCAAATTACAGAAATCTGTCGACGAGAGCTCCGTAGCCTTACAAAGATACAAACGTTTACTTACAGTACAGGCCTTAGGTACATTAATGGGGTTCCGTCTCCAAATTTCACAGTAACATCACTTGCCAGCTAAGTTCAGATGCTTCTCTCAGCAGATAAAAGCTCATTCTCCTTTGTGTCAGCTCCGCCAATTTACAAAAATATGATAAAGATGACATACCTGACAGAACATACATCTCACTCCCACTGCCTCCTTCTTTAATGACATATTCACCAGCTTTGAAACTCTTCAAGTACATGCAGTTGACGATTTCTTGTACTTGACTGATCTCTAGTTTCTTCAGAAAATTGTTGTTGAGAATTGCATTTTTGATCAGCTTCTTAGATCTACGAGAAGAAAAAGAGAGAGTTAGATAATGGGGACCAATGGGTTTGCTTATTGCTGGTTTAAGTAATTGAGCCGCTGCATGCTTGTTGGTCAACAATTCAAAATATAAATGTGTACAATAAATAGTGGCTTAAGTCTTTCCAAGTGCTCGTAAGGAAAGCAACGTAGGGCCAACAAGGCAGGACTTCTAAAAGTCGTACCATGTCTCGAACCTTAGCAGCTTCTAATCTACGGGGTAAGCCAATAAAATTTCTCGCTGTTTCAAAGACTACTGTATACCGTCGTGGGCATCCAACCAATTAATTCGGTATATGCTTCGCCATGTCAGGAACTGACGTAACAGCGTAACTGATGATGATGATGATTTGTTGAATGAGTCTGGAAGGTCGAACAGTTGCAGACATTTTGATGGAGATTTTCAGCCGTCTGCTTGAGAAATACATCAACCATTTTGGGAAGGGAGAGTGAAATTTCGATGGTGTGAAGGTTCGAATCTAAAATAACACTCGAATTCAAATTCAAATTCTGCAAGAAATAGGCCATCAATTTAATCAAACAACGTAAAAATAGCATCAGGTTTCACAACCCATATTTATTTGCAGCTGCTGCCCTTTAAATATTATTAACAATTTTCACACTCAAATTAAATCTCCTCGGAAAACTAAAAAAACTCAACCCTAGCTGGACTATGAATTTCAACTAAAGTGCAGTTTTGTACAATTTGCCATCTGCCTTGGTCGTGTTTGTCAGAGAATCAGTGGATCAGAAATGGTTTAACAAGTTTGAAGAGGAATTCTTTCGGGAAGTACATGGAGCTAAGCTTATCTGACGAATAAAGCTGGGTACGCAACGCCTTTAAAGCTCTAAATTGACTTGAATGACCTCAAATTTTATTCGTTGATTGTTGATTTTTGAGTAAAAGCACTTAGGTCAATCATCAATAGCGTGTTTTGATGTCACAGTTCCCGCAGTCCATCCCGCAGTCCATCCCGCAGTCGAATGCGAAGGCCTTGTTTGCGTTGCATCTCGGGATCGCATGGGGTTTCGAAGTCGGATTCGAATTCGAAACTCCCATGCGATACAGAGATGCAACGCGAAGAGCGCCTTCACATTTGACTGCAGAATGGTCTAATCTGTGTGCATTAACAAAACAACTGCAGCAACAACAACACCAACTTTAGTAGCTTAACAATAACAAAAACAACAACAACAACGTTTTAGCAGACAAAAACACTCTTTTGGCCATTTTACCTCTTCAGCACCCTTGCAAGAACATTTCTCATATTTGTGTTAGTTTTAACATTGGAAAGCGACTTTCTCACGTTATGTTTCATTCTGTCTTATCGGAGTCGACGATACAAGGTTAGACCATGGTGGGGAGGGGGGGGGTGCTTACTTAGTTGCGGATAGGTATGTGCCACCCCGAACAAACAAGCTGCAGACCAATATTTATACCAAATACTCTGAGCATATATGCCCATCTTTATACCAAATTTCAGAAAATGAATACCCAAATTTATAGCAAAATCTCGAAAACTAGTACCCAAATCGTTGTCTATACCAATTTTCACAAAAAAGCAAGTTTATACCCAATCTTGAAAAATTATATCCTTTTTGACCAGCACATCCCCCCCACCAAAAATATATTTAGTAGCCCCCCCCCCCCCCTCCCACCAAATGGAGTTCGATAAAAAATCAATAAATTGACTTGACGAAGAAAACGTCGGCTCATGAAAACGTAGGCGAAGGAAGATAAAAAGTCCTGGAATCTTAAATGTTGCACAGTTAGAAATAATTTTCTAGTGCTCAGCTAATCTCGGCCCTTCGACTCTTTTCCATGAGGAATTGGCCAGTTCGTTCATTAACTCACCTGGCAATCTCAGTTCAACCGAGCCAGTATTGTGATTCGCTCGAGCTTTAAATCTTTCTATATTTTTAGGCAAATTAAAAACATAAACAAGCTAGTCGTTAAAATCATGTTTACAGCAAATTTAGCGCAACACAGCAAAACAAACAATTTATTCTCCGCTGAATTATTCGCGTTTCACTAATTAAAAACAGATGGCTTTGATTAGCAAATCAGATAGTTGATCGCAAGGACTACGCAGTATGCTTGCATAAACAGGTGCAATGAAGATGCTTTAAAAATAGGAGAGACTATAATCAAGTTATAGAGGAGACACAGCATGGTAGAAATGAACGTAGCTGAAAACTGAACAAATATTAAATTAGACACACAGGAAAATAAATAGGCTCGAGAGTGAATAGCTCGTTTCAGGGGTCATCCTAAGGACAATTTAGCACTGCCCATTTTTCATAAATAAGAATAAGGCGTGCACCAAAATTTTTCGAAGCTTTCCTCCAAACAAGCTGCTATAGAAATTATCCAATGAATTCAAAGAAACCCACTCGATAGCAAAGGCAAAACCTTGTGAAACTGCGAGTGCAGCGAGCAGAAAATTTTTGTATCTATTATTCGGATTGGCTTAAAACGGGTTAAGATGTCATTAAAACTGTATTCTTACCATCTAGAACAGAAAGATGTGTTTATTACATGACACTTTCTAAAGCAGGCGTGGTGTAGCTCAGGAAAGGTATCAGTTTTCTTGTTAATTTAGGCGTAGTCTTTTTGGAGATTTTCTGATAATAGCAGACTTTGGAGTAGAATACTGTATCCCAAAAGTGAGATTTTAGGACTACCCATATTATCATTTAGAACTGCCGATGATTGAGTTAGGACTGTCCATTTTGGAAAATGGAAGGCCTTAGGATGACCCCTGGCTGGTTTTAGCAAAAAGGCACTGGATATAGCATAGGCGCCCCCTATTTCTATGGCGTCAAAGCAAAGAATGAATGGTGTAAATGGCCATTACATCTTTGTTTTGATTGAATGGCTTGAAAAGAACTTTAGCTACTCTGCTTTAGCTACCCTCGGACTTTTGTAAAATCTTGAATATTCTCAGAATTAGAGGGTTTTTCTTCTCTTGATTCAAGAAAAGTTTTGAAGAAAACTTAAAACCATCGTAATTTTTAAACCTTTTGAGGAAACATGGCATAATTTTCCAGAAAACCATCGTTTATGAATGTCTACAATATGGTATCAAACACAAGTCTTTTACTCTTGTGGTTTACGATTTAGAAATTTGATGAGGTCACACCCACGAACGAGTTGAAATATAAAATACGCTGTAATTTGGAAGTATTGAAGATTTCAGAAAAGTCCAACGGTAGAATTATAGCAAACAGGCTAAAGTTTCTTTCAAGCCATTCAGTTAAGAGAAAGATGTGATAGCCATTTACACTAGCCTCAATATAAATAAACTCAAGAATGAATATCCTATTTTAGCAATGAGGCATGGCTGTTTGCGAAGTAAGGAATTCTTACATGCTGTTTGGGGCGCATGATATTTGTCCAGTTTTCTTCTGAAAACTTTATGTCGGTAGAGCGTACGTGAAGCAAAGAATTTTTAGGTTCTCTGAAATAGGTTTGGCCCGAAATTTTTATGTTTAGAGACTGATTCAATTCTTCTTTGAACCTGAGTTGTCGTTTTGAATCCCTCTTCATAAGAAAATACTACCACTGATGTCTTCTTGGCGCGCATCTTCTTGCCAAAACAGCACAGGAACAGCACCCAATAATTGGAGAGTCTTTATAAGAACCTTGGATCTGTCTCCAAAAATTATTATAGTGCCCTGCCCCCCCCCCCCCTCTCAGCCGAACGTCCTACGAATGTAATTTCGAATCTTCAGTCAATATTAGCAAGCACACTAACAAAATGATGACCCTCTAATATAAACGTGCCTAAACACGGCTTATCAACACCACTCCGAAGCAATCAACAAATTAGGCCATTGCAGGAAAGATAACTTGTTGCTTGCTTAACATGGACGTCAATGCGAGCTTATATCTCGGAAACCTGTCCTCTCTCTAAATATTTGCGTAGAGATTGATTCTTTCTACTTCATAATCAAATAATGCTTAAAGTTAAAACAGTTATAACGTTCGTTAATGTTTGCTCAACACCAGGTGGTTTGAATCATTCACAACAGACAATAAACGGGAATCTCGTCATTCCTGGACAGTTTATCATAAAGAATCAATCCTTACACACATATTTGATGAAAGAGCAGGTTTCTTTCTAACTTCATACTTTCATTCTTGTTAAAGACACTTGCTCCAAGTCTATGCCGTGGTTTATCAGCGCTCAAAGAACATAATGAAATACCATACAAAATTCGGGGGCGTAAGCCATGAGGAGGACGCTGCGATGGAGAAACGAGAGGAAACGGAATAGACTTGTCATACTTGGAGCTGCCCATTGACTCGCTCTGCTCGTCAAAGGCAGCCGAGCGGACTAAAATCGGTCCGCCGAACTCATTAATATTCATGAGTTCGGAGGACCGAGTTTTGTCCGCTCAGCTTCCTTTGACGAGCAAAGCGAGTCAATGGACATCTCCAAGTATGACAAGTCTATTCCCTTTCCTCTCGTTTTTCCCTCGCAGCGTCCAATGTTCTTTAAGCGCTGATAGAGCACTGAATAGACTGTAAGCAAGTCTTGGTTAGCACTGATCTTTGCGGCAGTGCAGCAGAATATTTGACATACAAAATTTGATTCTGCCTAGGCCCTCATTGCATTTTGATATCATCTAAGCTCGCAAAGGATCAGTGTTAACCAAGAGTCTTTAACAAAGCAACAAAAGTCTTTCCTTGAATGGCCTAATTCGTTGATTACTTTGAAGTGGTATCGATGAGCTGGGTTAAGGCATGTTTTCATTACAGGGTCGTGATTAATGATTTATGGGCCAAAGTTGTTTGCTTGATACTTCACACCATAGTCTATTGACTATGTTCACACAGACGTATAGCTACAGTAGCCTCAAGGGGGCCGAAGCCAAGGAGGCAGCGAATGCAACTCCCCCCGTCGCCCTCGTGGCTAGCTTTTAAATTTCAATAATTTGCTCCTGTAGCAATAATCGATTCCTTCAAATATGCTTTGTTTTGAGTAGCTTTTACCTTATTAAAATTTTAGAAATGAGTGTCCCAACTGGAAATTGAAAAAGAACTAGACTGCATGTTTGCATTTTTGGGGGCTATGATTGTTGTTGCTAGGATANGATTAATGATTTATGGGCCAAAGTTGTTTGCTTGATACTTCACACCATAGTCTATTGACTATGTTCACACAGACGTATAGCTACAGTAGCCTCAAGGGGGCCGAAGCCAAGGAGGCAGCGAATGCAACTCCCCCCGTCGCCCTCGTGGCTAGCTTTTAAATTTCAATAATTTGCTCCTGTAGCAATAATCGATTCCTTCAAATATGCTTTGTTTTGAGTAGCTTTTACCTTATTAAAATTTTAGAAATGAGTGTCCCAACTGGAAATTGAAAAAGAACTAGACTGCATGTTTGCATTTTTGGGGGCTATGATTGTTGTTGCTAGGATACACTAACTGTTGTTGTCGTTGCTACTTCTGCTGTAGTTGTCCTGGTTGGTAGCTATTTCATTACCGTCGTTGTTTTCATTGTTTGGTAATAAAGTAGTATTGTTGCTAGCAGATAGTGAATATATGCAAAATTGAACAGGAAACTGCTGGAAATGACTTCCCGCTCCGCAAAGTACAAGCTGCTCAGCTATTCATAGAAAATTTGGCAAATCGAATATTCCTATAAATGCTAGAAATGTACCTCACTAATTGAAGTTTTATTAAAAGTCCATCAAAACGAAATTAGTGCTCTTCTTAGTCAACAAAGAAGGCCAACAAAAAATTGATGAACATGGGACGTTCATTAACAAGACTAATTAAACATAGGGCAATTTTAGAAGGAACTGTGATGATTTTAAATTCAATAAAACATCCTAAAATAATAAATGTCCCTCCTGTCATGAATTTATGGATAAATTGAAGGCTAAACATGGGAGGTTAATGAGTTAGGCTAATTTAAAAATAGGATGGGCTTAGATTTCTCTTAGGACCCTTCTCAGCGCATCAATTTTCAACGAACATTTTGAGTCGTTAATCGTTGTCTTGGTGAGACATTGTCCTACCAGGTATTCATGAAAATGTAGAACTAGCAAGAAATGATAAAAACAGAGTACCAGAAACAGGCCTGTAAAGTGCTGTCGAGGTAGAAGTGAAGCAATCTTATAATTAGCAAATGTATCATGTCTTTTATTACCAACCTGGCACCTTCAAGCCGACCCAGCAATCAACTTGTGGCGATCGTCAGATGAAAATGCCTATAACACCAAATGATTACCTTACGAAATGAAATTTCCATATTTTAAGGCCATTACACTCGGGTAAACATTTGTTGGCAGCATGTAGGCCAACATTGTTTCGCACAAATGTTGAATTATATGTATGTGTTTGTATACTGTTTCAAAATGTCGGCAACATGTTGAACGAGAACGAACATGCTTATTCTTGGCAACATTGTCGGGGATTTTGAACGGAATTTAGCCAATCAAGAGCGGTCCTTCAAATCATGTGATCCCTTCCGATATCATGATGAGTAGGAGGTGAAAAATGTTTGAATGAGTTTTATGCTCATATGTATCAAACTGATCAACACAAATGCGAGGAACATTTGTTGACTCATGTGTAATGAATGGCCTTAAGGTTTTAAGAGGACATAGCATAGAGCCATAGATCAATGAAAATAGCAATAATCAAACATAAAACTCACATGGAATCCTTCGGATGTTTCTTCAATTCTTGCAATGTCACAGCAGATTTTCTATCTCCACTTTCAGCACTGACAGCAAACCTTTTGTTTCTGACAGCATTCACCGCTACAGCTAGAAACTTCGATTTTGAGTCCAAGCGAGAGAAGTTTGTATTTTCAATTTTCTTGAATTGCTGTTCAAGTACGGACGGTTGTCCATTTTCAAGAATAGTCGCTGGGATATTTGCTTTTGTAGCTTTTTCATCAACGACACACTGCAGCTGATGTATCTCTTTTTTGAGTCTTGAAATTTCAGCATTTTTCTCATCGATCAGTCGATTTTTTTCTGTGAGTAAAACGTTCCTGTTGTCCAGTTCTTCTAAGAGTTTAGGATAGCTTTGCTTAATGTCAGAAAATGTTAACTTCTCGCCTTCAACGATAATAAATTTCTTCGAACTCGCTCCATTACCCATGTTGATTGATTGTTTATTGCATTTAGCTGTGATGATTCCTTCGTTTTCAAAAGACGTCTGCAGATCGACGAATTTAAATTGACTTACTTCTCAAGAAACTCATCTAGTTTGATTAACGTCTTGGGAAATTCGTCTTTCTTTAAAAAGACTTGACCTCAAGACAATTCAATATAAAAGATATTCTCTCGTAATCTCGTAATCTCGTAATCTTGTAAAAGACGTAATAACGAATGACTTTCGGTATCAGCCTTCCTAAGAACGTAATCCAATAACTGTGCGTACTACCGTTCGTCGCAAATCTACATACAAAACAGCATCGAAACAGTAGTTTTTCCTAATATTGGCGATAATCTCCGTAAGCTATGAATCTGTTTCAAACGGTGCCGAAATTTCGACGTTTCGACGTAAAATATCTTCTCAAAATTGACGTTAATTCTCAGCAATTTTTTTGATTGCAATTCTGTAGTATTTCCAATCTGTTTAGCTGTTTTAAAGCGTTTTAACGATTCCAAAACGACGAATATTTAACGCTAACATTCTCAGTATCGCAAACCACTGGAGAGTCTCTCGAACGTTATTGGAGCCAACCTCGTAATCTTATTACTGTATAACCAACAGCTGTCTGGTAACTTCAGAAACAGTTGCAGCATAACACTGATTTTAAACCAAAATTCCTCAAAATGTTGCAATCAATGTTGAAATCTTGCAATCCGGGCAACAATCTCATTAATTTGATCAAATCCTGATAGAAATCTCAGCTTAATTCACCATATATCCATCGAATCAATCAGTGATCTCGGTAGCCTGATGTCCGTAATCGGCTTGTGTGCGGTTGTACATCTAGCATTATTTGCAATGAGGTCGAAAGACATCTGGAAAATTAAGGATTGAGCGTTAAAAAGCGACTTATGGTTACAAAAAGTCTTCACATCATCTGCCTGGAGGAGATACAGCCCCGGGAGACCGATCAGACGCAGATTGCAACATTCTTGAATTAAACAAACCGCGATAAAAAAAGGGAATGGAAGATGATAACGTTAAAAACGATTTACGTTTTGGTAAAAAGTGATTGCCAGAAAGCTAGGCTCAGGCATTATCGTGATTTAGAAGCATCTTAAAGAGCTATTGTCACCCAGGGTCCTTTGCGGGCACGCTGCAATTTCAGATTGTCTGAAAATATAATTTTACCTAAGCGGAAAGTATGGATCCAC
Organism: Aurelia aurita; assembly: GCA_004194415.1. Lineage (NCBI taxonomy): Eukaryota > Metazoa > Cnidaria > Scyphozoa > Semaeostomeae > Ulmaridae > Aurelia > Aurelia aurita. The sequence continues at coordinate 550,980 of REGM01000137.1, read as the reverse complement.
ACTGCAGTAGTTAAACTGATAGAAAATTTTNCATATCCCATTCGAAGCAAAATTGTGAGAAGAAAAACTGGTATATTTTTAAATTAGCCAATCAGATGTCCCGTAGAGTCTAAAGACTGATTTTGACTGTGAAATTATAACTGCTTCAAATAAAAAATTTAGCAACAGAAGTGACATTTTTTCACATTCAGTTTCTTTTATAAATTGATGCAAATGGTAAAATAGCATTTTACAATAGCACTTTACAATAGCACTTTACAATAGCACTTTACAGTAGTACTTTACAATAGCACTTTACAATAGTACTTTACAATAGCACTTTACAATAGCACTTTACAATAGTACTTTACAATAGCACTTTACAATAGTACTTTACAATAGCACTTTACTTTAGTCAATAGTTGCATCGACAAATTTAGCGCATTCGGCGAGTCAAATACTTACTAAAGAGTCAGAATTTACAAATATCTATTCGAGAGGAGTGAAGCGAACATTTAAATTCTTATAAATTTTATTGATGATGTTAAGAAAGAACATGCTTCAAAGTAAAGTAAAAGTTAACGTAAAAGTGTACATACATTGGTCGATTGAAGGTGATAATAAATTTTCGGAGATTGTTACTTCGAAAATGGTTGAAGAATTTCTATTCGAATATTTAATTTCTTGAAAAGATTTTCAAAAACAATTGCCCATTTTTTAACATTTCGCTTTTGTTTCCTCAGAGCGAAACGCCAAAAGAGGATATATGCTATATTTTGAAAATCTTGAATTAAATTTATATAGTAACAGAAGGAAGATTATGCTATGCTTAATCAATTTCTTGGAGATGTCCCTTCAAAAAGTAAACTTGAATTTCTATCCGAGAAGAATTACACGAACATATAAATTTGGAGATTTCTGAAGATATAGAAAAACAGCTCTTGGGAAGTTGAGGTAAATTATCTGTAATATTTGTAGATAGATCTTTGTTTTTAACTTATGCTTTTTAATTAGATAGTTGGCATTTATTAGTTTCATGTAAACTAGAGCCACCACCAACTGTAAATAAATTGATTATTATTATTAGTATTATATTATAGTTACGAAATATTGAACTACGGTACTACGAAAGTTAATGAATAAAATTTCACTTACGAGAAGCCGAACATGTAACTCGTAGCTGTCCAATGATGCACTGACGACCACGTCTGGCAAGCATCACATAATACCATGAAATGTGCTCAACTCATGACATCAGAATTTTGGTGCTAAGATCACAACAAACACAGCTAGCAATAAATAATTCGTCAGCTAGTTTCACTTCATGCGTAAATTACCTTCTGCAACCAGTAGAGCTACCTGTCGACATTCACAAAAAACAATAAATGAATTTACCAATCTCATATTCAGTCTGTTGTCTATTGTCAATAAATAATCTTAATGTCGTAATAAGGCCTAAATCCCTATTCTGTTACTAGATGACTAGCTTATAGAAGCGCAGTACTGGAATCCTGTAGTTCTTATCCAAGATTGAAGACCCTTTGAACATTGTCAGATTTTGTGTCTATCTCAGACCTACATCTGCCCGTCTGTCATATGGAACCATGTTTCCTTTGTCAATATACAATCTCGACGCGGTAATAAGGCCTAAATCTTTATTCTGACAAGATCATAGAATCGCAGTACTGGCATCATATACAGTAGGTACCCATAAAACACACATTTAAGAAGATCAGATACTGAATTTTTGAAAACACAATGGAAAATACAATGGTTTCTTGTTTTTTAAATAACTGGCTGAAATTGAAAAGACTGTTTCTTATTCGCGGGCACCTACTGTAGTTCTTATTGAAAATTGCAGATTCTTTGAACATTGCTAGATTTTCTGTCTATTTTTATAGAGCCAGACGAGCTTGACCTAAAGCTCTCAATGAGAGTCATATTCAACCATTCATCTGTTGTCAATAAACAATCTCGATGCGGTGATGAGGCCTAAATCCCTATTCTGTGACCAGATCATAGAATCGCAGAACTGGAATCCTGTAGTACCTATTCAAGCTTGCAAACTCCTTGACGAATAATTTCATATTTTGTGTATATCTTTGTTAGACTGGGAATTTTCTCTCCGACTATCTAGCAACCTGCCTATCCTTTGATTTTATGGGTCAAGTTTTTCAGTGCAATATCATGAACCTCTCTCAACCAAGGTGATATCATGCAAGTCATGGAGCACAGGGAAACAAGGGACTTAGTCTACCAATATAGCCGGTTAACATCGCCCGATATGATCATTTTCTTGTGCATTCTTGATTATTATTCATTCACTTTTGTTTATAAAAATAAAACGAAGTACGCCTACAGAAAACTGCGTTCTTAGCACAGGTAAAGTTTCACTGTTGATGTAAATAAAACGAATCAGCGGTAAACAACAACGCAATCGGAATAAGAAATGATGTCTGTGGAGGTAAAGTTGCGGTTTTTAGCGTCAAGCGCTGGAATCGCAGAAGCAGCTAAGCGCTAATCGAGTCAGCGACCCCTTGTCATGACGCTCAAGAGGTGCTGGTGGGGTTTCAAACCCGTCCGCCTGACATTCTGGCTGCAAAGTCAGTGGATTACAACACTGCGCCACATCACCTTCAAAACATAGAGTAATATCACTCTAGACCAATAATAGCAACACAGGGATTTCTTTAGCTCAGATAACTCTTTATAAGAAACCAAACTCTCAGATCATCAACATTTTAAGAAACTTGAGTATTGGAAAAAATTATCCAAGATCCTTTTCATTTTGTCTTGGAATCTGATTCTATTGTTGTACAAACAGGCGCAATTTTGTACCTGAGAAGAAAATGGTGACAGAGCGTAAAACAATAGGATCGCATTGTTTTCAGGAGCCAATCAGCTACGTGACAGTACTCACTCCTCAAAAATGCTCCACAGTTGTGGTCACTCACCGACCGATAAACCTGCAAACTTCTTCGTCGCGTCGAACTATGGTCGAACACCCAAGATCTTGCAAAATCGGCAGAAAATATTGATCGAAGTGTTTGGAACTGAAGGCCTATTTCTTCAAAATCGTCCACAATTTCACAAAAAAGTGTCAGATTTAAATGGAATAAGCCCTCTTACCTATGTCAAGTCATTGGCTGTTCGACGAAGCATTCACCAACATAATTCAGTGACTGACCATGAAAATGAAGGTGCAGCAATTTAAAGGTGGTCTATTTCAAGACCGTCTAGACTTCGACCCACTTCGACACAGACCAGTACATCATTCCCTTCCATTTTTAGAAGATTCTCGAACTTTACAATATACAATCAAACTGTGTCGGCGCGCTTTCTGTCTCGTTATTCCTTATCTTCCAACAAATCGACAAGTCTACACGGAGCTAGATATTACATCTTTGCCTCAAAATTTTGTGTCAGGCAGCTGGTACCTAATCACCTTACCTTACCAAATCTATCTGGTGCGCCAAAAACTGTCCACTTTTGATAGGCTATGATACATTACACGCTGGGATGATTTTCAAGAATGATGATTTTCAGTCGAAATGTTAAATTTTACCCGGAGATCTTTTATCGATTTTTGGCTAGCTACTTAATAAATAATAATAATAAATAATAATAACGAATATTTTAACAGGATAAAAACTTCAGCAATTATAGCAATTGCTGTTATCAATGTTTGTCTTCTTGAGCTATAAGCAATTTCCTGAATTCTTATTCTTCAAACAACCTAATCGGATCGATGTTATCCATCACATTTCTGAAGACTGAACTTTGCTGGAAAAAGAGGAAGCTCTTCAGACGACCTTGGAACTTAAAAAGTAATAGTCATAATCAGCTGCACGAGCGAGCGGTCGTTCGATGCTTGCATAAATCTACTATTAGCTATACTGTTAAAGGGTGCTATCACCCATACCTTGACTTAAAGATTCACATGAGACAATCCAAATAGCTTACTTCCAACAAGCGTATAGTCTAACTGGATATCAAATAATGATTGCAGCCAGTATCCGTGATGCATATTTTGCAATATNAGCAATTTCCTGAATTCTTATTCTTGAAACAACCTAATCGGATCGATGTTATCCATCACATTTCTGAAGACTGAACTTTGCCGGAAAAAGAGGAAGCTCTGCAGACTTTGGAATTTAAAAATCAATAGTCATAGTCAGCTGCACGAGCGGTCGTTCGATGCTTGCAAAAATCTACTATTAGCTATACTGCTAAAGGGTGTCCTATCACCCATACCTTGACTTAAAGATTCATATGAGACAATCCAAATAGCTTACTTCCAACAAGCGTATAGTCTAACTGGATATCAAATAATGATTGCAGTCAGTATCCGTGATGCATATTTTGCAATATTTTGAAATACCTAATGCGATCTACATACCTACCATGGGTGTCATATCACCGATACATTGACTCGAATATTTATAAATCATAGGAGAGAATCAAAGCAGCTTATTTCCAATAAGCATATAGTTTACTTGTCGGCTCTTTCTATCTGGATGTCACATAGTGATTGCAGCCAGGATGCAATATTTTGAGATACCCAATGCGTTCTTTTAGGCAGGATGTCCTATCACCCATACCCTGACTTAAATATTCATACGAGGCAATCAAAGTAGCTTACTTCCAATAAGCGTATATTTTACTTGTCGGCTCTTCTATCTGGATATCACATAATGATTGCAGCCATCAACCGACATAAATATTTTGCAATATTTCGAGCGATACCCAATGTGAACTCTATACCTAATTAATCCTTGAGCTTAACTGTAATCAAATCTTTCCTTAAAAAAACAGTATTTTCAGAAGCCCGAGAATTTGAGTATCTAGAAACAGTGCAATGACTGATAAGCCTCAGTGATTCCACACTTAAGAATGCAATCTTAAACGCTTTAAAAGGCAGGTGGGTGGCTGATGTGGTTTTCACAGTGGCGATATCTGGGCGTTGTCCTTACGTCCAATTTCAAAATCCAAGTTGCAGAAAAATAATCTGTGGCCAGCAAAATCGCAAGCTTCTTTTCTTGGCGTTGTTGTGCGCTGTTTCTGCATAGAAATTACTTATCGAAATAACAAACAAGAGAGCAGCTTGCGGCCTTCCCAGGCTGAGTCGTTGGTCAATATATGAAAACTATAGAATAGAGAAACAGTTGGAAACATGCAAGTGTTTTGGCTTTTTATTCGCATTTTCGAAAATACTAAATAACTTCTGATTGTCCTTGTTTCAACTACAGGGTGTTTAAAGGTACTTGTGTGGTATTTCAGTAATGATATAGAACCGATAGCGACTCCATGAACGAGCGGAGCGACTATACCCTGGGTTCGTTCAGGGTGGATCAGGACGGATCAGGGCACATCGTTTCCTCCTCCCAAATCACCTTCAAGTATCTTAAAGAGTAGGGGGCTAATGGAATCACACATACAAATCCGGCGAAACACCTTGGTTTTCACGAAACTCCTTTAAAATCTCAAATGAAATATTTCGATTCCTATGACATCTGGCGAGTCTATTTACTGACGAGGAATGATTCACCCATCATGTTCAAAATATCTTCTAGAAGAAAACTTGGCGTAAAATCAATACGCATTGAAAGAAACAGAAAGGACGATTTGTTCTGAACAGCTCCTCATTAATTATTCATGAGACGTGTGTGACCTCGCTTGCCCGGAAATTTGTAATAGGACCCAACCTCAAGCAATCCAAAATCTTCATAAAATCTTCATCGNTAAGGGGCTAATGGGATCACACATACAAATCCGGCAAAACACCTTGGTTTTCCCTAAACTCCTTTAAAATCTCAAATGAAATATTTCGATTCCTATGACATCTGGCAAGTCTATTTACTGACGAGGAATGATTCACCCATCATGTTCAAAATATCTTCTAGAAGAAAACCTGGCGTAAAATCAATACGCATTGAAAGAAACAGAAAGGACGATTTGTTCTGAACAGCTCCTCATTAATTATTCATGAGACGTGTGTGACCTCGCTTGCCCAGAAATTTGTAATAGGACCCAACCTCAAGCAATCCAAAATCTTCATAAAATCTTCATCACCAATCGTCAAATACGAAGATAAAAAATGCCACCTGCCGGACCAAAAATCATCCGGTTATCCAACTGTGAGCTGTTAGGGAAATGTTGTTCTTTCTCTTCCTAAGACGGCTTGGGCAAGTCCACTCAACTACGAGTGTTTGCTTTCCTTCTTGTCTCTTTTGCCGTGAACAAAGTAGGCCTTGCTTTCCTTCTTGTCTCTTTTGCCGTGAACAAAGTAGGCCTACTGCTCACTCGCAACGAATTCTTTTGTCGCTAAATATATAAATGATGACATTGCGCATGCTCTGGAATTTCTCGCTCGAGAAAGTTTCCTTTTTACCGAAAAAATTGAGGCGAAAATAGCCCGTTAGCCTTAATTTTAGCCTGCGTGAAAACTTTTTTTGGCATTTCAGATTCGAATCTTGTGGCAGCTTTTCCCTCTAACAAATTTTGCATTGTGGGGGAATGTCGTCAAAGAGGCGGACACAAAAATGTTTCTGACGTACCAAATTCACAGTTTAATCTTGCTTTGACAAATGACACTCCGTTTGACAGTTCTATAGCTTATATGACAATATTGCTGTCAAGGATTTGTTTAATTTCCAAAAGGCAGTGCTAATATTTCCTCTCTAGTGAATACAATTGATTTTTCGATGTTAAAAACAAACTTAGGATAGAATGCATCAATGTGCTTAGTGGCTATGACATTTTATGCTATTCTACTAAATCTTTATGGTCCTCAAACCGAATTTAGCCTGTAAAAACAATCCATCTAACCATCTCAAAGCAGTTTGAGTTTCTCATGTAAACGGATTCTAAACTGTGTCATACGTTACGGGTCGGCTTCAAATCCTCTTTCCAATAATTAAAAGCCTTTATTTCGACACTAAGTTCATTGTTGACCAGGGAATTGACTCGGTGTGAATCTCAATATATGCTTTATATCACATTTTACACAAATGAGATTGAAGATTATCTCTTTTTAATTGCAATCAAAGCTTTGGCCGATTAGCCCCAGGGGCCGTTTATTTTTATGGTCTGACAAGCGCGGCTCAAAACCCGCTTCGTGCGTCGACATGCAAGGGCAAATTGAAGTTTGAACACACATGCTGAAACCTTTCGATTAAACCCAAATCCCAGTCAAATCCCGTTTTACAAAACTCGTAATTCTTATAAGAAACTAAGAATTTGACCTAGTACCAAAAACTTCTCAAAATTCTCACATTTGAAGTTTCTTAGAAATTTCCTTCAATTCTCGTTGTTTACATTTTACATTGGAAGAGGATCCCCACAAGACGGGAACTACACGTGGAACTACAGCACAAGATACAAGCGAATGCTTATAAAATATATACAGGGCACCGGTATATACCCTTTTCTTCAGTTCCCGTTCGTTGAAACAAAAGGCAACACAACTGTAAAATGCAATGCAACTGATTATGAAAAATACCATGGCGATGAAATGCTTTGACACTTCAAAGTTGCACATTATTGAACTATGAACACGTCAAAATTCACCTTGACACTATCAACCGAGTTGACAACGCATTACATAAATAAGTAACAATTTTATGCCAGAGTTCTCAGTCGTAAAACAGATTTGAAATACAACGCATGTTTCCTACAACCTATAAATGCTGCATGCAGTATAACTCTTATGGCATTTTACATTGTTGTATTTCACTGTGTTTCACAGCAGTATTGTTGACACAACATAAAGTGTGGGATAACATGAAGTTCTGTGGCATTTTATTCGACGCAATTCTCAAGATCGAATGTCAATGAAATAACTTCCTACGTAGTTTTACTAATCAAACAAAAATTCTATTACCTTCGCAATAATTAACAGCCAAGTCCTCTTCCTCTTCTCTTCTCTTCTCTTTGAATGGTTTGAATGCCGCTAAACTACGAGTAGGAGTAAAGAGGACCGCTTCCCAACGGCCTAGATAAACAAACGTTCTGACCAAATAATATTCATAGAAACATGCATATATATAGCTTGTAGATCTATCAACATTTAAGTACTATTGAAGACATAAATTCTCACTTACCTTCCGAGGCGTTGAACTATCAACATCAGATTGCCCAATACTCTCCGGCTTGCACCCACTATTTACCACAAGAATAAACAAACTATGTGTCTTCGAGTAAACAACCTCCAGTGTTTCCAGGCCTCAAATTTACGCAAGTCCTTGGCAATTCCGTAAACAAACTATCTTGTAAAGACAACAGGTTTCGACCATTATTTATATCCAAAGAAACAATCTCCCGTCGAGTACAAAGGACTGTTTTGATTTTTGTGCATGATTAAATTCGTGAGTACGTTGTGATACTTTCGGTGATTTCCTCCAGTTCTGGAGGCTACCAGTTCTGACGTTCTGCAATCTAAATTTCCCGCCAAATTCGCCAGTTTCTTCCCGCCGCCATTTCGGCTATCGGCCTGGAAATTTGACAGTTATTCTCTCGGTCTCGTGCGTGGGGAATATTGTGTGAAATTTATGATGATGAACTTGGCATCCTTGCTTTATCCCTAAATACATACAGCACTAGATTCTTTGCTTAGATTGGCAGGTCGCGGCTTTTTATAAATATACCACCACCGTATCGTACAAGTGGCGGCTCAGCGAGCAGTTGACAACCCTACCCCCAAGCCCCAGCCGCGTAGCCTCTCGAATCAACGCCTGTATTTGCATTTTTTCTACATTTGAAAATTGCTCAGTGTTATTATGTTATCAGTAAACGATACAATTAACCCTTTATCAACTGTAGAACAAATTCCAACAAAGCAATAGAACCCTTTCTTGCAGTATTTACTTGATTTTGGCGTTTTTGGAGAACAAAGAAAGCTTTTTTTGAAGCAATCACTTTTTTGACTTTCATGTGCCATAAATCAGCAACCACTTGTCAGATTGGTTAAAACAAGGTCTCAAAGTACAAGTTGAAGCCTATCCTATGCAACTGTATCAAGAATGGAACAATAGAACGCACAGCTCCTCCACAGCAGCCACATAAATGGGGCACAATTTTTTTGGGACACCCTGTATATAAAAGACGTGAATAATTGCTATGTGAATACATTGATGCTGATGACGATGATCTATCTTGACCACAGGGAAACTAGGAAATAATTGTTGCTAAAAATAAAATTTGTAAAAATAAATTTGTCTTTCTTTGTCCCCTGTGCGCTTCGTTATTTGTGTACCTTAGTCCCCTGTGCTCCGCGAAAGACAAGGGGACTATAAGGTACACAAATAACGAAGCGCACAGGGGACAAAGAAAGGCAAATTTTTTTTACAAATTCTATTTTTAGCAACAATCATTTCCTGGTTTCCCTGTGTCTTGGCCGCCGATTCATTTATCATATTTTGAAATATCTCGTCACCTGCTGCTAATATACATTGTTAGCATAAAAACAATAACATTGATGGTGGTTATATATGTAACCAGTCTCCAACCATTTCAATCGATTTTTTCATTAAGTGTCTGAGCGTTATTATTCAGTTTGATAATAACCGAAACAAAGTTGTGTCCAGCATAGGCGGCAAATCTTCACAAAACTTTAACATCAATCGCGTAAAGTGTTATTGTCATTTTCTTTCAAATAGATTTCTCAAGGAAACATTCGGTGATTTGTCACCAGAGAGAGCATTTTTGATATCATTATAAATGTCAGAATTACATTTTTTCCCTTTCACCAGCGGCTATCGCCAATGATCTTAATTGATCATTGGAACAGTAAATATTACATTTTTTTTTTATTTCTGCTAATTTGAAGTTATGACGTCATCAAATTGTTAAATCGAAATCCAGAAAAGCGACAGACTTCAGCTTACCACTATATTTTAGACCTTCATAAAATGAGCTTTTCTTGCAACCTCGTCCCCAGGGCCCTTTGCCAAAAGGCCCTGGGGACGAGGTTGCTTTTCTTGAACATTCTATCCACTTTTCTCAATGAATTTAAAATTTATGATGATATCAAAAATGCTCTCTCTGAAATTATGTCAAATTACCTAAGGCGAGACCGAAGGTTCCTTTCGAGTCTCCAATGGAAAGAAAAAAGCAATAACAATTTTACATAACGGTTTTTTAAAAGTTTTGCAAAGGTTTGCCGCCTATGATGTTGTGTCAACCTCCTAACTCTCAAGCGCAGCAAAATGTCGCTTGTAATCCACACATTTTTCTACAGGGTGTCTCAGACAAAAATTGTGTCCGTTTTGTGTGGCTGCCTTTGTTTGTTTGTCACCTTATTCTAATTCGATTGATTTTCTAGCTATATACCGGGTGACCCAAAAAAGTAAAACTTTTTGAAAAATCATAAAAATTTGATTATATCACTGATCTTAAAAATTTCTTTCTGTGCATTTGTGTCAAGGATCCAACTAATCTTAGACATATTACACAGTCTTGAAATTTCTTTGAATTCGTGGGAATTTCTGCTTTTACAAGCGACCTGGTTTTGAAGCATACTCCGAAATCACGGGAAATTGTTATCAACTTGAACTCTTACCGCGAAATACCACTCAAATTGTTGGCTACCTCCTTGACAAAGCTCTTTTATCATGCAAAACTGGAAAGTTCATATGAAATCGCAAGAAATCGCCTTTTGGCTAAAAATGGGATATTTTGTGAAATACTATTGCTCAAAACATGCTTTTTCATGCCCCAATTTCGTCATCTCTCTCCCCAAATAATTGAATAACGATTATCTAACAAATTTATTTGGTCCTTCATACAAATATACGAAAAGAAAAGTTAAAGATCGATGACATAATCAAATTTTGGTGATTTTTCAAAAAGTTTTACTTTTTTTGGGTCACTCGGTATATATACATATATGCATACAACTAATCTAAATCGAATCTGCTAATAATAAATAAATAAATATCTAAGTAAATTAATACATCAATACATAAGCTAAATATTGTAAACTACATGGACATAAATGGACGAAATCTACATGATATCATTATATTTACAAGCGTTGCATTTACAGGTAGGGCCATCCCATTGTTTTATCATACTTTTGAAACTGTTTAGATTTTCAGCTGATTTTAGTTCATTTGGTAAACAATTCCAGATCTGAGGTCCCATGGCTTTAAGGCTCTTAGAGCCAAAAGTTACCTGATTTGGCCGAAAATGATTTAAATTGTTCGGATTCCGAGATGGTTGCTTTTGAGTCCTCAAGCTAAAAATGCTATGCATAAAAGATGGATTCAGGTTTTTTATTGTCTTAAAGATTTCGATACAGAGGGTTCTCTACAGAGGGTTCTCTGCCGTGGAGGAGTTGTAATTTCAATTGCCCTACAGGCTTCAACTTGGAATTTGAGACCTTGTTTGAGTCAACCTGACAATTGCTTGCTGATTGCACAGGAAAGTAAAAATAAGTGGTTGCTTCAAAAACAGGGAGTCCTTTTGTTCTTCAACAATGAAAAAATCAAGTAAATATTGAAAGAAAGGCTTCTAACGTTGTCTTTTTTCAAGCCATAATTGCAAAACCTCCTTCCTTTAGCAATATTTTGGTTTTCTTAGTTTTTTTGGAGATGCAAATCAATCAATTAGAGCAAGCACTACAACTCTCTTGATTGATATAAAAACGACACCTTATACAACAGCGGCTTACGAGCCTCCAAATCTCCAGGGTTCAGAGGGCCATTTCGGATCTCGTTGCCATAGAATCAAGCTGGCAACCGAATTAACTATGTTGAGTTTCGGATTTGTGGAGATGTTTATTTTTGATGTTGTGGGTTTTAAGAAATTAAAAAATCTGTATCTGCCTAATCAATTAAGAGTTCATGAGTCAGGTTTATCCGTTGACTGTAATGCAGAGGCGTTGCGGGGTCTAAAGATGGCCTCATCGAGCTGCTTTGTCTGACCAAGCAAATCACTTCGCTGTCCTTCGGAAGGGACGTTAAACTAGGGGTCCTATGCCTGGATGCGGCATGCATAGTAGGCCTAAATTGGTTGTAATATAGCTAGAAATCTAAGCAGCTCAATCTAAGCAAGCGAAACGGCACGTTCTACCTCGGTGATTTCCTCAGTGAAAACATGACGCAAAATCTGCCCCCCTACAACATAAGAATCTTCCCAGTACAAAACGCCTCACAAATGAAACCTCGGCTGCAAATTGGCAAACCCTGGGGAGAAATTTGAGAAAATTTTTCGACGTAGAAACAGTTCCCTGCAGTGGCGTCGCCGGCGAACATCGGACCTCTCAACGGGGCACTTATTCATTCATTCATTGTTTTTTTTAAGTAGGCTGGAATGATTTCTAGCTATATTACAGCCAATGTAGGCCTACTATGCATGCCGCATCCAGGCATGGGACCCCTAGTTTAACGTCCCTTCCGAAGGATGGCGAAGAGAGTTGCTTGGTCAGGCATCTGGAAGGTCACCCATCCGGATTTTGACCGTACGCGACCAAGCTTAACTTCAGTTACCTAACGGAAATTGTATAAGCCGCACCCCAATTAGACGGCAGTGCAGTGCATATGTATTGAGTTTTATGATTAAACTTTGATAAAAATTATTATGACAACTTACCTACGACCAGCCAACGACATCTGACCTTGTCCGTCAAAGTTCCTTCAAATGGAGGAATCCATCCCGCTCACATGCAAATGGGGGAAGTATCCGGGGGGGGGGGTACTTAGTATATTTGTCCGACGGGGACGTGCCGTTTTTCAGGGTATCGTTTTCGCCTCTTTTTTCTAGCGCCGGGTATCGAAAGAAGGCAATTTTTCTAGAGCCGGTTGTCAAAAGGGTGTATTTTCTTAAAACAGGTTGTTGCTTGGCCAGATTTTTACGTTTTGGAGTGTACTTTTCGACGATTTTTTCTAGAATCGGCTATCGTTCGGAGGGAAAAATTCTGGAGCCGGGTAAAAATGTTTGTCTTTGGTGGGCACACCCCCGTACAATTGAAAGTCAAGTATGCAATTTATATTTAGAAGATATTGGCAATTTCAGGCGTTCTATCTGCATTCAGTGTGCCTCCACCCTTCCTCCGTTATTTCTTCCTTTTATAACTTGCCCAAAACTTGATTTCCCTCATGATCGTTCTCCTTCAATGCTTTGGCCGATTAGCCCTATGGGGCCCGTATACTCTTATGGTCGAACAAGCGGGCCTCAAGTCCGCTGTGGGGCTTCGATCTACAAGGGCAAATCGAGGTTCGAACAATAACAATGTATGAACAGAACAGAAATGCTGAAACTTGTCGGTTAACCCAAATCATGACTATGCCAAAATCCCAGTCAAATCCTGTGAATGTAGAAACTTAAGGTGTGTTTGATTGGTACCAATTCTGAAAACAGTAGACTTGGTAGACCCGGAACTTGTGTTTGATTGACTCTGAAATCCTCAGAACGGTAGGTTTGGTAGGTTTGGAAGGCCTTCTGAACCTTCTGCTCCAAAAGGCAGAAGGTTTAGCAGACTTTGGAGAGATTCTCGTTTTCATTAGCGAATCGCAATGGTGAATCCAAAACCTGCTGTTTTTTAAGATTTTTGCGTTTGATTGGGAAATAAATGTGCGTCTCTGCGAAGTCTACTGTTTTCAGAATTTGATAGGTTTGGAATTACCAATCAAACACACCCTTAATTTCTTTGCACTTATGTACATTCCATTTATATAACGTAGGGTGCATCTGAGAAAGGGGCATCATCGACCCGACATTTGCTCATAAGGACTTCTTGTTAACCCCTTATCAGAATGATAGAGGGTCCAAAAGGGTAAGCAACGCCGTGGAAATGGGATTTTTGTGCTGGGGGTGTGGATAACAGTGCTAAAACAATAAGGAATTGGATTTGATCAAATCCTAAAGTCTCTCTCAAATTAGATGGCACGTGAGATTTGCGCTTACGCAAAATTTATCATGCAAACACTTGAATTGTTTTTATTCGCGAAGACATCTAATTTGAGACAGACTTTAATTTTGTTGGCTGTGGGACTCTAGCTACCTTCGATAAGATCCCCCCCGCGATGCAGGGCGCCTCAACAACACATGTGAAAAATTACTTTCCGTCATCTCGAGTCTGAAGCCCACGACCTCCAAATTCCACTTCACAAAATTTGGCGCATTTCTTCCCAAAGAAAGTTTGGATTTAGTTTTCATCTGTTAGTAAATAAGACAGTTATTTTACAGAAAAGGTTACTTTATATGTTTATCTTTAGTTGTCTGTGTGCGTAAGGCGGACGTCAACTATACTCAATTGAAAACCGTTTGAACTGTCGAAGGTGAACTGTGCGCTGTCGCCTGACACAAAAACGTCGCCTACGCACTTGCCTGGCGTATGACCACGGGTGGTTTCTTATCATATCGTTTGATTGAGAAGCCCCCAGTCACTGATTACCAGCATAGGTTCCAAATCTTTAAAGGGAGTACAAAGACCAGCATGCTTTGCGAACAGTCAGCGACTTGCTCTGCACAGCTTCCAGGATAACTGACTGTACGAAATTCAAAAAAACAAAAACAAACGATGGCAAAGGCTGCTGGTCTTTGTACTCCCTTTAAATTCATATAAAAAGGTCGGTGTAAAATTCGATGACCTATTTCTTTGAACTGAAAATGGCTTGAAATAAACTTTAGCTACTTTGCTATAATTATACTGTTGGACTTTCCTGAAATCTGCAATATTTTTCGAAATTACAGCGTATTTTACATTTCAATTCATTTGAGTATGTGACGTCATCAAATTTCTAGATCGTAAACCATAAGAGTGAACGAATTTTGCTTGATACCACATTGTAGACATTCATAAACTATGGTTTTCTGGAAAATTATGCCATGTTTCCTCAAAAGGTTTAGAAATTACGATGGTTTTAAGTTTCTTTCAAAATTTTTCTTGAATTCTTAAATAAAGAAAAACAGTCTAATTCTAAAAATATTGAAGATTTCCGAAAAGTCCAACGGTAGAGTTATAGGAAAGTAGATGAAGTTTCTTTCAAGCCATTAAACTCAAAGAAATAGGTCACTGAATTTTACACCAACCTTAAAGATTTAGAACCTATGCTCTGATTACCAAAGATCTACCGGGTGAGTCAGAAAAAACGTGGGGTGTTTAACAAGCCATATTTTGTTGAAAAACAAGCCAAATCGGGTGTATTGAACGTTTATTTTGTAGAAGAAAGATTGAATTAGTTATAGAAATTCAGTTTGCTANTTGGTAGAGAAACAGTAACTTTGTCATGGTTTAGCGGTGCACACGTGCATGAATATGAATCTAATTGGAGGCCTATTTTAGCAATCTTGCGAAACACCATTTTACTAAAATCGCTCGTAATTCTGGAACGGAAAGACCGATTTCGACCAAACAAATTTTCATATCTAAGTTAGCCTTTCTTCTATGCAATGAACTTTAAAGGGACGAATTTTCAAATTAAACTGCATCAATAAAAATTGGCAAACACCCCACGTTTTTTTCTGACTCACCCGGTAGAACGCTATGATTGATTTTAGTAAAATAACTTTCTACATCAAACTTAGCCCTTTTGCTTCAAAATGGTGGGTATTTCATTCAAATCAGTGCATAACTCATGACAGTATACACGTTTTTTTATAAGAAACTGGTTTATAAGAAACTGGTTTACAAGAAACTGGTTTCCCAGGATGGCCGAAAATTCAAGAAACTCTAGTACTACGTTCGGAAAGAGCTAATAAACTCTCAAAAGCAAATTCAAAGATATTATGGTAAATATGTCGTTTAACCCTTATTCTAGAGTAATATTAACCAACCGTCTTATACTTTGAATGTAATAGAGCAAGTTTTCGTCCCACTTGATGCTTTATATGTAAAGAAATATATCTGCAGCAGTTAGAAACTGCATGATAATTCATGCACTTAAAAAACAAGACACAAATTAAGAAACTTTTAGTATTAAAATGCTGAAATTTTCATGTTAAATTAAGAAACTTTTAGTACTTATGCAGGGACGAATTTATGGCCTTATGGAGGGCCCCTTGAAAATCAGTATTGCTGAAGGGCTACCCTCCTTAAATATTTGAAATCAATCAATCAATCAATCAATCAATCAATCGATCGAAGTTTCTTAAAAAAAAACGTGTAGTTCGGCAAGAGCCGATACATCATTTTGGGACACCCGATATTTGAATTTCAGCTATGTTCCAAACATCGAAACATTCTACTCGTCTGGTACATACACTCAGCTTTGTTTTTAGTTTATATTTTGAATTTAGGAAAGTAATCGTTTGTGGCATTATGGCTAAAACAACTCAAAGTTTATTTGCAAGAGTCATTTCATCAAAAAGTAATATTTTCTCCCATGTAATGTAACAAAATGGGACCTTGTAACTATTTAACGCAAAGAAAAATAAGCTGCAGGATACATAAGCGTATTAATATTACGTAATTTACTTATTTACTAGCATAGGCGTCGAATCTTCGCAAAACTTCAAAATTAATCCTGTAAAATGGCCCTTTTCTTGCAAATGAATTGCTCCAACAGAACTTTAGGTAATTTGCCATAATCGTAGATATACCCGTAATTCGATTGGCGGCGAGCAGAAATCTGTCGCTCTTCTGGTTTAGGATTTAGCAATTTGATGACGTCAAAGCCTCAAATATAATAAGTGCTGCCATTTTAAAAATAATGATGACAGCAAAAATTTCCACGGCAGATTTACAGAAAAGTACCCGAAGTTCCTTTCGAGCCATTTAATTCAAAGAAAAATGTAATAGAATTTTAACCAATTTATGAATTTTATTTTCAACATCTTACCGAGGCTTGAACTTTTAAATCATCATTATTTTCAGAATTTACGGCGTTTTCTATATTTCTGCTAGTTTTGAAGTTGTGACGCCATCAAATTGCAAAATCATAAACCATAAAAGCTACAGACTTTTGCTTGCTACCATATTGTAGACCTTCCAAAAATTGAGTATTTCTTGAACATTACATTGATTTTTTCCATCAGTTTAGAACAAATCGTGCTTTTAATGTTTGCCAAAGCCTTGGATAGTTCCTTACATTCTTTCATAAAACATAAAAACGCTGCCATTCTGAAATTAATGATGATTTCAAAAAAGCTCTCTCTGGGATTATGGCAAATTACCAAAAGTTCCCTTCGAGCAATTCACTTGCAAGAAAGGGCAATAACATTTAACATGAATAATTTTAAAGTTTTGCAAAGATTCGTCGCCTATGCCTTATTTACTAGTACATTATTAACGATTGCAATTTCTAAAATGTCACATTTAACGAAAATGTCAGTCTATTTAAGAATACAACTAAGCATTATAAGCTATTTCATTATGGATTATAATGCAACTAAGCATCATAAGCTATTTCAACTAAAATACAATTCAATTTATGAGCCTGAGAAAATGTTTATGTTTTCGAGAGAGATTAACCAGTTATGGACTCTACAACCGGTAGTCACAGGAAATAATTTAAATTTTAAATTATTACATACTTTTATACTTCATTGAGAAATAAATTTACAAATCCTGCTTATTGATAACCAGCCCAATCCACACCTAAAGCTAACATGTCCTAAGATGATGCCTGAGTACTTTGTGAAGTATACTACTTTAGACGTAATGAAATTTCAGACGAATAAATTTCGCACAAAATATTTTCGGACAAAGAATTTTCGGACGTTTTTGCACGAAATTTTGGACATGGCTCGGACAAGCTTCTGAACTAGACAAATAAAATCCACGAAGCAGTTTTTTTTATCTATCCTTCTTCATTCGATATCTACTCATGACTCCTCTTACCAATGCCTTTTCGCGTGCACAACGCGACAGTTAGCCACACTGGTTTCAGAAAATCGGTTTCGGGTTCGTTTGTTTTGATTTGTTGCTTGAGAGAATTCTCTTTGTCTTCGAGCGCTAATCGCTTTGAAATGGCGTGTTGTTCAAAAGCAACTGATGCTATTGTTACAAAATCTGCCCTTGTTTTTGTTTCCTTTCACATAATCTCGTCCCCATCGGACTAAATTAACCCCCTCGTCAGAATCCAGAAAAAGGTTAAACCTTCCTCTGGACGCCAGTTTCGTTAGTTGAACCTTCCTCATTTTATCAAGTCAAAAATAACCACATTTTTCGAACTCTAATATATTATATTTTTATAACCCTAAAATTTATAATCCTGTTGCGATTTTAAAAAAAACCCAAAATTTTTCCTCCAAGGTTTCTTATAAAATGACAAACATTCCTCAGATAGACAGTAACAAGTAAAACCTTTCTCGTGGAGCCGTGACTTTCTCTGGACTCTGCCCCTCGTGAACTATGAAGCAAGAAGCTACCCATGGTTCAGCATAAATATTACTCTATGATAGTCATACCTTGTCTCTCCTTATTCATCGAACTCTTCAAAGTACTTTCTGTCTGCAGGGTACCTACCATTCACTATCATGTTCAACAGGGTATTCACCTACAAAGAAACGAACATAAAACTTTGTTGGTTGCTAAATCAAATACATCAAGGACGAAATATTCGAATCGAAAAATTTCAGACAGTAATTCTCGAACAAACAATTTCGGACAAGATTTACAGAGATTTCGAGTTACATTTCGAGTAACTGACTTGCACTGCGGAGGCAGCAGCAAATCTTTAAACTCCATTCATTCAAGAATGCGCAAACCGGCATACTGTGGGCTTGAGCGAGCTTGAGTGAGCTTGTCTGAACTCACATCTATCCTCTTTAAGTTTTAAACGGTGAAAACAAAAATTTAAACGGTGAAAACAAAAATTGTAGAAGATACGTGTTTGTTTACTTCAGTGTGATATTGCGAGGGTGTCACCGATAAGGTAGGGATTTTAACATTTGCCGTCTACTGCAATTTTACCAAGAAGCAGCTGTGTTCATTCATCGAGCTTGACAAGGGAATGTTGATTTTGACTTTTGCCAGTATAAAGTTGAGATTTTTGCTTCAGCCTACCACCTTCCTACTAGCCTGCGTGCAGACTATACTTTTCCATACTATAGGTTCTTGTAAGAACCTCTTTGTCACTCCTTCGCAGTGGAAAAGTATAGTCCGCACGCAGGCTACCTTCCTACAGGCAGATGATCTAGTTTATGTATAGAACAGAGAATTGTACCTCATCTGGATCGCCAAGCGCATCCCCAAGCAGTTTCTCGATGTTCCGCATAATAGCTACTTTCTGGTCCATCTTCAATGGATACGGAATTTCTTTTGATGTATTTGCTGCCGACTGAAAGAAAATTCAGAGGTTAATATTTTGTCAATTTACACTGAAAACGTAAGTCCTTGAAAAAGCATCCCTTTGCAAGAGTACTNTATTTGGTAATTTATCCTATTTTTGTATTAAATCAACCTCCTGTTGAGCGTTCGCAGTTTCCTTCCCTTCGCTCCTTGGCAGTGGAAGTTCGCTGCGCAGCACAATAGAATCACGGAAAATAACAGGAGGTTGATTTAATACAAAAATAGGATAAATTACCAAATAACAAAAACTACAAAAATCAACAGTTAATCTGGTTTCCCTGTGGACAAGCTTCTGAATTAGACAAACAAAATCCACGAGGCAGTTTTTTTATCTATCCTTCTTCATTCGATATCTACTCATGACTTCTCTTACCAATGCCTTTTCGCGTGCACAACGCGACAGTTAGCCACACTGGTTTCAGAAAATCTGTTTCGGGTTTTTTTGTTTTGATTTGTTGCTTGAGAGAATTCTTCGAGTGCTAATCGCTTTGAAATGGCGTATTGCTCAAAGCAACTGCTGCTATTGTTACAAAATCTGCCCTTGTTTTTGTTTCCTTTCACATGTTCCCGTCCCCATCGGACTAAAGTAACCCCTTCGTCAGAATCCAGAAAAAAGGTCAAACCTTCCTCTGGATGCCAGTTTCGTTAGTTGAATAACCAGATTTTTCGAACTCTAATATATTATATTTTACCCTAAAATCCATAATGCAGTTGCGATTTTCAAAATAACCCAAAATTTTTCCAAGGTTTCTTATAAAATGACAAACCTTCCTCAAATAGACAGTAACAAGTAAAACCTTTCTCGTGAAGCCGTGACTTTCTCTGGACTCTGCCCCTCGTGAACTATGAAGCAAGAAGCTACCCATGGTTCAGCATAAATATTACTCTATGATAGTCATACCTTGTCTCTCCTTATTCATCAAACTCTTCAAAGTACTTTCTGTCTGCAGGGTACCTACCATTCACTATCATGTTCAACAGGGTATTCACCTACAAAGAAACGAACTTAAAACTTTGTTGGTTGCTAAATCAAATCGAAAAATTTCAGATTGTAGTTTTCGAACAACAAATTTCAGACAAGATTGACAGAAATTTCGAGTTACATTTCTCATAACTGATTTGCACTGCGGAGGCAGCAGCAAATATTTAAACTGCACTCACTTAGGAATGCGCAAACCGGCATACTGTGGGCTTGAGCGAGCTTGAGTGAGCTTGTCTAAACTCATATTTATCATATTTGAGTTTTTAACAGTTAAAACAAAAATTGTAGAAAGATACGTGTTTGTTCAGTTCAGTGTGATATTGCGAGGGTGTCACCGATAAGGTAGGGATTTTAACATTTGCAGTCTACCGCAATTTTGCCAAGAAGCAGCCGTGTTCATTCATAGAGCTTGACAAGGGGATGTTGATTTTGACCTTTGCCAGTATAAAGTTGAGATTTTTGCTTCGGCCTACCACCTTCCTACAGGCAGATGATCTAGTTTATGTATAGAACAGAGAATTGTACCTCATCTGGATCGCCAAGCGCATCCCCAAGCAGTTTCTCGATGTTCCGCATAATAGCTACTTTCTGGTCCATCTTCAATGGATACGGAATTTCTTTTGATGTATTTGCTGCCGACTGAAAGAAAATTCAGAGGTTAATATTTTGTCAATTTACACTGAAAACGTAAGTTCTTGAATAAGCACCCTTTTGAAAGAGTACTCCCCCCCCCCGGAAATGTGCACCAAGGCCTCGTTTCTGTCAAGGATAAAATTGTACCTAGCGAAGCAGTTTTTGAACTTTAATGATATGAGTCCTACCAGGTGACCCAAAAAAGCGAAACTTTTTGAAAAATCATTCAAATTTGATTATGTTTCCGATCTTAGAAATTTCTTGATGTGTCTTAGCGTCAAGGATTAAATTAATTTTGCCATATTGCAAAGTCTTGAAATGGCTTTGAATTTGTGGGAATTTGTGCTTATAAAAGATGCCTGGTTTTGAAGCATACTGCGCAATCATAAGAACGATTGTAAGCTTGAATTTTTTATCCTGCACCACCACTTAAATTGGTTGCTTATGCTACTATTTATATGCTTATGCCCTTGCCAAAGTTATGATATCATCTAGGACTCGAACTTAAGATATAGATTTTTGCCTAAATTACGATATCTTGTACCATACTATTGCTCAAAATATGGTTTTTCATGCCACAATAGATCTTTTAGCAATAGACGATAGCGCTAAAGATGGCAGCTCCAAAGACTCTGTTGTGTTTTGCTGCAAAGCATGCTGGTATAAAGCTCCCTGACGACCACCCAACGACGTAACAATTTTAGTCTGCCGCTTCGACTAGCTATGAATTCGAATCGACTTTGAATTCGAATGCAACATGGTTCGAAAACAGCAATTACTCCGCGTACTATGTCACGAAAACAGGACCGCGAATAAACCCAATTCATACAAGGTAGGCGCCCTTGGTCACCCGGTAGTTTGAGCGGTAAGGGAGGTCGTGGTTAAGGTGTAGTAGTAGCGAGAACTAGGATGAATATTATCAGTCTAGGGCTACTCCAAAGATGTCTGGGTTCTATGATCGTCAATCTAATATTCAGTTCTTTCAAGATAAGCGATAAATATCAAAGGAATGCCTTATCAATTATTGTCAAGTTTTCATAAATAATTTAGAACCGGCCTCGGTATATGATAGTCACGGGGCCCTTGAAACTCTGTTTCATATCGAAATAAAATGGACCGACTACAGTAATGCTGTGAAGGGGGGTCTGGAATAAACAAGGTGGGCGGAAAATTTCCCAAATCTTAATAAACGGGGGTCTGGAATGAACGGGGTGGGTAGAAAATTTTCCGTCATCAGGCCAGATGCACAACTTGTTTGTTTTGCTGTAGAGAATATAAAAAACAAGTGAAGAATAATAAAAAAAATACTGAAAATGAAAACCACAGTTCGAAACACATTTCAGGAACACGAATTTCTGCTGATAAAATTTCTTCAATCTGAAGATCAGCAAAACATATGTACCACCGGTTCCAAATTCATCAATATTGCTGATCTTAAAAATTTCTTTACCTGCCTTTGTGTCAACAATCAAATAAATGTTAGAGATCTTTATCATATTTATTCCTGCCGGAAAGGAAAAACTTACGAGAAGATAAAATCTAGGGGAGGGCCGCCCGAAACCAAGGCCATTGTTCACGAATATTTGACCCGACCTGAAGGAGATCTTGTGCCCGAATATGGTCGATTTTTGCAAAAAATTTGCATCATAGGTTGGGGGCTGCTGGCCCCCTCACTCTCCCGGCTCATAAAGAAAGGCACGATACACCATGGGTAGTTAGACACCGCAGTTGTACTTACACAGCCTTTATGAGAAGAGTGATTTCCTTCTGTATAATAATGTCCTCTTCTGTTTCCTATCCTTGTGTCAGCCGCCATTTTGAAAGTTCTGTTGTTAAGGAGGTTCATATAGATACATTTTTTCCTCCGCAAAAGCATATTAGTTGCGGTGCTCCTCCATAGAAGCACAAATGCAGTGTCTAACCACCTATGGATACACGTACATTTTTATAAGAAACTCTTTATAAGAAACTCGACTCTCAGATCACTAACATTCAGCATTGGGACAAAATTATTTAAGAAATTGTTTTCTTTTAGTAAAGAAAATCCACATTTCTAAATTCGATTTGATCTTTGATGTAACAGTTAATCAACTGACTTTTCGATTTTTGGTTTTCAAAACGCCAAAACCATTTGTCTAACTCACCGATTACTTGCCACATTTGCTTCTTGTGCTAT
>REGM01000137.1:505810-523525 GCA_004194415.1 Aurelia aurita | reverse complement strand
TGTTCAAAATGTACTTTGTGATAAATATGGTCCAAATTGGATAAACAATACTTATTGAAAATTAGGATAGTATTGTGTGCCGTTGAAATGCATTTGTGCCACTTTTGTGACAACATTTTTGAAAATTGTTGCCAGATTTGAATTCAGCAGGTCCAAGTTGTACTTTGTACCAAATTTGGAGTAAATTGGATGAACTATATTTTTGGTCGTTTTTCTATGTGGAACCAAATGTTCTGTCCCATTTTAGCACACTTGTGCCACCCTTGTGACAAGGTTTCAGCAAAACTATTGCCATATATGAAACTAGCACTGTTCAAAATGTACTTTGTGATAAATATGGTCCAAATTGGATAAACAATACTTATTGAAAATTAGGATAGTATTGTGTGCCGTTTAAATGCATTTGTGCCACTTTTGTGACAACATTTTTGAAAATTGTTGCCAGATTTGAATTCAGCAGGTCCAAGTTGTACTTTGTACCAAATTTGGAGTAAATTGGATGAACTATATTTTTGGTCGTTTTTCTATGTGGAACCAAATGTTCTGTCCCATTTTAGCACACTTGTGCCACCCTTGTGGCATGGTTTCAGCAAAACTATTTGCATATATGAAACTAGCACTGTTCAAAATGTACTTTGTGATAAATATGGTCCAAATTGGATAAACACTACTTATTGATAATTAGGATAGTATTTTGTGCCATTTAAATGCATTTGTGCCACTTTTGTGACAAAATTTTGACAAATTGTTGCCAGATTCGAAATCAGCAGGTAAAAGTTGTACTTTGTGCCAAATTTGGAGCCAATTGGATGAACTTTATTTTTTAGTCAATTTTTGGTGTGGGACCACAAGTGGGACGCAAAGGCGGAAAGGGTTAATGAATCCCCGTGCACTGACGATGACGCGAATCGATTTGTCAATCAACTTAATCTTATATGATTTATATAACAGAAAAATTTACTCTAACTTTAAATGTAAAGTCACACTCTGATGAGAACGTAGGTTCGAAAGGCTTCAGTGTGCCAGAAAATTTTCTGTTTCTTTGCGTCCGCCTCCTCCATAGTATATAATTTTAGTAACCACATTTAGTATCAAGTGTTTCAAGAAAATATACTTTTAAGACAAACAAATCCGCAGAAACTAAAGGAAAGTGAGTCGAGCAACGTTCGGGCGTTTAGAACAGATGTGCACTCGGCAATTTCCCATCAATTTAAAATGAACCAGACATTGACTTGTAGTTGAAAGGCCTAATTAGATGTGGGAATATCTTTCGCTAAAATCGGTCATGCCGTTCTGAAGTTATACCGGGTGATCCAATAAAAAGTGAAACTGTTTGAAAAATCATCAATATTTGATTGTTATCGACCTTTATATCAATAGACCTTTTAGCTATTCTAAAAAAAAGAGTTTGGATTGAGCGATATTTTATACATTTTTTTTATACGAAAGGTTCGATTGAGTGGCGTTGAAGCTTTTTTTCAAAAGAGATAGAAGCTCAAACGCCACTTAGCCTGCGTTCACACGATACCGGCACAATTTGAAAACGGTGAAAAATGTGACGGATAGGCGGCGAAAACGGCACAGTTTTTGCCGGCAGATTTTGAAAACGGTAGATTTTGAAAATGGAACTCTAACCGGCACATTTTGAAAACGGCATTGTTTGAACTCTTGAAAATGATCAAAACGGAGAATTGTCTACGCTTTCAAAACAATGCTGATCAATTCTTAAGGTGTAGGTACATTTCTTTCGCATCAAATTCTTGGGGAGATTGCAGCAAGTTTGTTACCGTCAAATTTCCTACCGTTTTCAAATTGTGCCGGTGTCGTGTGAACGCTAGCTAAGATTTTGCTACCGTCACATTTTTCACCGTTTTCAAGATGTGCTGGAATCGTGTGACCATGTGAACGTAGTCTCAATCGAACCTTTCGTATATTTGTGCAGATTCAAAAATTCTACAAAATGTATAAAGATATCGTTCAATAGACGATTCCGGAAAAGATGGCGTCGGGGGGCATTTGACCAAGATGCATTGCGTTCTATAATGGAATCGACAGTGATTCTATAGAAATTCGATCATCAAACGCAATGCATCTTGGTCAAATGCCCCTCCACGCCATCTTTTCCGGAATCGTCTATTCAGACTCTTTTGTAGAATAGCTAGAAGGTCTATACAAAATTAAAAATCGTAAAATCAATATAACAAGGACTAGGAACATGAAACATTGCAGAGAGACTATATTTTGCGTGTTTCATCCGAATCAGGAGTCGAAAATTTCCTTCGATAAATTCTAGAAGGATTTCCCTAATGGCGGCTGCTTTGGTCAGCGGTGTATTCATGACATTATATGTCGGTGTCAACTTCCAGTATATACATTAAAGACAAAAACGGCTAGTATCAACTGAGTTCTACTAAAATGAAAATAGAATGTTATTCTTACCTTATACCAGAAATTTATTGAAATGGTAGGGCCTTCATCCATTACTGATTCAATGTAATGCCACCTGGAAAGAGCATAGGTAAATTAAAACCCGCATATAAGAACCACGACTTCCAAGAACCTTTAGGCTGAACATTTTGGAGGAAAGCGGCGATTCAAAGGCATATCCAACGATGGGAATAAATCTGATTTTCGTGCATTGATCAGAGAGATTCATGAGATTTCGATAACGCAAATAAGCAATTTTAAAAGACCTCCGACATCTTGTTTCCCAAAGTATCAAAACAAAGTTTATCCGAAAAAACGCTGACAGATGTTTATCGATCGTTCTTTTGCAGTTTCCAGACTTAGAATCTTCCAGAAATCGCTTATAACTCGAGAATCAGAAGAGGAAAGATCGAAAAATCCATAAATATAATTTAAGATCATTGTTTAAAAACCCATACTGCAAAAATCGTTCATTCGATGTGAAACATTTGGCCCACTTCTGTTGGTACTATATCCAGAAAGTCCAGCTTACCCACCAGGGGTGGGGGGGGGGCTGGCTCAAATTTGCATTGAAAAATCCACGTATGTTCCATAACAGAAGCTGATTATTATTATTATTATTATCGATTTATTTATCGTTGGATTAAAAATACAATAGCTAAATAAATAGTAGCTAATTAATTCCAACGTTAAAACAATTTATATACAATATTACATAAGAAAGTAGTGAGTAAAATATTTACAAGTTATCAAAGTATACAATATAAAACGGAAATCTAAAAACATTTATCATAAGTAGCCCAAGTTTGGAATAAAAATGTGGTAAAAGTATTTATCATAAAAAGCCCAAATTCTGAATAAAAATGCGGCATAATTTGCAAGGACAATTTTCTCCGTACCAATTTTTTATCTTCGTTTTAAACTGACAAAGGGATTCTGAATTCCGTATCGTTGGTGGTAACGTTTGCCACAGCTGCGGACCTTTAAATCGGACGCTTTCTGTCCCGTTGTTGACTGATCTTACCCTTGGTTGAACAAATTCGTTATTGTTACGCAAATTGTAGTGAATTGTATTTTCACAGAATATTTCCTGCATAAATGAAGGATTCAGGTCATTTCTAGTTTTGTACATCTCGATCATAAGTATTTGCAAGTTCTTTGTATGAACAGTAACTGCACAGTCCTTCTGTAATAGCTCACTAAAAGAAGATTCGGTGTCCTTATATGTAATTCTCAAGGCCCTTTCCTGTATTTTGTTGATTTTTTGGTTAAGCTGCCTGCTGTGAAACATCCAGATTAAAGGACAGTATTGAAACTGACTGGTAATAAATGCCCTCATTAAGCTTCTTAGTTTGTTCTGATCCATATACGGGGATATGCGAGCAAGTGCATAAAGTTTATTGCTAGCTTTTTGGCAAAGTTTCGAGACGTGATGGTCAAAGGAGAGTTTGTTGTCAATATGAATTCCGAGTAATTTCTCTTCAGAGCTATTAACGACATCAGTATTTCCAATCTTAACAGTAATTGGATCATCACATCACATCTGATCGCCATGTTATAGCGGGGATGGCTCAGTGGAGTGGTAGCGCGTTTGACCACCAATCTGAAGGTTGGTGGTTCGAGTTCCCGCTCTGGCAAACCTGCTAAAGTAAAGTGAGGAGAGTCACCAACTTTCTGTAATTCCATACTAAAAAGTATCACGAGGTTTGCTCACATCGCGAGGAAGGACCAGGGCACTGCTTCGATAAGCTTGTCTAAATGCTCCTAAAAACTACCTTCGGATGTTGGGTAGAAACAAAAGCAAAATGACAATCTGATACTAACCAATAAACGGGTATGTAAAGAACATCACCCGGGCCAACTATCACTTCTCTCCCGACCGCTTTCTTGAAAAGAGGGAAACTGTCATGATCTGGTCTGTCAAAGTCGACCTAAAAGGAGAAAATGAAATACATAGATAACATCGTACGATTGGTAATTGGTAAGCTAAGAAACATTAAAAATGATCTTGCATTATTATTCATGAGAAAAGTGGCCAAAAGTCATTCTTTTACAGTGGTAAAAATGTCTGGAACAGGTACCCATCGGTCTACTCTTTCAAATCAAAGTTGAGACAGTTGGGGTACGACCATCGTTAAATTCACTATTTCGTTTAGTTATCTTTTCCTAAAAATGAGGTATCGGCGTTTGCCAAAATATAAAATGAATAATTATGAACCAATTTCATTAAACTACCAATCATTTTGTAGCAAAAAGGCTGAATTAGATGTTGAGATTTACTTCATTAAAATCGGTCATATCGTTCGAGAGATATAGGCATATTTACTTCGAAGCTGTTTTTAAAATTTCATGACAACTTGTGAAACAATTTATTGAATTCTGCACCCTGTATAAATATGCATAAAATATGACTAGATTTGCTCTGAAGATGTCCTAGTGAGTGAAACTAGTCAGCACCGAGAGAAAAATAAAAAAGCGCAAAAGACCAAATTGATGCCTGTTTTCTTAGAATAGTTGTGCATTCTTCAACAGTACACTATACCGGGTGAATCAGGAAAAACCTGGGGCGTTTAGCAAGCCATATTTTGGCGAAAAACAAGTCAAATCGGGAGTGTTGAAGTTTTATTTTGCAGAAGAAAGATTGAATTAGTTATAGAAATTTAGTCTGTTAATATCAGTCATTTCTTTCCTTATTTATTTGCGATACAGTATGTTTGTCATGGTTTAGAAGGTCACACGTGCATGAAAATGAATCTAATTGAAGGTCTATTTTAGCAATCTTGCGAAACACCATTTTTTTAAATCGCTCATAATTCTGGAATGGAAAGACTGATTTCGATCAAACAAATTTTCATATCTAAGTTAGCTTTTCTTCTATGCAATAAACTTTAAAGAAACGAATTTGCAAATTAAGATGCATCAATAAAAATTGGCAAATACCTCACGTTTTTTCCGACTCACCCGGTCTGTGCACAAAATATGAAATATATGAAATAATTTTCATCGATTTACCTGACTTTGTCGATCACAAGGATGATGATACGGGAACGGATAAAAACACTTGAATTGAGTTGGTGGAAACAACATACACCGCTTGTACCCTTTTGCTTGCGCAAAGAAGTTCTCTTGTTCGTCATAATGCAGTGGTGTTATATTCCCAGGCTGCCCAACCAAAAGGAGGTTCGATGTCAACGGTCCCCAGTTGTATCTCTGTTGTTGAATACCAAGCCAGCGCCAGTTAAAACTTAGAAAATCTGTGACAACTTTATCCTTGACTCTGTTTGTAAGCATTTGCTGGAAGTAAATTTTCTTGTCTCCTTCCTTCCATGTCCTGAGCAATTCGTAAAATTCGTAAAATGTCAGTGAGAGTTTTTGCGTTGGTGCTTGAAAATTCGCGTATTTGCCTTTGCATCTTTTGTCGTCAAAATACATAAATTTGCCATTTTCAGATAAGTATACAGCATTCTCCCCATCTCCGATATTGTCTCTCAAGTATTCTAGGTTCCAGTGTAATGCGGGTTCAATAAGGTTTGTTCCAGTAAGCACCACAGGTTTCTGAGGACAAAGAGCAGTCGGATACCAGGTCAGTCAAAAAATGAATAGACTTTGAAAGCCTGTTACTCTCAAACCATTTATCAGATTCCTATAAACTGATGATATCTGTGTAGCTAACATTTCAACTTAAATAAGGAAATTTAGTTGTCAAAAAAAAATCGGTCGTGTCGTTCTTAAATTATAAGCGATTTTATAAAAATGCTTCAATTCAAAATCCTTCAAAACAGGCCTAAAATCCTTGATCAAAGTTGGTAGCAATCCAGCCATGAGTTTTTATTTAATAAAAAGAAAAATGCCGCAATTTTGAAACTAATCAAGATATCAAAAAATTTCCATAGAATTGCAGCAAAGTAGATAAAGTTCCTTTCAAGCCATTCAATTCAAAGAAAAACATTATAAGGTATTAGGTGTCCCAAAAAAGTACTTCTGTTTGAAAAATCACCATAATTTGATTACATGGCCGATTTTCAAATTTCTTGTTTTGGCAAGTAGATCAAAGACCAAATTATTTCCCTAGACATAGCTGATCTTGTGATTGGTTTTTAAATCAGCGAATTTAGCCGCTTTTAAGGCTGTCCGGTTCTGAAGCATATTGCAAAAGGGACTGATGATTACCAGATTAATTTCTTTTTTGCATATTAAGCTTCTAGTTTGGTCATAAATGTAAGAAAGAAACGCAAACTATCAGTGTAGACTTGAAGGATAATGAAAAATCTCAAAATAGCGGCTCTTAGGCGAGATTTATGATGTTGCTTAAAGAGTATAGCTCAGAATAAGGGTTTTCGACCTATCATTCTATACCCTTTAAAGAACGCCGGTCAACCAGCATCCTTTGCGGTCACGCTTTGCAGAGGTTGTTGTCATATTAAAATGGCCGCCGCAGTCGAAAGGCAACAAGGGAAGCGCGCAAAGGATGCTGGTTGATTGGCGTTCTTTAAGTAATGAAAACAATAATTGTATCACTTTTAAATATGTTTGGATCCTTGACAAAGGAGATGGAAAAGAAAATTTTATGATTGGTTTGACAATCGATTTTTGGTGATTTTCTTAACGGAAGTACTTTTTTGGGACACCCGGTAGAATTTTGCACCATCTTTTTAAAGATTTGAACCCTGTACTGCACATTACAGAGATAGTGGAAAATTGCTTTGGGATAGCGTGTATGTTTTGAGTAAACATCTGGCCAAGTTCTCACTGTCTGAAACTCTAGCTAAGTGATAAAATATTATCACTGTTGGAGAAAATAATCAGAATTTTCAAGGATAAACCACCAATTTCATATTGATATTATGAATATCTAAAAAGAGGATTTGTTTCCTGCAAATCATAGCGGCAGATTCTAGCACCCTACTTTCAACTCTCTCAACAATTGCTCCAGCTAAAAGCTGTTCAGAATTCTAAGCNAGAGGATTTGTTTCCTGCAAATCATAGCGGCAGATTCTAGCACCCTACTTTCAACTCTCTCAACAATTGCTCCAGCTAAAAGCTGTTCAGAATTCTAAGCACAGATTGGCTACTAACAAGTTCTGTCCTGCCCTTCTTATAGATCAAAAGACTTTGTCCTGAGGTGTTTAAGCCTCAGAAAAATATCAAAAACACTTGCATGGAAGCTTACTTGAATCCAAATTACTTGATAAGCCAGGAGTTTCTGCATTAAGGTTACTGCCCACCCTCACGGCAGTAATTTCAGTGTTTTCCTCTGAGGGACCGTACTGTGTGTGGATGATAGCGAACCCGTACATCTTTCGATGCGTAATTTAATTAGGAATACCCTTGTGTGGAAATCCAGTTGAAAAAAGCGTCAGTAAATCATTTATCAAAGTTAAAAGGCTATTTAGGACCCCCCAGCAAGACCGTAGAATCACGAAAATAACTTAAGCCGATAGATCGTTTCCTTGTTTACCAAAGAGTGTCTGAGAATTTTGATATAATATCCAATTTTCGAGCTATAGCTTCCGCAATAATTGCATTAAGTTTCTTAGCCCTCACGGCAGCTTTGTTCGGTCTAAAATCCAGACCAGTGGATTGTCAAAAAAACACAGACACAGTTTGGTAGCTACATGAATTATCTCCCACTGTGCCAAATTTCTCATCATTTGATTGGTCCTGGGGGTCCTAAATAGAAACTTAGTACCTACTATTAGAGGATTTTTCAGTTCCAAGAAAGCTGGCTTTTAGTAAAGGCTCTTAAAAACGTGACTTGCAATGCTGATCAGACTACAAAATATACTGGGTCAAGGCCATTAGCAACATGAAGCGTGTGACTAAGTACTAATGTCAATAAATCAAAATAACACGACAAAGTTGCGAAAGTTGACATCCCACAGGTGGATCAACAAACAATCATTTCATCTTGAAGGTCAAGTGATTATCGTTAATCCCTTCCTATTTAGGAACAAATATCTACTGTAACTTTTAGTATCTTATCTTTAACTAAGAATTATCATTACTTCCAGTGCTTAGATATTGACTGGGAGGGTTTCAAATTGTAGCTTCGACCCTGTATTATTGATAAAAGGAAACAATTAAAAATGATACTTTTGGTCATATTAACCAGGGCAGTAACCTTAAGAATTAATAAGAATTTCCAATAATTTGCAAGAATTTTTAGAAACAGTGCAGTTTTTTTAAGCTTAGCTTCCCAAAAATTTGGAAGAAGTCATGAGAGTTCACAAGATGTTTTATGATTTCTCAAAAATTCTAAAGACAGAAAAAGTTGTTAAGCTACGAAAGAACTGTACTGCAAGAATGAATTCCTAAGAATGTTCACAAACATTTCTGTTTGCAGCTTTTAGGTTTTCAATAATACATGCAGGGGCTGTCTTCTTGACTTTCTAGATAGATTTTTAAAGACTATATCTTTGATCTTATGTTGCACATTAAACAACAACTCATTTGACTTACACCTCAAAGTAGCAAATGCTGAGCACATCATTCCCAGGGGGGGTACACGACTTGTGGATGGACGGGGGTCTGCCGCCCGGTTTTGAGAAAGCCACCCACTTTTATGATGAATTTTGGTGGAAAACTACCCATTTTTAGCAATTTTTTGGCGCTTTCAGCCAAACCGACCCATGTTTATGGAAAATCTGCCGAAAAATGACCCTTGTTTAGAGAATTTTGGGCCAAAAACCCACCTATATGGGCGGCACATACCCGTACCATCAACATGTTATGTACCCCCCCCGGGACATCATTGCTCCTGTTTGAGTACCAAGACCTTCCAAACTAGTTCCAAACAAGTTCAAAGTAAATCTTACTCAACTCAGAGGTGTAACACAGTTTAGGGCACCTTAGTTCAAGAACTAAGGGCCCCTGACCCAAAGGTGACCTGAATGGGCCCCAAAAGAATTTTTTCATAGGCTGTTCTTTGTGGTATAGCTGCAAAAAGGTTTCTTTAAACCAGAGTGTAACCCATCTAAAAAACCCTTGCCTGGATTTACAATCTTTCAACTCTATGTTTTATGTCTGTATCCATTATACGTTCCCTCATTATGCTTTGTGACTCAGACATTTGACACATTGTCTAAAGTTATCTAATTCAAAAACTTTTAACCAAATGATATGAATCATAGTTTGCATGTTTGCATACATGTTTGACACCACATTTACACGTGGATTTTTATGCTGCCACAATCAGTCTCTTCCCAAAAGGGATTTTTTCTGAGATTTTAAGGGCATGATTTCAAATATTTTCCTGAGGAAGTACCCTGCATTCCCTCTTACAGCTCTCTTCGCTTTTTTCATAGCCCTAAAATCTGACCGCTTCACCATCAATGCACAAGGGCCCCACTCACATTGCGTTCCTAAGGATCCTGAGCTTCTCCATCCATTACGCCACTGACTGAACTGTACGTTAATTTTGATAGCCATATTTTCCTCTGGGAATTTCCATCTTTGAGGAGTATATCAACTTCTTTATTTCTTCTTCTTTACGTTACATATAATAATCTGCTATTTGTTGAAGTTTGCATTAGATTGGTAGATAGATATGTTTGAAACTGTTACTGTATATTAGCAGAATATTTTTAGGTCTGTCAGGGTGAGGGTAGGATAGGAGCAGAAGTTGCTCTAAAATATTTTGCAATACCGTTTAGTATCTGTAAAAGTCGTGTAAAGTCAAAGTATATACATCAGACGAAGCGCTTGAAATCAAATGGGCATGAAATTGCAGCCTGGTGTGAACGCAGGTGTCTGATAATGTCTCGTTCAATTCCTACCCCGACCATCCCCCCGGGACACCCCCGGGCATTTGCACAAAAAATATTCCCGGCCCTCGGGCATTTGACTGTCAATTTTTCCCCGGCCCCGGGGCATTTGACAACAACAGGAGCTTTCACATTAGACAGTTACTGGGAATATGGCATGTTCCCAGTGCCCGGCCCCCGGGCATTCGCCAAAAAAATTTCCCCGCCCCCGGGCATTTGCGCAATCAATTTTCATCGACCCCTGGGCTGCCTGGGGGGGATGGTCAGGGTAGGAATTGAAGGAGACATAACTACCGCTGATATCAAACGGTAGGCCCCCAACCAGCAAATCGTTCATTTTCGTTTTTTTAAATAAATTTCTCATGCAGCTCAGCTCTCTGCAAGAGACGTTAAGGCAGTGGTGGATTTAGGGGGGGCAAGTGGGGGCAACTGCCCCCCCTTCACAATGAAAACTCAGCTTGGCGCCCCTTTTGGCGAGAAATTCGCCCCTCATCATGACCCTACCGCACTCTTTTTTAACTGTTTTGATTAGAATATGAGTAGAATATGGGGTGAAACATACAAATCAAGGCATTATTTAGAAGAAAAACCAAAGAATCTTCTTAACTTGGAGTCCAAAAATTTTCGCGTTTTGGCGCCCTCTCTCCAGGTTGCCCCCCTTCAACTTCGGTCTGGATCCGCCCCTGCGTTAAGGGACAGGTCATTAACCCTTCCCGGGGAGGGGGGACCAAAATTCATCTACTCACAGAGAGGAGGGTGAACAAAAAATAAAGCACATCTTAAAGAGGGGGTATGAAAATAGTTTTAAGGTAAATCCTGCTAATTTTTACTCTTTGATAGACCACCTTACTTCACGTCGAGGAACAAGATAATCATGAAGCTGCAAAGGATATACAAAGCCGTCTGCTGACTGACATATCTGATGCAAAATTTCATTTAGTACTGCAATAAATATGTATATATTGGGGGGGGGGGGGGTTGAAAATATTTTCGGCAGTGTTGGAGAGGGGACAAAAATGTTCAGGTAAATTAGAGAGCCCAGGGGGGTACTTAGTATATTTTGCTGACAGGATGTGCACTTCTTTCCAGGCATCATGTTAGAACCCCTTTTTTTCTAGTGCCGGGTATCGAAAGAAGGCAATTTTTCTAAAGCTGGTTGTCAAAAGGGGTATTTTGTTAGAGTGGACTATTATTTCACTGTTGCACATTGTAATTTTTACATTTTGGAGTATACTTTTCACCGATTTTTTCTTAAGCCAGGTGTTATTTGGAGGGGAAATTCTAGATCCGGGTCAAAAAATTATTTCTTAGAGTGCACACCCCCGTACTAATGAAAGTCAAGTACTCAAGTGCACACCACCTCCCCTGGGTTAGAGAGGGAGGGACCAAAATTCCATCAGAACTTTGAAAATGTCTTCCACCCCCCTTCCCCCGTAAGAAATAATGACCCGTCCCCAACGTAAAAATTAAGAGCTGAATTTCTAAACCTGTACGTTTATCCTCATTTTATTTTATCTAGGATGAAAACATTTAGCGAAGAATATCATGTGCGCGGAATGGAATATTTCCGCGCAAATTCATTCAGTTAAACAATTGACGAACAAAAGACTTATTGTGTTTAAAACAATAGAATTTTCGCGCGCAGTTTCTAATGGTCTAATAACATTCAGCAGGCAAATTAGCTCAAAATTCGAAGGATTAGTAAGTTATACTTTTATAAAATCTAGATTTTATAACAGTACTATAATATTATGGTCATAAGCAGGTGTGCGTAACTGCACAAGCGCCCTTACCTGGCTTGAAATTAGTTCAGCGGCTTTAGGATCGTTAATATTCAGTCTTGGGATTTCTGTTTCCTTTATGTCGTACTTTCTGACCTTGTGTCCATCAATGAAGCAGAAATTAGGCTGTTGT
Organism: Aurelia aurita; assembly: GCA_004194415.1. NCBI lineage: Eukaryota > Metazoa > Cnidaria > Scyphozoa > Semaeostomeae > Ulmaridae > Aurelia > Aurelia aurita. The sequence goes on along the minus strand of REGM01000137.1, from coordinate 511,421 downwards.
TTATGCGCAGAGCGAGGACCGTCCTCCATCCCCGCCCGCACTGGGAGTTAAAAACAACCCGATGAACGATGGCTGGAAACCGCTTTTATGCTGCTGCGCTGGCTGATTGTTTCTGCGCAAGTGACTTTATTTTGCTTTCGGCTTCCGCAAACAGATCCGGGGGGAGAGGCTACTTGACCTATCTGCGTCTGCGGACAAGGTTGTGTCACCCAAGAGATAAGGTACCGCGACCCATATTTATACCAAATTTCCAAAAATTTATGCCCATATGTACACCAAATTAAAAAAGATGCAAACCAATATTTACCAAATTCCCGAAAATGTATACCCATCTTTTATGCCAAAATCTCGAAAATCAACACCCGGAAAAGGCAAGTGTAGGAAACGTTCTCAGTGTTCGCCGATTTCTTTGTGAAGATGTGCGTACTTTCACGTTAGAAAGTTAAAGTCATTAAAATTTAAAGGACATCTGTCTCGATCATAATTGGCTGAGATTGTAAGAGGGGATTAAAAATTTCTATGGCAGGATTAACAGAAAACAATTGGAAAGAGATCATTTCACGAATTGAACTGCATTTTTATCATGCGAAAAAGTCAAAGAGTCTGGGCTCTAGCTCCTTTCCTTTGTCTAAGNGAAAAAATCTTCCTAGGGGCTTGGCCACGAGACCCCCATTTCTCTTCAAATGGCCCTCCCCAAACTCTAATGCTGGATCCGCCCCTGAATTTTTAGGCATTGAGATCAACGGAGAGTCAATCAATTGATCGTTTTTCAATAATGTTGATAATTGCTCAACATGTGATGACATTGATTTCCTTGTCGGTATTTTCTTTTCGTATGTAAATGCTTGACTGGCAAGTGATGTTTCGGCGTAGTCTTTTTCAATATGTTTAATGAAACTACATATTCTTGATTCAATTTGGGTTAGTAAAGGGTATCGTCCAAGCTCGCCCCTTACCAGAATGTTTGTTGTTGATCTGTTGACGCCAAGTAATCTCTTTAAAAATTGGGTGTGGACTTTTTCAATAGAGGTTTTATCCCATTGATCTGGAGTTGAAATTTCGAAAGCCCCCCATACTTCGAATCCATAAAGAAGAATAGGTGCTATGGTGCTATCAAACAGTTTAAGCGCAGCTACAATTGGTAGGTGTTTTATTTTATAACGACTATTGAGAGCAAAAATTGCACTGTTAGCTTTGCTGCTTAAAAGTTGTAGTGTTTGTTTAAAGGAGCATGCTGCATCTAGCGTGATCCCAAGGTAAGTGAATTCCGTAACGTTTTGAAGTTCTGCAGTATCAATGAAAAATTTATGTTTATATTTTGAGCAATTTTTGTAAAATGTCATACATTTAGACTTGGATTTGTTTATTGAAAGTTTCCACTTGTTGCAATATTCATGCAGTGCATCTAGGCAATTTTGGAGTCCTGTATGTGTCGAGGAAAGAATGATGATATCGTCTGCATATAAAAGACACGTGATTGGTTCGTTTTCAAATTGTAATGGAGAAGTGTTTGCATTGTTAAGATCTTTAACGAGATCATCCAAAAAAATGTTAAATAACGTTGGGCTCAAAGGACATCCTTGTCGTACTCCTTTTAAGCATTTGAAGAAGTTAACGGCACTCATTATTCAGAGATGAAAAAACCTCACAAACCTACAAACCTGGTTTGGAGGAAGGTTTAAGCAAAACTTGAGGAAGGTTATGCAAAATATGCTGCTTTGCGATTTACTGGTATTAGTGAAAAATATCCTCCAAAAATTGTTTGGGTTAATTTTTTAGTTGGAGTGGAGTGCGAACCATTTCTCGAATTTCTTATTCTAAATTTGGGCCATTGCTTTCAAGCCACAAAACAGTCCTGATATATCATGAGAAGATCAATCATTACCTCTCTTGACAAACAGTTCCACCACATTTCACGGAAGACTTTGTGTTTCTTACTTGAGCTTGCCATCTTGAATTCGATATACACCCTGGTTGATCATGACTGCGACGTCACACGGAAATCAAATTTTTCGCAGCAAAACGTATCAAAACAGCAAGTTTGAATTGATGCGCCGTAACTCTTTACGGTTTAAGATATTTCAATTCTGTTTTTTGCAATCGTTTGAAAGGATTATGATCTCTATGAAGATTAAAAAAAATAGGAATGTAATTTTTCATTGCATAAGGCCTTTAACACGAGGAAGGTTGAGACCTAGAATTCCATTGGCGGAAGGTCAAGGACTTTTTGCAATTCTGGCCATATTAGTGGTATTCGAAACACGAAATAATTGAGATCTTGGGAGAAAATCTAAGATATGAAATAAAAAAAATTCACTTTTGGCCAAAATGAACTATTTGATGTTTATATGAAATATTTCATAACAGTAATTTTAAAATATGAAATAATGGCAAAATTTCAAAATGAGATATGACATTGCTACCCTCCCTTACAGGGCCTCAAACGTACAAGATATACAATACACCAACTTCGTCCCCAGGACACCAAGCTGCATCAAAGAAATTCAAATTCTATTATTGATGTATTTTTCAAACGAATTTTACAACCACCATTTCAAAGATTTGAAAGATTTGAGCCATATACAGTATTTCATTTTCTGCAAAATTTCGACAAAAGTTGGGATGTGTTTTTTAAGACCCTGTAATGAAAACGGTGTATAGAAAATGTGTGTATGCACCGTTTTCATTACTTCACGAAAAGTACATTTTTCCTCGTCCTTGAAAAAATCTCAAATTTTCCTTCATTGGTTTTTCATGTTACCAAGGGCTGTTTTAAATGTCGGTGATTATTATAAACGATTATTTCTTTTTTTTAGTTATGCTGAAAATTTCTGTGCCGAGGCCCCCTGCCACTGATATGTTCGAGTGAACCCCCTGGGTAATAACAAGAAGTTGTGCAGCCTCGTTGGACTAAACATAAAAACCACCCTAACCTGTCTGCGGATGGATTTTGAGACCACGTGCGCAGGCAATAGGGTGGGCGTTTGCGACAGTTCTTTTGAAAAGATTGTCAATCAAGATCGTACTTTGAAATACTGCCAAGCAGCTGAAAAGGTTGTTTTGACAAACACCGTCTTCTCTCGCAATAATCTCCGCGACATTTTTAGCTTTGAACTGGGTGAGAGGAGGAAGAAAGTAGATTTAAATCATTGACAGAATTTTCATCTGTTTTACGAATATACTCAACAAAACATTCTATTTACTTATAATTCTGAAAAATTAAATTGTATACAAGTTCAAGTAAGAAATTTAACAAAAACCAAATATTTTCAATATAAAAATGCACTGATTTCGTTATTTAATTACAGTACTAACGTAATTTCAGCAATAGTCGTATGTCTAAGTTTAAAGGGAATGTGCGACACAGGCTTGTCTATAAAAAGAACAAAGGAAACACTTAGACACTGCATTGTTTCTTTGGCTATCCATTGTTCACTGCGCGTGTGCAACTGGGGTGCAACTTCGATTTGAATGGGATATTTTTAGATTGTTTTGCTCTTTGCAAATGCAAGCTTTTAACCTTGCACGAATTTGATCTTCCAGTACGCTTATGCTTGTTCGGGAATGCATATGAAACGCGAGGCCATATTCAGAGATGCAAAAACATCACAAACCTTTTTGTTTCGAGTCTAAAGATCATGACCCAATGCGCAAGGTCTGTTTGTTAAATATTGGAGGTCTTAAGGCCAATCTCCATTAAAAAGAATCTCAGCGATCGCTGCATTATGAGCATGCGTAGTTCGTTTTTTCACACCTATAGGTGTGAAAAGGTGAACTACGCATGCTCAAAATTCAACGATCGCTGGTGATCGCTGCGATTCACGTAAAACTAAACATACTTGTCGGTGCATGCGCAGTGTAGCTGGTTAGAGATAAATGACCAATGACGTAAAATTTTGCAGTGGCGTGGTTTTTTTGTTTTTAACACAAATACCTTCAAAATAGCTATGGAAAAGAGTGTTGTTTTGATATAAAGATTAACTCCCCTTGCCTTGTTCAAAATGTAAACAAATCATTTCAAAACAAGCATTACATTTAAAGGCAGTGAAAAAACATATCATTTAGGGCCTTAAAAGTCTATATTTTGATTAAGCCCCCTTTCTTTTAAGACCCCCTCTGGAGCCTCCGAAAATAAACAAGCCCCCAGGGGGCTTAATGGAGCTTTTACGGTAAGAAATTAAGCGTCTCCTGCTAAACGGCACTCGTAACAACACATCTTTACCTGTTGTACATATATCAGAGAGTTAAGTAGTCTATGTATGCAGCATCTGTTTCTTGATAAGAATACTTAATATGAAGTACCTTCACGTCCTGGCGTTGCTAAGATGATAATGTCATCTGTAAGAAGAGACAAAACATCAATGTTGCGTGCACAGAATTAGCCTGTGTTCCAGACCACTTGAAACGAGTCGTCTGGAACACAGGCTAGCACAGAATATCATCAAAGTAAACCAAGTTCACTATACAGGGACGAATGACATAGACTGATTACCTAAGCCCTTCTGCGGTAAACCTTGCTCAAAAAGGACTCTTAGGGCCTAACTCGGTTTATCTGATAGATAAACTCGGTTTTTCTGTAGACGAACTCGGTTTTTCTGTAGATAAACTCGGTTTTTCTGAGAAAAACCGGGTTTATCTGATTTTGGTGACTTTCGCTTGCCATACACGTCTTCTAGTTTGTCTCAGAACGCCTCTCTTGGAAACCTAAAACCTTCTAACCGCACCAAGCCTTTACCCAACCATCGTATCCTTGCTCTTCAAGATCTCAAGGACCATCTCTTGAGAGATCTGGCTACCTCCTTAGGTACCAATTTTATTGCGGTTTTCAGTGAATCTCAAGGATCATCTTTTTGAAAAGTGGGGGGTCCGGACCAGGGGCGAAAATTGTGGGGGGTGTGGAGGGGTGTGACACCCCCCAATCTCAAATATAGTGGATTTCGCAGGGCAATTGAAGATCTCGCAGGGCAACGAGAAAATTTTTTATAATAAGACAAATATGAAGGGAGTCGACCACTCTTTCAAATGCAACTTGTGGATTTCGTTAAGAAATTTTATGTTTCCATACAGCCAAACTCGCATAAATCCGATCGCTTCTGACCAAGAAAAACAATCCGACTTGCACGAACTCCGATTTATGCGAACTAATTTGAAAAGAAAAATGCGGATGGGACTTTCAAGTCAATTCATTTTTTCGGACTTATGCAAATATCCAAATTATGCGAACCCAACTTATGCGAGTATGAATGTGTTATCTACATTAAATGTAATAATTCCGCGAGATTACGAAATTCTTAACTTTATAACATAAAAGATTAAAGCGGGGCATTCCTTTCAGACCCTTGCCCGTAATCCAAAAGACGCTCCGTCTCGGGGGGGTAACTAAGGCCCCGTTTACACGATACCGTTTTCATTTCATATCGGATTCGTTTCATGCCACTTTCAGAGCGTTTTCATTTGAAAACGCGAAAACGGTATGAAGCATATCGGATTGGTGCGTTCTCGTGTAAACAGAAGGCCAATCCGATATGAAATGAAAACGGTCTCGTGTAAACAGAAGGCCAATCCGATATGAAACCAATCCGATATGAAATGAAAACGGTATCGTGTAAAC